>JANIJH010000008.1:210582-222699 GCA_024520975.1 Erythroxylum areolatum
TCCTTTAAATAAGGAATTGCTTTATGTATAGCTTTCCAACATGGAGACGACTGGGTAGGTAGACGAAGATCCAATAATGAAGCATCACGCACGTATTTGCCAAGCAAGGCATCCACAAAAGGTTTGGGTTCCTTAATAGCAAGGGACCACACTAGTTTGCCAAGCATAGCTATATTATTATCACGAGCCATGCGAGTACCAAGACCACCCCGATGTTTTGGACTACAGACAACTTCCCAATTTAGTAAATAGATACCCTTACCATGATCCCCAGATTTCCATAGGAAATCTCGACATGCTTTATCAATGATCGAGCAAACCCCAAATGGGACCCAACAAGTCTGCATAGAATAAAGAGGGATGGTGGAAACAGTAGATTTCACAAGAGTGAGACGACCCGCCTTATTTAGCAACCCGGATTTCTAGCCCTGCAAACGAGATTGAATTTTATCTAGTACACATTTAAAATCACGCTTTCTGTTATTATCATGCAAAGGGACACCAAGATAAGTGCCAAGGTCCTGGGTGAATCGAATGTGAAGACGACGCCTTAACACTTCCTTGTGCGCAGGAGAAGCATATGGAGAAATAAAAGACTTAGATTTTTCTGCATTAATAGCCATACCAAAACTAGAGCAAAATTGTCTTAACGTGTTTAGAACAAGTCGGCAATGTGGAGCATCTGCCTGAGAAAATAAGAGAACATCATCTGCAAATAAAAGATGGGATACTGTAGGACCATGATTAGAGATTGTGATTGGTTTCCACTGATGGCAGGCCACTTTATTAGAAATGAGGAGAGACAACTTCTCAATACATAAGACAAACAGATAAGGAAAAAGAGGGTCCCTCTGACAAAGACGGCGAGCAGGTGCAAAACTTGGAAGACGAGACCCATTCCATAATATTGAGAGTCGTGAATTAGTCACACACGACATAATAAGAGAAGTAATCAAAGAAGGAAAACCAAAATCATCCAAGGTCTGCTTCAAAAAGCGTCAATCAACTCTGTTATAAGCTTTAGCCAAGTCAATCTTCATAGCAAGACAACCCAACTTACGCTTGGTTCTACGAATGGTATGAATCACTTTTTTAGTAAGAACAATATGGTCGGCAGCGGTTCTACCCGAAATAAAAGTTCCCTGCATTGGATTAATAATAGAATCCAAAATAGGTCGAATCCGTTGAACAAGAACCTTTGTAAGAATTTTGTAACTGACATTACAAAGGCCAATTGGGCGGAACTGATTCATAGATATAGGATGTTCTTCTTTTGGAATAAGAGAGATTAAAGTATCAGTTATCTCCTCTGGACAAGAACCAGTTAAAAAAGCCTGATTAACCATGTTGAACACAGTATCACCAACAATAGGCCAAAATTTTTTTGTAGAAAACTGGTTGAAATCCATCTGGGCCTGGCGCCTGATATGAGTTCATGGAATGGCTAGCTGTGAAAACCTACTCCTTGGAAATCGGAAGTAGAAGAGTCTGACTATCCTCGTGTGAGATCATCGGATGATTGGGAATCTGAGGAAAAGGCATAACAATATCATCAGTGGAACAAAATAAATTCTTAAAAAAATGAAGAACCTCTAATTGAATTGCTTGCTCTTCCACAGTCCAGCTCCCATTTGCAAGACGAAGTCTTTCAATTTTGTTACGATTACGGCAACAATTGGTCATAGCATGGTAGAATCTGGTATTCCTATCGCCATGCTGCAGCCACTGCACCCGAGATTTCTGATACAAAAAAACTTCCTCTTGCTTGAGAATATTTTGATACTCAAGGGTCAATTCAAGTTCCGGTTTATAAAGGAAAGCAGAATGTTTAATGGATAAAAAAGTTTGGATTCCCTTTAGGCGAGCAAGAATGTTTCTTTTTCGTTGGAAGATATTGCCAAAGACTTCTTTATTGAACCGCAGAGCCTTTTCTTCAACAATTGAGAGAGCTTCAGCCAAGGACCTGTCCCGAGTTCCAAGCGTTACTAACAACACAGTAGAAGTCAGAGTGTAGAGTCCATGCATCTTGAAAGCGGAATGGTCTCAAGGCGCGAGAGGGAATGAAACCATGTAGCCTAAGAAGTATAGGATTGTGATCTGAGTATGTACGGGGTAGATGGTGAACGTAGGCTTCAGGAAATTGAAGACGCTATTCAGTGTTACGTAGGGCCCTATCCAATCGGACAAAAGTAGAAAGTAGGCCATTATGTTTTTGGCAATATGTAAAAGGAATGCCTTTAAATCCCATATCCAACAACCCACACTGATCACAATTTTGACGAAATTTGAGTGTGCGATTCAAGGAATAAGAGCCACCTCTTTTCTCACTGGGACAGGCACAGTCATTAAAGTCACCCAATAAGCACCCATAGACGATTAATTAGCTTGTAGAGCCTGGTGATCTTCTCCCAAAAAATCACTCTCCCAGATGCATAAGGGCTGGCATATACTGCAGTCAAGAACTACACATTTTGTTGGGCATCAAAAATAATAAAGTGGAGGAATTGGCGATGCGAAACAAGAACCTGTAATTGTAATGGGACGCCTTTCCATAAACAACAAATCCCTCCAGAGAATCCCGTAGCATCCAAGCGAACGATATGATCAAAACCAAGAGTTGAAGAAACCTTAGCCGCTTTATCGCCTGAAATGTGTGGCTCAACTATGATCAAAATATCAAGCTTGTGCAAGCGAATGAACTCCTTGATGTAACTCATGAATGTGGGTTTAGCTGCACCACGACAATTTTGTTTTTTTTGAAAATGAAAATTGATTAGTAAGAAAAGAATGTTACAATGAGGAAATAAGGAAGCTCAAAGGAAAAAACCAAGTACAAAAAATGCAAGGAAATAAGAACTAGACCTATCTAAAAACTAAACAGATCTAACGTGAGACGTTAAGAATCATATCCAAAGCTGATTTAGGTAAGCCTATATCCTGAATGTTGCACGGATAATGGTGCTACAATGATGGGATAAGTTCTTAGCCATCAGAATCTCTCGAATCTCTCCAATTAATAAGGATAGCAGATCATCTTTAGTGGAAGCTTGAGACTTGAAGCGTCGAAGGTTTCGTTCACCCCATAGCTTGTAGATACAAATGCCCAAAACAATAAGGCGTAAAGGTTGCTGCTCTGATAGGCCAGCTGTTATCGCTGAAATAGAAGTACCTGGATCCCTCCAATCACATAAAGCAGTAATATGAGCCCATATTGATTTGTTAAAGTCACATTCAAAGAAGAGATGAGCATATGATTCAAGATGTAAGGAGCATATGGGACAATGCTTATCTGTTTGAATATAAGGAAGCCGGTCAGTTGTAGAGAGTTTGTTTTGTATGGCCAACCAATAGATGAAGGAGATCCTTGAAGTGAGATACTTGCTCCATACCTTAGTAGCCCAAGATACCAGGGCTCGGTGCTGTCGTAATAAATCACATATATATCTGCTGGTGAGTTTGCTAGTTGGTATACCCTTCCAGAAAAATATATCAGATGACTGTGGTTCATCACAATGGAAGACTTGCACCTGCTATGGAGGAATGTCAGAATGAAGGACTGCTGTAGAATGCTTTAAACTAGGGGAAGGTTGGGTATTTTGAAATCCCTGACGAAAATAGGGCGCCACTATATGCACCAGGTTCTCATCATGCAGTTGGTTAGCAGTTAAGATATGGTTATTAGTCTTTGAGGAAGAAGCAATGAAGGGAACTACTGATGGGCCACCATGAAGAGATCCAAATTGCTCATGCCCAAGGTCCTTACTCACCGGGTTGTCAACTTGGTCGGCTAAAGTAAGAGACTTTGTTGTGGGCTCAGTCGGGGGGTTGTGTCGTTTAGGAATAGAATCCATTGTCTTAGCAGGTTGTCTACCTCATTTGGTCCCAGTGTTGGAGCCCACTGCAAAAGTGAAGCCAACCCGATCATCATTATGGTGCCCTGCCTTCATAGAAACTTCCACCACTGCACCACATGCCTCATCACGTAGCGGACCAAAGCGATTGACATTAGATTGCGATTTGTAAGGGTACGTTCCACTTGTTTAGCTCTAGAAGGGCGGCGGACTCTTTTGTCAACGATCATCCAAGCCCCAAATCCAGGGAGTGGGGCGATATTCGCGCCAGCTTGTCTTGTAGGAGAATCTGGAATAGTAACCCTAGTAGCCTCCTCCATGACCATGCCATCTCCATTGTGCAGCTCGGCTGGAGTAGGAGCCTCTATCGCAAGTGTAATGGGACAAAGACTATCCCGATGCCCATATTTACCACATTTGAAACATATAGTGTGAAGACCCTCATATTCTACGTAGTAAACGCGTCCATCGAGCTCAAGTTGGCCTACCAATGGCTTATCCAGTTCAATCTCAACACAAACTCTTGCAAAGCGACCTTGATTGGCCAAGATAGTATTTTTGTCGACTTTAATATGACGACCCACCCCTGAAGCAAGGGCTAGTAGGAGGTCTTCATCATAATATTGGACAGACACATCAGGAATTCTCACCCATGCCATTGTGGAATCTATTGTTGCATGAGCTACATTAAAACCTAGCGTCCATGGATGAACAAGCAGATAATGATCAAAAATAAGCCAAGGACCTCCCCCCATTACATCATCAAAATCTGAACGCAAATCAAACTTGACTAAAAAGAAATCATGACCAAGATCAAGAAGATCAAAACCTCCAGTAGGTGACTAAAGCTGTTCAATCTTTGACTATAAAACTTTAAAAGTGATAGAGCGGCCAAGAAGTTTAACAACCACTGATTGTCGCCACGGATCCTCAAGCTTAGCCATATAGTTAGGATCAACCTGAAACGTGGGTAACAGTGTGTTGCCATTCTTGAATTCTTTTTTGACAATTCCCTCTACAAGCAGATCTACTGGGATCCTTCCCTGCGCTTCATAGGCACGTTCCTTGGCCTTTTCTCGACCAATAACTTTATCCTTCCAAGATACTAGATGAGGGGTTAATAAATCAGCACGGGGAATGGGATGCCTGGTGGGTGGGAACGAAGAAGGATAGTGATCAGAATTCAGAAGGCTTGTCTGGGGGCTTGGTTTTCTTAGCAGGTCGTGGGTCATTGAGGGAAATACGCTGACTAGACATTCCTGGAGAACTCCAGAAGCGTCTGGCAAAAGGGCACAGCACACTCTTGTCTGCGCTCGCTCTTTTGCGTCCAAAAGCCTGATACCAAGGTCAATCTTCTATATGAAATCAAGAGAGTAGGCCCTATTTTACTATGTTGCCGGCCCTGCTAATAATTAGTTTCGGTCCGTACTCGGTATACATTATATTGACCAGGAAATATTCCGAGACAGAGATCGCATTGCGCTAATTAGGTACACTATCGAGTTGATTAAGACAATACACTGTAGTTAATGCACTAGATAATGCAATTTACATGTTTGTGAAATGTTCACCCTCTTTTCTTTGCTTTTTTCAATATGGTTGATATGAATTAAGATAAAAAGTTTGCATGTTTAACATGCAAGTTTCTTTTATCTTAGATCACATAAATCATACAACTTCGACTAAAGTAGACACTTTCTTTTCAGATACATGCTTGAAGCTAGATGATGGAAATCATAGCTTAGCAATTGGGTGGGTATGATCACCTTCAAATGAGGCATGGAATATCTCTTGAAAGGCTTGAATATGCTGTGTCTCCAGGCGTATGGCCAAAATCAAACTATCTTTGTTTGTCGTAGTTGCTAATATGTATCCTCTGCCTTCAAATATACCTCCAGGTCGCACCTATGCCTGTCCCCAACCAAAATCCACACGATGTAAAGGCAAACTCGTCCAACTCACTACATTAAAGTTCGGGCAAGCAGAATTCTGCGGGCCTTGCATGATACTCGTGTGGTCCTCTGTTTGATCGAGGAAATCAACAGCTGATCTCAAGTAGTTGTCGTCCATCCGCCTTATGGCCCCGTGGATTCTGTCCACCGTGTGCACAAGTGGTTCTGATAAAAGTTCACCGCATAAAGCGGTTGTAGCACAAGTGAATATAACATTGCCAAAGTAGGTTGGGAGTAATGGAGGATTCAATTTAGGTCGCCCATTGACCGCAATACGTATCTTTGTCGGCTGAGTCTCAGGGAGTTTACGTGCTTTGGATGTGACACGCCATAGAAAAGCCGTCAAGATTTCATACCGAGTGTACTTTATCTTGCTTCTTTCGTTCCCTATCATTGACATGAGGGTTTTCATATGCTCAGAAGTGATCTCGAGAATTATGCTAGAACTGGTTTTAGAACCTGAAGACTGTTTAAAATTTTGGGTAGAAGAAGGAATCATGACTGGAGGTTTGTCGAATTCATGGTGGTGGAATACAGGGGTAGGAGGGATTCTGGCATGTAGAATAGCCCGATCGAGTAATGGTGACATGCTGACGGAGAGTCCACGAGCTAACTCAGACCAAGATGTGAAGAAATGAAGAAAACCAGTACCGTCTGCTAAATTGTGATGCCACAATATTCCCAGTGATGCGCCTCCACATCTAAATCTTGTTACCTGCCGATATAACTAGGAAATTATTGACTTACATATATCAACATAAAAGTTGCCATACTAAACACAAGTACCTGTACAGCGAGGAGTGGTGAAGAATAGAGGTCATGGAGTGAGCGATTAATCGGAGGAATGACCTTCACGAGTTCCTTGCTATCAGTGAAATAACCAATATCAGATCGGCCACAGCTTCTGCTTACAAAACTCCTTGACCATTGCAGTCTATTTCAATCCTACTATTTGCATCTCTCGCAAGTCTTCCAGCCACAGGGTAAAATGGAACAAGAACTTTGCTTAGAGACTCCTTGAGACGGTACTACATATGGTCTGCTAAGGGCGAAGAGATCGTCTGGTTCTCTTCCCTTGTTCCCACCTTGTGCCGTCGGATGAGATCCACCCATTCAACTTTTTCTTATTTATTTATTGCTAAATGTGTGGATGCTATGTAAAGTAACAGAGAAAAGATACTCTATCCAATATTACTCTCTCTTATTTTATCTTATAAAATCTCAATCATTTATTTTGCGGGATCCACGCGAGACTTATGCGGAATCTACATAAATAAATGGCTGAAATTTATTGGACATAATAAGACACCATAATATTAGACAGAGTACAGGGAGACATGCTTGAAGATAGATGATGAAAATCATAGCTTAGAAATTGGGTGGATGTGGCTGCATTGAAACGAGGCATGGAAAGACTCTTGGAAGGATTGAATATGCTCTGACTCCAGGCATATGGCCAACATAAAAGTCTCTTTGTTTGATGGACTTGCAAATATGTGTCCCCTACCTTCAAACATGCTCGCAGGTCGCATGTACGCCTTTCCCCAGCTAAAATCCACACCATGAAAAAGGCACGTTCATCCAACTCACTGCATTAAGGTTCGGGCAACTACAGGTCCCCGGGCCATGCATGATAGTTGTCAGGTCATCTGTTTGATCGAAGAAGTCAAGAGCTGATCTCAAGAACTTGTTGTCCATCCGCAGTAGGGCCTCGTTAATTCTGTCCACCGTGTGCACAAGTGGTTCTGATAGAAGTTCACCGCATGGAGCGGTCGTAGCACAAGTGAATATTACATTGCCAAAGTAGGTGGGGTGGATTCAATCTAGATCGCCCATTGACCGGAATACGTATCTTCGTCGGCTGAGTCTACGGCAGTTTACGCGCTTTGGAAGCGACACGCAATAGAAACGCTGTCAAGATTTCATGCCGAGTGTACATCTTGCTTCTTTCATTCCCTATGATTGACGTGAGGGTTTTCATGTGATCGGAAGTAATCTCGAGTATTATGCTAGAATTGGTTTTAGGACCTGAAGACTCTTTCAAACTTTGAGTTGAAGAAGGAATCATGACCGGGGTAATAAAATATGTGCTCCATAATCCATTAGTTTAATAAAAAATAATTAATAAAGACAATATTTAAATATCAATTATTAGTTTTAAATTTTAATTAAAATTATGCAATAAATTGAATTTTTTAAAAAATAAATATTTTGAACTTATCATCTCTTTTATTATTAATGAAATAATATTCAAATTCATATAGTAAATAATAGTTGTATTTTTTCTACGAGAATATTTAAAAAATGTTAAAATTAAAATTAAGAAGCTTTAAAAATTTTATTTATCTTTTAAATTATTAATATAAATATAATTGCATTCTATTATTGATAATAATTATATGTTAAGATAAATATATATTTTATTATTGATAATTAAATATTAATATAAAAACTACATTTTAATATTGATAATAATTATAATTTCTATTTGATGTTTTGCTTTAATTAGTATTTATTATATTATAATATTATAAGTAATTTGTATTATCTATATACTAATTAAATGATCTTTTTCATATTGATTATTATTATTATTTGTATGTGAAATATGTGAAAAATAATATTAACATAAATAAATAGATTTTTAATATTTCAAATTTTTATTATAATATTTTTTTGAGATAAAAGTTGATATAAAGTTATAAATCATATATTATAATTTTAAAAAATTACTTAAAACTTTATCATATTATACCAAAATTAAATACGGCACCATCGTAACATCGACGCCTGTTCTGTGCTTCAATGAAACAATTTATCCATGTGTTGCACAATCCCACTTTAACTCTTTAGTTGCTTGGTTGATTTCACCAAACAGAACATGAATGTAAAGGGTCATTTCTCATTTCAGCAGGCCTACGAACAAAGATTTGGCTCTATATTTTGAGTATTTTCACAAACACCTGCTGTAGATTTTTTTTTTTTTTTGAAATCAAACGAAGGAAACGTCATTAATGACCATTGTCAGCAGCTAAGATTGAAGAAATATAAGCAGGAAATGATAAATCCCAATAAACAAGATATGACACATAACTAGCATTTCTTGTAAGAGAGTAAACTGCACAGTTTGTAGATTTTTTACAAAAATCAAAATGAATATCATTAATGGTGTTAGAATTTTACTGCTTATCTGTTATATTTCAAACACAAATACTGATAAAGCTTGATTAACTTTGTAGATGTAAAACAATTACAGAAAATAAAGAAGACACAAGTTACTTGGTTCGATAGTTTAAAACTATTTACATCCAAAATTCTCACTTTACAGTGGTGGAGAAATTCACTAATGCAGAAAGAGATGGAACATGTTACAGAGTTGAGTGATTTTTCAATCACTTGCAAGAGGCTTTCACTCTCCTAATACCCACTGGTAAGTACTCTAGCTAACTCTCAAATCTTTCTTTTCAGTCTCTCTTTCTTGCACTCTTAAGATTGAATACAAAGTGAACTAAAGATATTAGTTTTCTGTGTGATGTATATGTTCTACACTGTCTAGTGTCTTCTGCCTTGGTTTTATAGCTGAAGGAGATGAAGATTTCGGATGTGGCTTGCTAGAGTCAGCTCTCCCCATGTGCCTTTCACATGAGTGTTTAATGAACTCCCTATGCTATGCGTTTTGAATGTGCTTTTGACTTGAATAGAGACTGCCTACGTTTCATTTCACTTTCTGCTGTGTTTTACTTTTGTCTTCTAGGCATGTAAAACGACAGTGTTTGTAAGTGTGGCATCTGATGTGAATTAATGAGTCACTTGTGCTTTAGAGATGTGTATCACGTGGGAGTGTCTGATGTAAGTCACTTTGAGAAGTCTTTTAGCTGAAGTTTCGAGAATGTTTTCCCTCTTTCTTTCTTCAACACTTCAGACACCATCATCTTTCTTTCTTTGATTCTTCAAGCTTTCTTCGGCTTTTGTTGCTTTTATGTACGGGTTAATGGAGAATATCGTGATATTCATCACATCTTTTCCTTCCTTCTCCGTTAATCCATAAAATTCTTTACCCCTTCTGTGATTGCATAAAATTATGCTTCTATAGTTGAGAATGATACAACTGATTGTTGCAGTACCTTCCAACTTATTGTGTTTCCTGCTAGAGCAAAATAGTATGCAGAGATTGATTTTCTTGTGATTTTATCTGCTGCATAGTCTGCATCTACATATTCATGTAGACTTAGATTGTTATTGTTAGCTAGCTTAGACTTAATGAAACACAGTCCTTGACTTAGAGTTCGAGCAAGGTATCTGAAGACATTCTTCAGTCCTTGCCAATGCTCTAAGCCAGGATTAGACATGAACTTGCTTAAAATGCTAATAGCATGAGCAAGATCAGGTCTGGTACAAAGCATCATATACATGATGCTACCAACTCCAACATCATAGGGGTATTTTAGCATAGCTTTCCTTTCTTCTTCAAATTGGGGGAACTTGTCTACAACCATCTGAAGATGTGAGCTTATAGGAATGGAGGTAGGTTTTGTCAATTCCATATTAAACTGACCTAAAACCTTTCGGATGTAGCTTTTCTGGTTCAGCCACAGTTTCCCTTCCCTCCTATTCCTTGTAATTTGCATCCCTAACAACTTCTGAGCTTCTCCCAGGTCTTTCATTTCAAAGTGTTTGCTCAGATTGGTTTTCACCTCAATTATTCTACCTAGCTCCTTTCCAGCAATAATCAAGTCATCTACATAGACTAGCATGAAGATGGCTTCTATCCCTCCTAAGTCCTTGTAGTATAGACAGTAGCCATACGCACTTCTAATAAAATTCATCTCACTAGCTATTTCATGGAACTTTTTTTTCCATTGTCTAGGTGCTTGCTTCAGGTCATATAGGGACTTCTGAAGCAGGCAGACATGATTAGATTTCTAATTATCTACAAACCAGATAGATGTTTCATGTAGATAGTCTCCTCTAACTTTCTATATAGGAAGACTGTCTTGACATCCATTTGATGGATTTCCCAGTCATAGACAGTTGCCAACACCAAAATAAGTCTGATTGTCTTAAATTTAACAACTGGTGAGAATATTTCTTTATAGTCAACCCCTTCCTTCTGCCTGTACCCCTTAGCTATAAGTCTTGCCTTGTAGATTCTAGGTTCAGATTCTGTTATTCCCTTTTTTACCTTAAATAACCATCTGTTTTCTATCAACTTAACTTTAGGAGGTCTAGGTACCAAAATCCATGTCTTATTCTTCATTAAGGAAGAATACTCCTTTTCACAAGCTTCCTTCCACTGTTCAGCATCACTTCTAACCATAGCTTTTTCAAAAGTTTCAGGAGCCTTGCCTTCAATACCTTTAGCCACAAGGCAAGCATATTCAACCAAATTTGTATCAAAATACCTCCTATTAGGAATTATTTGTCTTGGCTGTCTATCTCTTGTCAATTGATAGTCTTGTATGCTTCCTTATTCATCAACTGAAGTTATTTGTGAGTTTTGTCCTTCACTCACAGCTTCAGCCACCTCTTCTCTCCTTTCTTCATACTATGTTGTGCCTTCTGAAGGCTCCACAGTTTTTGATTATGTAGTGCCACCTTCTTCAAGTTCTGGTGGTACATAAAATGGGACTGATTGGTTTGATGTCCCTAAATTCTCCTGAATTTCACCTAGGAGGTCAGAATTTTGTGAATTTTTGTTTAACAGAGGGAATTCATCTTCCTTAAAGATGACATCTCTGCTAATGATTGTTTTGTAGGCTCCCTTTTGGAGCAGTAGGAGTTTATAACCTTTTACACCTTTTGAATATCCTAGAAACACTTCCTTAACTGCTCTAGACTCTACTTTTTCCTCTTTCTGAGTGCGTAGGTTGCACATCCGAAAGTCCTAAGCTGTGATAGTCTAGGCTTCTTACCACTCCAAATTTTCTAAGGAGTCTTATAATCATTAGTTGAGGTTGGAAGCCTATTGATTAAATAGGCCGTTGTCCTAATTGTTTCCCTCCATAGGGAATGAGAGCACCCTGAAGAGAGAAGCACGCATCTAGTCTTTTCTAGGAGGGTTCTGTTTAATCTTTCAGCTACTCCATTCTATTGTGGAGTAGCTCTAACTATCTTATGCCTAAAAATTCTATTTTTATTACAGTATTCATGAAATTCCTTGCTGCAATACTCCAACCCATTATTAGTCCTTCGGCATTTCAATTTCCTCCTAGTTTGATTTTCCATCAGAGTATGCCACCTTATGAAAATCTCTAAAGCTTCATCCTTCCTCTTCATAGGGTAAACCCAACATTTCCTAGATTTATCATCAATTA
>JANIJH010000008.1:241614-258483 GCA_024520975.1 Erythroxylum areolatum
TGTTTTCGTGTCTGTAAGTAGTAGAGGTGGTGTATAGAAAATTCCAATAGTTTTTTTTTTTTATAGATTTTGCAGCTCTGATGTTTATGATATTTATGTGAAGACACTATCATGTTTATTGGTGATTTTTTTTCTGCTACGTGTGAGATGTTCCGGTGATAATATCAAAAGACTACATTAACGTTCTTGATAGACAACTTCCTGTTTTTTCATTAATGAAGAGACATATTTAGGAAGTTGCTTTTATCCCAAATGTTGTCTTTGCTTATGTTCATTATTTTTTTCTATCATTTGAGTTATTTTATTTTCATAATTTATTATGAAATACTATTGAGAAAATTCTTTGTTGGGGATAATACGAGACGGTCATACTATTGAGTGCGATTTACTTTCGCAGGTTATGAGGACGAGAGATAATGTCAAGAGTTGAGTGAGTCAATTCAATAAAACTTTGTATAAAATTATTATCGTAGTGAAAATATTAAGTTGTGTAAGGGCTTCGTAGACATAAGAAAATTGTATCGAACTGCATTACAAATTTCTGATATTGATTTATTTTTTTGTGTTTAATTTTTCTATTTTTGCTTGTGCTAAAACTAATTGTGGTCAAACCAAAATTTTTTGCGAAACTAGATTCTTTCAGGTTTTCAAAAAATAAGTTTAATATTTTAAACAATGTCTAAACTTGGGTTAGGATAATCTGAGTAATTTTTAGAAGGTAATTAAGATATGTGCAACCAAATTAAAAGCATGTAGCATATATGACATCTAAAAATCTGCTCACATTTTTATTTATACAATAAAATTTTAATATAACGTAATGTACCGTTTGATAAGAAGTTAATTTTGTTAAAATTTTTATTTACTTAATATCCGTGTATAAATGTTTTGAAAATATTAAAATTTAATATGAACGACTTCAAAATATAGCATTTGTTTTAAAATATAGCTTATGTCGTTTTGACCGTAGAGGTCAAGTTACCAGTCTCAGCATAGCTGAATCGGCCATAACTTCTGCAAACAAAACTCCAAGATGGTGGCAGTCTTATTTCAATCCTGCCATTTTCGTCTCCTTCAAGTCTCCCAGACACAAGGTAAAATGGCACAATAACTTTCCTTGGAGAAAAAGAATTGTGAGAACTATGGAGCTTATAGATGGAAGATTAAAGGGATGTAAGCTCTGCTTACGTTATATTTAGCTAAACACGACCTTAAATCTGGTCATGTTCTTGTCTAGATATACAAAGTGAAACATTCGAATATAATCTCGCACTTGTATTGAAATCTACAGCTAAACTGTAAAACGGTCTTGAACACGAGTATGTTTGTGTTGTTTATTGGTTGAAATTTGTAAATTCCAATGTTGAATATGATCTCCAAACCAGACGTATCGCAAATTGTCAATGACATAATAAAAGGCGTTAAAAGAATACAGACTGCTAATTTTTTTTAGATAAACTGTTTTTATCTAAATCTGCGAGAACTTAGTATGCTATAAAGTCCATCCCTCCTTGTTATGCAGTATTCTAATGAATCTTGCACCATATCGGCCAAAAAACGATACAAAATGGAATGTTTTAATATTGGGTTCAAATACCGGCTTGCATTGACCTATTTCATTTGGTACCAACAAGTATCATTGGTATTTGGAATACTGGCTATATACTTGCCGGTATTGAAAATTTTAAAAGAATCAGGGACATGAAAAAAATGAAAAATTTTTAAAACCCATCCTTTATGCTACCTTCTTCTTTTTTCTATCTTTATTTTTTTCTCATGCTCTCACTCTCTCTCTTCTTCACCATTATCTCTTTTTATTATTAATAATATAATATTTAAATTCATATAGTAAATAATAGTTATATTTTTTCTACAAAGAATAATTAAAAATATGTTAAAATGAAAATTTAAGAAACCACAAAGTTTTGTATTTCTTTTTAAAATTGTTAATATTAATATAAAAATATTTTATTATTAATAACAATTACATATTAAGATAAAATATTTTTTATTGAGAATTAAATATTAAGATAGAAATTAAATTTTATTATTGATAATAATTATTCTGTTTTATTTGATATTTTGATGTAATTATTATTTATTATATGATAAAATTGACATATTTTAAATAATTTATATTGTTCTTAATTTTATATTTCTATGATGATAAAATAATCTTTTTGATATTAATTGTGATTATTATTTATATGTGGAATATTTGAAAAAAATTAAAAAAATAAATAAAATTTTATTATTTTAAATTTATATTATTATAATTTTTTGAAACAAGATTAGTTTAAATTATACGGTACAATATTAAAAGATTATTTTGCAATTTTTGAAAAATTTTATAAATTATTTTATAAATTTAAAAATTATCTAAAACGATATCAATATTAATATGTAACAGTACAATATTGTACCAAAATTTAATCTCAAGAATATAAGGTACGAATTCCAAGCCTCTTTCAAAGAGCCTAGGCAACTATAATTTCGATTTGAAGGAAAAATATGAAATATTGAGAATTCCATCAAGATTTTTATTTTATCATATGATACCTACCTTTTTTTTTGTTTTCGTTTATTGTGTTAAGTATGAGGAGTAACTAATCAATTGATGTCTAAATAAAAAAATATAGTTTTTTTATGGATTAGTTTTAGTTATTAACAAGAAATTTATACTTGAAAATATATTTTTATTCTTAATGTCGATTTAATACAATTAACAATTAAATCACATGTAAATTTGTATGCATCCGTTTAGAAAATATGTTTGCTGATTGATTAAGACATTTATATAAAGGGTTGCATGGTATAATATTAGTTTCAATTTTTTAATAAAATTTTACATAACTTAATGCGTTGTTGGAAATTTTAATTAGAAAATATCTGTTAATTAATTTAAAAATAATTGATTATTATTTGAGAAAATACAATTTATCAATTTAAAATTTTTCACAATATAGGTTATAAAATCTTTTAAAATAAATGAATTATAAATTCAAAAATACTTTAATTTTAGAGGAGATTGAAATTAGAGTTTCACAAGATATTAATTATCTATACAAATAAAAGGGGAAGTAAGCGTTTGCCTGACTTTGTGTATATATATATAATATAGGAATGGCGAAATTGGCCTGGCCCGACCAAGTTCAGCCGTTTTATGGGCTGAAACTGCTCGACATGACGGGAGCATTGACCGAAGTTATCCCGACCCGTGACCTGATGGAAAAGTACAAAATAACTGCGGCATCATTTTTTAAAATTTTTAAAAAATATATAAGGTCAAGCCAGGGCCGACCTATTATTGCGATCCCTAATATAGTGGCCTACATATGTTTTTCGTTTAAAATATTGTACATACAAAAACTAACAAAACTGTAAGATTTAAATTTAGTACTAGGACATGTAATACTTATACAAGGAATCTTTTAAATAAAAAGATTCATCAAATAAATTATTAATGTTATTTAATTATTTAATGAAAGTGATGTTTCGTTTTTTTTATTGGTTGCCTACGAGGTATCTTAGGAGGATCCCAACTATAAAAAGGCACCTTTAAACTATCATGTCTAAACTAATCTCCGCTCAAGCCTGGTAGGTTCTTTACAGGAGGTAAAGTTTTGACCCAAAGTTTTAAACAATTACATATATTAGGGCTTCAAACTCACGACCTCATTTAAACTAAGAGAGCCCCTTACTAACTTATCTGAACCCTAGGATTTCGTTGATGAAATAAATAACAATCACTTATCAATTATTACCATTTCATGTGCTTTTGAATAGATTTATAATCTTCTTTTTATCAATTATTAATAGAATTTTATTATTTTATAATAAATAATTATTTTAATTATTTGTCGATAAAATATTCTTAATTAGTCACTTCATATTATTCATAAATAAAATTTTAATTTAAAATTCTGTCTTAATCAAAATATAAAAGTGTGCTGCAATTCCATCGTTAACATTTATTTGATGAGAAGAACCAGACATGCATATTACATAAAGGGAGAAGAAAAGGATCAAAATATATCATAATATAAACTCTGCAAATATAGATAGCTATCTAAGAGAAGACACCAAGAAGGAGCAATCCAACCACTTGTCTGAGTATAGTTGAGAGCACAGAAGAAGACTTCAACAGCAAAGGGTCAGCTCCATTTCTTTTCTTAGCACGGGGACGAAGCATATCTCCGCCCCCATAAACTCCTCTGCCAGCTTTTTCAGAAATCCTCTTCAACTGAATTGCTTCAGCCAATCCTGTTACTCTTCTTTGCTCATCTCCTTCTTTTGATCGATATAAATCTGCATACACAAAAGGACCGTGTCAAAGACTCATCAACACTTACAAACAAGATAAGAGTATTGATATCTTTCTGTTTTTGTGCACAAACTCACCCTTGAGCTGTGTAGCCCTTGTGATTTCATTGTGTTTAGGGGTAGCAGAACTTTCGCATACAAAGCGTGAAAGAACTAGAAAAAAGACGGCAAGTAGTAGCCATGCAAGTGCCTCTCTCTTCATTCTAATAGTTACAAACTTCGATCTTTTCACTTTTAACTACGTGATTTGCAAGAGGGATGACGAGCCAGGTGTGGTTACTATAGACAGATGGGGAGTGTTGTCGAATGGAGTTATTATGCTTATTGCTGGTAACTGACCTCGTCTTTTATAAGCAAGTTCTTCGGTTTTAAGTACATTAATCTGCAAACAATAAGGTTATTGCTTTGATCAGTGACAAATTCAAAAGGGCATGCAAGATCTACCTTTAACTAAATTTGACCTTTCTTTATTCGTTTTCAATCTTTTATTTTTGATACCTAATTAAAGATCATGGACAAGACAAAAGCAAGGATGTGTCAGCTCTTTGTTGGTGCCTAAAAAGGGCGAACTTTGGCAAATGCAAACGGTAAATTAAAGAACACAGAATGCAAATATGTAGCAAATCATCTTAAACATAACATAGAAGGATGAGATTATGACTTTTTTTAATTTACTGAAGCAAAAAGTGATACATTTCACTTTTTATTGGAGGACAGGAGATCTGCAATTTTCACTGTAATAGAGATTTTCTTTCGTACGGAAAAAGAACTAAAGTTGCTTTTCCCCATTCACCACTCATATTTTCATAAAAAAGGATCAAAGGTGGCGAATATGATGCTTTCATTCACAAACTGTGTCAAGATGAATTTTGCTTACTTCAGTCGTGAGATGTTTATGCTGTTCTCCACTGCTAAAAGTATAATCTTAATTTATGCAAATAATAGATTCGATTCATATTCCAAATTAGAAAGTCCAATTCACCAACCGAAAGTACCTTTTTGAATAATTTTAGGTGAAAATAATTAAATATTTTTCATCGTAAAACAATTTTTTATGATATCACTCATCGTCCCAAGCAAAAGGGAACATAACATAATTGACAGATAAAGTAAAATTATTGATTAATGTATTTCCCTTCCGGCCTACACAGTAGTAAAATACATTCTTTTTCTATAAACGGGAATTGCATAATTACATCATCTTTTGTGCATATTAAATATACTTTAAAGTATACCTACTTATTTCAAATAAATCGATTAATAATATAAAATTAAATGACAATGTCAATGTTAATTTAAGAGATACGATAATAATATCTCACTGTAATTTAAAGGCTTTAGTCTTTGCTCACACTGTAGGTATCGGCTCCATAAGACAGATGATCTCTGTATATTACAATTCATATACTGCTTTGGCATCTTAATTGGTTCATGTAAACAGTGAAGGGTATGGATTAGTAATTTAGAGTTTTATAATTGAAGCTTAGTGTAATATTACCAAGTGAACTTTATGTAAAGCGCTTGGTTACAATTAGTTGTTCATCTACTTTGGACATGATGCTTGATGGTTGGGAATCATGTTCAACAAACGTGACAGACTATAACAGGAACAAGCCAAGAAAAACAGAGTGACCATTGCCAATTACACGGATAAAAGAGACGGGAGTTTCTGGAGCAGATGATTTCGAAGTATTTCTAGGAACTAAGCGAGACCTTTTCCTGGTGACAACCCCAAGCTTCCCTGTATGAAACTGACTAAGATGATTTGAGTACAATTTTTTCATCTTAGGCAGGAGGGATTCTGGAGTCTGGACATCTTCATGAGCCGAGTTTGAAATAGATTCAGATACGAATACAAGGTTGATGAGAATGAAACAAGTTACGTGTCTCGTCTGAGTCATGTTTGCAAGACAGAAATGGAAGTAAGGTAGAGTAACAGTTGTGACTTATCTAAGTCAAATCACACTAAAGAGATATTACTAACTAGCAGCCAAAGATATTGTTAGACAGAGCCGGTGGTTGAGAAGTCCTTGTTTATCAACTAAGAGACCTAAGCAAAGAAAGCGGATTTCTATATTGATGGATCTCTTTCGGCCACGATGACATAAGATACGTGGCGTGTATGGCTATAATACTTGTTTCACGTTGTATTGATTTATGTCAAACGCAGCCCATGGACTCCATATCAACAGGAAAAACCGAAAAACACATGCGGTCGACTAACTATATTGAAAAATCTATTAGTGGTAGTGGGACCTCATCCCACAATCCTATCGTTACATAAATTAATGAACTGTTAACGAAGATCTGATCTGTAATACACTAACATATCTATCACAAGAGTAACAGATCTACTAATTAGTTAGTGTCCTATGCCAAGCATTTTGTGATTAGGAACTACTTCTTTTGACACTACACCTGTTAGATGTCATGTACTCTTCTTGAAAGATTAATCGGGATTCTGTTTTTCTAGACTCATCATCTAATTTGTCTTTTTTCTATTAATAAAAAAATAAAAAAAAGGAAAATTCCTTGAACACTCAAGTAAGTTAGCTGGGGACATTCCAGGAATTGTCCAAACCTCGTTCTTACTTTCCATGTTTACTTCAATTCCGAATAGAAGCCAAAGACTTCTCTTTCTTAGACCTTCAAACACTGATAACGCTTACAGTTTTCATGGCCAACAAAGCACCGAAAGTACCAAGGAAAAAAAGAAAAAGAAAAAATGCGATGAGAAGAAATCTTATCGACGTTCTTCAAGTTAGGAGACTTTGGCAAATGTGTTGCAAGCATCTCAATGGAGTGAAAAGTCAATGATATCTCGCTTCAGAATCTTTAACGAAGAAGCCTGGCCAATCTGCTTCTGCAGTTCACATGTGACTCGATCCATGTAAAGCACGTAGAGCCCATTTCTGCTTTCCAGAAGCTCTAATGCTTTCCGAGCCTGATGTACTGACGCCACCCATTCTTCAAACAGCACTGCGATCTCATTAATGCAAATCTTTTATATATGTTTTATATTCAAGATTCTAAAATATAAAATATACATCCAATTACCAAATGCATCGAAACAAAATCATTAAAATTGCACGCTTCCTAGAGGAATACGATATTTTATTGTGAAAAAGTGCCAAATATTGCGATTTTCCTTAGAGAAATATGTATTAACAATCCAATAGCGGAAGAAAGAGTCCGGCTACAGGGAGGATAAATACCAGTGTCAAATTTGTCATCTTTTGCCCAAGTTAACAAATTGTCACACACCAAGAATTCGATAAGCTGGATCCTGGTATTAACAGAAAAATCAAAATCAAAATCGAAATCAGATAACCATTGCTATAGAAGAGCCAACTCATCATTCCCTACGAGAGCAAAATGCTGCAGTGAGCGAAGCATGTTAGAAGTAACCTCATCGTATCTGCCTAGAACTCTCCATGTGGGAGTTAATCAGCCCAAAATCAAGCTTAATAATGACTATGAATGACAAAATTGCAAAGGTAAATGGGAATTTTACTATAATACTTGCATAATAAAGAGTGATTCATGCATGCTCGTAAAACCATCCTCAAACGGGTCCGCTGGAAGCAAATTTTCGGCCACAAGAGAAATTCTTTGGGCAATTGAAAGTATTGCACGTTGTCCAATGTAGGAGTCGCCTCCAAGCTGACGGATCAAGTGTTGAACGTAGAACGCATCAGTTTCCATGTTAAGTGACTCAGACTCTGCAATAGAGCAAATCTTCTAAACCTTTTTAACCAATATAATCAGCCAGCTAACCTTTACAACCAATAAAACGTTTCCTTTAATCACTATTTTGTCAATGAATATTAAATCTTAAGATACTCAAAAGGGAAGAGGGTGAGGCCAAGCTATCTAGAAAGTTTTGACCATAGCGTGTATTGTCTTTTACAAGTGTTCAAGTTCCAACCATCGCAAAATACTTACTGAATCTGCAAGTAAGAGAGCACATTCTTCTAACTAAGCGCACAATTAAGCAGCTGACAATTCCTTCAAGAAGCTCCATGTTTTTCCTTGCCGATAAAAGGTTCCTCAATGACGCTGGAAAATGAAATGAACTTACAGCTTAAACGTCTGTAGAAATGAAAATGGAGACTTCAAGGCAAGGAAATCCATCCCTAAAGTAACCTTGGAACAGAACGAGAAGTTTCAAATTTAGAAGTGACATAAGCACGATTCTGTCAGTAAAATGACGGGAAAAAATTTGTGAATTTAATCGGGACAGATCGTCTATACTCTGTTTCATCAATTTCCAACCATCTAATAAGTGAAACACAGAAATTGGATGACTGAAAATTGATGGAACAGAGTGGAACAGATTATGTACCAGATCCTATCCCAATTTAATCACCAAAATGGCTTATTTGAGCTAGTACCCAAACTCGTCAGAATCACCAGACACTGTAGCCACAGCACTGAGCATAAGTTTGCTTTCCATTTTCGCAGTACAGAAAATTTTGTTCTTGTCCTTAACCTTTTCAGCTTTCCTATTAATTGTATACACACATGAAATCGATAAATCTCTACCTATTATCTGATATTGCGCTACAGTGGTGAAAATTTGATGAATTTTTAAGAGGTCCAAGTGAAGTACATAAAAAATATTAGGTTTTTGTTTTGACAATATTCAACGTCGATCACTGTACTTCTATTTAAGAACACCAAAAGTAATATCGGACCTAGAATGAAGTCTACAGCTTGGTGCGACCAGTTTGTAAAATTTATCTCCTCGGTCTGCAAAGTGAAATGCACTTAAAATTATTCCATGAAAATAAGCAAGAAACTATAAAAAAAAAATATTCATCTTTAGAATGACAGAGCGACCAACTAGAGACTCACTGGACAAGTAGAGTCGCATAGGTCTACAAGAAAATCAACAGAAGCCCTTAGTTGCTCCTCTTCCTCCACATTGTTGAAGTCTGCAATAATTAATTTGGCAATAGCATATGAATATCCGCCAACATAAGTTCAATTATAGGATATACCCAACCACATATTATTCTACTACATATTATTCTCAGTAATCTATGGTCAGTTACCAAGCAAGTGAGTAAATCATCAGTTAATGCTTCAATACCTGAAAAGCAACGTCGTTGATTAGAATCACTCGATCTTTTCCTTCTTTCTCTCAGCCTCACTGCAAGAACAGGAAGCACACAAGAGAGAACTTCTAATCTGTGGTGAGAACTGAGAAATAGGAATGAAAAGGCGGAGAACACAACAAGAAGATAAAGAGGGAGACCGTGTCTGAGGAAACGACGGCGAAGAACATCGTTGAATCTACTTTGAGAGGAATCTCCATGGAGCTTCCCCAAATCGTGAAAGAAGTAGCACTTGCATGAAGCAGTATTGGGGAAGAGATCAAACCGAGACGCATCTAAAAACAAATGATCAAAATGAAATTAGAAACTTATCAACTGCAGAATGAATATTCAAATGATAGAGAGAACCTTCAGCTTCCTTGAGATCTTCTCTGAGCCGAAGAATCTCTTGCTTCCGCTCCTTAGCCTAACAGAAAGAGCACAAGTTAAACCAGTACGACATTGGCTTCACTTATAAAACGGAAATCGACAACAGGAAACAGAAGTTTCCAGTGAGGCCTTAAGCTTCCAACGAGTGGCGTCAGATTGAGAAGGTTGCTTATGAAGGAGCTTCGATCGGAGAAGAGCGACGGCTACGGCCAGTTTTAGCGACTGATCGCCGTTAGTTACTTGTTGGCTTGACGTAGCAGCCTCCATTGTAACCATTTACGCGGGATGTTGGTTCCCGCTCACATTTTAAATAACAGTAACACATATACTAATACGACGTCGTTTCGAATCACGGATACAGGACACCTGCTGAGCTTCACCCGTCAAAGTTGATCCGCAGCACATACTCAATAATTGTAGAAGAAAATTAGATTAAAAGGAAAATTCTTTTATTTAGTCTGAACAAAAACTAAGTCAAATTAAACAAAAATTAATCAAATACAAAACCACATTTTTTTTGTTTTTTTGGTTCTCTTCTCCAGCAACAGGGGGGCACCACTGTGGTTTGATTTCTTTGAAAGTAAAACACAGTTGTGGGACCTCAGGTGAAAAATGTACAACTCAAGAAAGAAACAAGACGACCCTTTTCCTGGCAGCTTCGGCTGATCAGATAGTACAAGTTGCCTGCCTCAGACCATGCGCCCCGAGATGGCAGATTATGAAAGTAAGAACAAAATTCATGCGCATATTATAGAAACAAACCCTGGCAAGCTTCAACCTCAGCTGCCTGAGAATCCAATATAGCTCCACCGTTCCGATCAGAACTCACAACCCTAGTCACCATGTCCAGTACGGTTTTCCGGTTATATTCATCTTCCATCTTCTTAAGGACCTCCTTCACCACTACAAAGTCCAAACCTCCAGCCAAAACTAACTTCCCAATAATGTCACCAAAGTTACTAGGTGCTTTTGGTAAATCAATACCAATGTCATCCAACATAGAACCGTAGAGCAAACACCCAGTCCCTACATCTCTAGCCGTCAAAACTTTCTTACTGAGCAAATATTCCAAGAGCTTGGCAACTAATTCGACACATGGTGGGTTTTCTTCCAGTCCAACAGAGATTGCTTCCTTAACAACTTCAGAATGGTAAGCTGGTGATTTCAATTCCTCAATACACTGCAGGGCTTCATCCAAAAGACGGATACTGAAGTACTCCTTGAGAATTGCGATTGATTTTCTCTTAAGTTCATCGACATTCAACTTTGTGGACGCAGGCACTGGTTTCTCCGAAATTGGAGGCATATAAGGTGCAGTGGAAGTCTTACTAGCTGGTGGAGGGACTGGTACAGGAGGCGCTGTACCAAAACCAGAGTTGGAAGGCCAAGAAGGGGGGCCCGATCCCTGTAAGAGGGCACTAATCTTCCCACTTGTGAATCCACCACTACCCTGAGGTAACAGCCTTGTATTAAGTGAAGTTGACTTGTTCCCTGTTGATGATTGTACACGCCCTACAGTCTGCATTATTGGACCATCACCCCTTTGGATAGAGCGTGCTCTGGCCACCTCCCAATTGTCACTATCAGATATACCGGGCATCCCAGGCATTCTTCTAGTTCCTGGCATGCCAGGCATCATGCCTCCTGAGCCAGGTCGGCTGATGGGGAAGCCCCCAGCGCCAACAGTCCCCAGCACTGCAGAAATAACACCCCGGTTGCTCCTAATGCTTGCAGTAGCACCAGGTCGCAGGCCAAGATTTTTCTCTGCCTCATAATGTATTTCAGTAATTGTTTTGGCTTTGACCTGTGACAACAAAGACATTATTGTCTCTACTTTGATCATATTGATCGACCCAATTAATTTCAACACTGGAGAACAAAAGTCTTACCTCTTCACGTCTAGGAACCCAGTCACTTGCACGTAAATCAAGAACATCCCTAACCATGAACCTCAGTCGAGGAACCAGTTGAGGGTTTGATGACAATTCCTTCAACCGACTAAAGTAGGTATCATTGATGTGCCGTGCCTTTGGGCTCTGATCAAGCTGCTTTCCAATCGTGTTGAAGACCTGGCATATTGCCTCAACATTTTCTTCAGCAGGACAAACTTTATTGTCAGGTCCTAGAAGCTCCTGTTTCACATATAAAGATAGGAATATAAATGAATGAAGCATCAATTACAATTTGATAGAAGTAACATTACTAGAATCTACAATGCTAACCTTAACAATGTGATGGACAAGCCTTACAGGAACCATCTCCTGCTTAAGAAGCTCTCCAATCAAGCGGATATTTCCAAGAGTACGAATTTTGACCAATCGTTCTTTATCCCTACGCTCAAGCTCCTGTTCTAGAGCTGTCATCTGTCCTACTTCCTCCCTCAGTTTGTCAGCCCCCTCAAATGCCTCCTGACAATTATTCAACAGAACTCGCTTAAATGTGATTTCTTTGCCACCTGGTTCATCTGATGGAAAGGAAGGGAGCCTAGCATTAAGATCAGCACAAAGCAGTGCATACATGGGGCAAAATGTGGGTTCCAGAACTGCCTTGTCAAATATAAGTGAGATAACATCCTGTAGTGCATGACAACTGTGAGCTCAACAGCCAGTAGGAAGCTAAAACTAGAATGTATATACCATACAAATGGATTCACCTTTAAGATATCAGCAGACGTGATGCCAGAATCTATAAGTTGTCCCTTGAGAAGATCAAACTTCTCAGGTGTAAGCTTGTTCAGTATCCTGTGCGAAAAGCAGTAGAACACATTTACAGATACTACTAATAGTATAAATCTCGAGCAAATCTCACTATTTTAAAAAATCAGTTAATATTTCCGTAATAACTCCATGTGTCAGAAGAATATCATATAACAATCATGTAACTATTTTGACAACAGAGAAACCAATGAAATGAGGGGCAAGAATGATTCTGTTGAAGAATTCTCCTCTTGTTTGGGACTGAAAGGTATCTACGCCAAATATAGTGTTAATAGCATTTATTGCAACTTAACAATGAAATTGTTCGTCTTGTATCAAACGAAAAAATCATAGTTGACTAAGAAAATTCCTTAATAATTAAGCCATCTTCAATTGAATAAATTTACTAAAAAATCAATGAAATTAGTTTGTGGATATTCAGGATCTGGAATAATATAAAGAAAACCCCCATGTCCGAAATCAAATTATGCATATAAATGCAAAATTTCACCAGATGAATAATGTAAATAAAATATATAACAATATTTGTATTCTTATATTTACCCCTTCACTGTCTTCAAGACACAGTCTTTCTCAGATAGATTTCTCCTTCTAGCTGACCATGGCACTTCAGCCTTCACCAAGGTAGGGGTTGGTCCTCCCTGTAATACACGAAAAACACAGGTACAGAAATTAAGACCAAGGTGCAAGCACAAATGAAATGTAAGTTTCCAGAAGAAAAGGAAAGCAATAGTGCCAACAACAACCCCATGTGTCAAAAGAGAAGAAACAACATTTGATAAGAAATTAAGCAATCAAATATAATAAAAACATTAATCACCGGGAAAAAAATGTATAAATGTAAGTTAGCTAGATTACCACTTGACTAGGAGAGATTTGAGCTCTAGCAAACTGAGAGTTTAGTTGATCTTGGCGATTAAATTGATTTGATTCAGGCTGCCTGGGATCATATCTGCCCCCAAATTCTCTATTTTCGCGATCTCCAGATGTTGGAAATTGTGCAGAACGACCACGCCAATCACGATTGTCTGGCTCCAAGTAACGATTCTGCGATTGATTCAGTGTCTGGGATAACCAGCAGAAATTGTTATCTTAAAATTGACAAGTTACATGCAATAATAATTCAATAACACGAATACCAGTAAATATACACCTTGGGCACTCAATATATGCAAAAGGCAACTAGCTATTCAGACATTTTATCTTGTAACTTAACAAAATTGCCTGGGAATACAAACCACCAAGCTAGAAAGTGAAAATAGGATAGCAACTCACAGTGCTCTCTCCACGAGTCCAGCTTTGGTCTTCACCAAATAGCTCAGCCTCAATTTCCTGTTTAACTTTTAGAATTTCATCAGATACCACAGCAACCTATAGGAAAATTGTAACTTAATTAGAAATAGACAGCAAACAGATAACCAGTTGGAAGTTCATTGCTGATGTGAATCTAACAGATAACCAGTTGGAAGTTCATTGCTGCTGTGAATCTAAGTGGTAGAAAGAAAATAAGTTAGGATAGTTAAAACACAAAAATAGAAACATCTGTTTATTACCCGAGCATTGTTCATGAAACCAAAAAATGAATATGGATCTAAAAGAGTAAAACATGAAGAGAACTGCATGGATGACTGCAACAACAGAGACTCAATACTAAGCCACAGAAAGATCAACCTGCACCCGAAGCCTTAAATCTTTTTGTCCATATCTGTGATACACTCACACCAACACCATTTTAAATTGCATGCCGAAGCTGCAAATTACATGCTTCTTGCATGCAAACAACCCCTTACAAGCATTACCTCCCTAAGTTGCAACAACTGCTCTCTTGTATGATGTACTCGCTCACGGCCTTCAAATCGCAAGTCTCCAGTCTGCAAAAGAAACTCACATATATGTATATGAGTCAAGAACCTAAAACATTAAACAATAATTTCATGAGCAACTGGAAGAATAATAGGCAAGCCCATAAGGAAGCAAGAAACCCACCAGAAAAGAGACAATAGATCAAACAAATGGAAACCTAAGATAAAATATTGTCAAAGCTGATGCCAGTATCAACTAATATGAATAAAACAAGTAGCTACAGCAGCACTTCAAACATTTTCTCAAATAGAACGAAATGAAGACCTAAAGGAAATCAGCACTTTACAAGTGAATCAGCACAGATATTGGTGGCCACTCCATGTCATATGAAAAGTCATAATCGCAAAAAATTAATATATTAATCATGTTGACATCATCATCTCTTTCTAGGTTCCAAGGGGTCATAAGTGAACCAAATTGAAATAGCAGTAGAACAGTATCCCAATTACTCAAATCATCATTCATTTCTTTAACAAACAACGCCAATTTAGTCAATTATTCATCAAATGAGTCACACTGGGAAAAAAATTTAGCCATTCAGACCACAAGGCAGAACCAAACAGGCCACGACACAACTTGTCATGCATCATTAATACCGCAACGATCATACTAAACTAAATTCTTATCATTTTCCATTTTTTCAGTATTCTCCACTACAAAAAGAAAAAAATGTTAGCAGGTTGATTTCTGGGCCATTTAAAGCTCGTCAAGGGCCCACCTAAAACCTAAAATATTACTATTTGTCCATATTTACAGCAGGAACACATATTTAGTGCCCAACCAAGAATTAGGACATCTGAAGAGTTCAATGTCACATTCAACATCCATATGACTACATATATAAAAAGAAATCATATGTGAATCAATAAGAAAAATAATTTAAAAAGGTCGTCTTCCAAAACATTGTCCAGAAAAGAATAAACATCAATATAACAGAAACCTGCTTTTCCGTTCTATTTCATCTTCAGACATGCTTGCATTAAACACTCTAATCTCAAAAGTAGTAGAGAAACCACGACCAGGTATTAAGACTCCTTTTTTTGACATCAAAATTTACTTGTGAGAAATAATCCAGCATAGGACAATAATTCTCGCAAACACACACGAAGAAACAAAGAAAGCCAACCCATCTCACATACACCACATAGAACCATAACAAGCAAATATAAACGGAGAACAGATAACGAACAGATCCAACATATTAACCACATACCACGACAAAAGAATTTTCCAATACTCGAATTAAAAGCCAGGAACTTTATCAATAAAAGAAACCTCCCGAAAGAAAATCTAAAACACGTAAATTTATTCCCATAAATCAAAACAAACACACGAACGCATCAAACGGGTCCAGATCCACGATGGTTAACGAGAAAAACCTTCAAAGAAGCAGTCCCACCATAAGGACGCAAAAGAGGAGCATCGCCAAAGGCAAAAGAAGTAGGCGAGAAAGAAGAGTTAGTAGTGGATGAGGACTCTGAACGTAGGTTGAAGAGTCTGCTTCCTCGACCACCACCAGGCCTCAAGCTCAACACAGTTTGATCACCTTGCTGCATACCTCGATCTTTCACTCTTAGAATGAATCTCCGCCGTCGATATCAATAGATAGAGAGAGAAATGGGCCAAAAGAAGCAAGACCCAGAAAAGATACAACAAAGACAATAAAAAAGAAACAATCTTTTCTATAAGCTGTTAACTACGTCTCTTCTTCCCTGCAGACTCAGCTAGAACAGCAAGGGGGCTGAATCAGGATAAAAACAAGTTCTCGTAAAGATATAAACTTTATGTGTAGAATCTAATCTATACATATATTGAGTAGATAGGAAAAGAGATAGGTGCAAAAGGTGTTAGATGGAAGAGCTTAGACTTTCCTCTCTCTTCTGCGAAGAGCAAAGAAGAGGAGAGACCCGGGTATTGTGACGCGAAGGCTGGTGGGGGATCATAAGTTCATAACACAAACAAACCCTCGTTTAGGAGAGAGAAAGCAAGGGAGACTATTTTTTAATTTATTTTTCATCAATCCTTTTTTAGATTTTATTCTATCTTTTGATTGACGAAAATGCCTTCCCTCTTCTGCCTGATATTACATGTTTAGCATAAAATTATGCTTCACGTATGGATACTGATGTTTTAAAACAAAAGCCAAGTTAATATTCTATGATATTAGTAACTTCGAAACTGTTTTTATTCTCGAATATCCACATATAGAAGTTCTTTGAGTGAATTACATTGTTTTAATTCTCTAATTAAATAATTTTGGTAGGTTCAATTTATTTTTACTTTGCCTTTTTAGTAAATTATGCTTCGGAATGATAAGATTAATTTAACTTAATTTGAACAATTATAATATCATTTTAATTTTTCAATTAAACTTCATATTAAGAATTTTTAAAATTACACTTTGGTTGGGTCGGTTGTATTGGGCCCGAGCCCAATCACCACAACCCACAAGTCAATCAGTCAGTCACTCATCCATT
>JANIJH010000008.1:268855-287732 GCA_024520975.1 Erythroxylum areolatum
TTTAAGATCTAGAACTCCCAGCTGATCAACACATTCCTTAAAATCAGTAGAGAAATTCTGTAAGGAAAAATGCCCTTTGCTTCCATTCTATAGAGAGTAGAGTTGAAATCACCTGATATGAGCCAAAGGCCTATCACTTTTCTTTGAAAACTCAGTAAACTCTCCCAAAAAACCTTCTCTAAAAACCATGGTTAAGACCATAAACTACCGAGACAAAAATAGTCTTATTCTGCTCCACAAACTTCCACTTCATGTGCATGACCTGCATCTACATTTCCAACACCTCATTGTTCACTATTCTAGGATCAAACCTAATAATAATTCTCTTATAAGCATGAACTTGATGATTAGAGAGAAACCGCCACTTGCCTAACTTATTAAGAAACTCGAGATTCTCCAGTCTGATTTTTGTTTCCAAAATAGCAAACACCAAAAAATTTTCTTTAGCCAAAAAATTCTTCAGGGTCAAAAGCTTTTCAGGACAATTCAAGCCCCCTATCATTCCAAATTAAAATCATAAAAAATGCCTTTGCTCCTAGTACCTTTCTTCCTTTTGGCACTAGTCAACTGTTCAACCACCTCCTTTCTTTTAACATTGCTCGATGTAGAAGGGAAGGAGGTTGCTTCCAAATCATAGCCTTTTTTTCCCTCAAGCATAATTGGCTTGTTTTCAGTAGAATCTTCTTTAAATGAGTCTATCTCCACAATCTGCCTATTCTGAATTTCCCTTTCTAAAACTGAGAGAGCTAAATCAAATATGGACCCCTCGTGGCTTTGTTTCAGCTTATCACCTCCAGCCTTATTCACCTTGTTTTGTTCACTTATGACTGATTCTACTTGGGACATATTTTAACATAAACCTGCTCAACTTTCCCATCCTTCTCATCTTGATGTAAACGCATTAGTTCTATATAACTTTCATTCTTGATAATTTTCCCAGCTGGCATCCACCTCTTACCTTGTAACTTCAAAGAAGGCTTTTATTGGTAATCCAATATAACAATATCCTCATACAAAGTATCATTTAACCCTAACCTCATAATCGGTATTTGTTCAGGTAGATCCCTAGAGATATCCATTGTAATAATAGCCTTATATAACTTAATCTCTTTCTCTTTGTTGTATTTTCATCCATAGAAAGAGATTGACCTAAATAACTTATAATCATACTGAAGCTCTTGGTAGTCCAATTCCAATAGTACATTATATAGATTGACCCGCAGGGGAATTGGCTTAAATTTTTTAATTTCAGGCTGGAACCCCGTCTGCCAGCTTTGGAGAAACAATGGATGGTTCATCTCATGCCAAGGCCTTTCTTCTAGGACTCTAAGGGCATGAGCCTTAGAGAAGAAAGTAAATAAAGCTAGATTTTTTTCTAACTAGCAATACCTCTAACAGGCCTTTGTTTTTTCACGTCATGCTTGCCCATTTTTTGTAGCAATATAAATGGGGTCTTCTCTCCATAAAAAACCCCACCAATGAAGCCTCCCATGATCGAGCTCCTTCTTGCAAAACTTCCAGATCTAGCGCAACAATGACACGGTCATACTCTTCCTTGGGTGAGGAGTAATAGAGTGTTCTATTACATGTTTCCAACTCTTCTTAGGATCCGAGGAAGTACCCTCATCCGGTGGCTTGGTGACATCCAAGGTGGAGGAGGATAAGGTGAGTGAGGGTGGTAAGGGTAAATCTAATCGGGAGCTTGCATTAAAAGAAAGAGGTTCAAGAATAGGCATAAGTGACAGAATCAAGGGAAAGGAAAGCTGCACAGCAACAAGGAGATGGTTTCAAAAAGTTGTTACCAAAGAAGGAAAATAGTCAAAACAGTTTAGCAGGAAAGACAAAATTGCCCCTAACAGCTGATGGAAAGTATCCGAGAGAGAGAGGAAAGAATCTTTTGGCAACGGAGAGGGAGAAGAGTAGTTTGTGAAAATGATGAAACAAATAGTTGAGGCTTGAAAGAAAGACGGAAATAAAAGTAGGGAGCTAGTCAGAAGACTGGAAAAGGCGTTGAGAGTTGGAACAAAAGCAAGGGATTGTTGGTTGCAAAGGAAGGAGAAGAAGAAACTGAAGATCAGAGGGGTTGGGGTTTGGGGGATTAGAGACAGATTATCAGATCCCATCTCCTGAAAGTGCAGAATGATGGGGAAAAAGGAGCAGAAACGGAGAAGGGGAAGAAGGTGCAGTAGCAGAGATCGTCACCATGAGAGCAAGCCATCTTCTCAAGTTATTTTTGTTGACATCTTTCCTTGCGTCTTCATGGCTTCTGACCAAAGATAATTAAGGGATGATAATAGGTCAAGGTTGTTCTTCTCACAATCCTGACTCACACGTGTTGGTTCGATTCAATGAGTTGAAGCACAGTAAGGTTTTGCCACGTATCGATCGATCATGAAACGAGTTCATTTCATTGAGGTGAATCAGGTGGACATGGAAATGAGACAAGATCGTCTGTATAATTTTATGGTGCCTTATTGTGTCCCATAGAATCTCAGTCATTTATTTATACAAGATCCGTGTTTATTTATACGGGACTCACGCGGAACTTATATAAATAAATAACTGAAATTCATTAAATATAATAAAACACCATAAAATTAGATAAAAGATCTTGAACCCATAAAAATGAGCACTCACCCGAAGCATTTGAAGAGTTGAACATCGATTCGTTCAAAAAGTGCAGGGGATAAATGTCAAAGTTGACAAGAGACAAAAACTCCCAAGATTCTGGAACTGTTGGAGTTGGTGTAAGAGCTTCTCAAGAGCACTATTGGTTTTAGCCATGACAGTGCTGGTTCCATGGAGCACTTCCATTCCCACCAAGAAAGAACAGATCTTTACGATTTACTCTGATAACCGAACACAGGTTTTAGTCCAAGTCTACAAGAGAGATCGAGATCGAATCCAAGACGATGATCTTCTAGGCCAGTTCTGGATTCCATGAATCTTAGTTACTCAAAAGGGTTTCACACGGGCAGAGCAAGTGAGAAGAGAAAGTGTTGTACATTTAGGAGAGGCTACTCCGTCTGGATTGAGTGTCCAAATTACCCAACTGACGAATCAGAACTTGGCGTACATTTCAAGTTCAGTCACTTACAAGCACTTAACGGAAAGCTCAAGCTCCCCGAAAAAGACAATAAACATGTGAGGAATTATTTATATAAAGGTCGTTGAAAAATAGACGAAGCTTAGCTTCAAGGCAATGGCGACTCTGCAACCAACAACTTGAAAGTTGCAACGCCAGACCTTTACTTGAGCACATTAGCTGACAAATATATTGATCCTTTACTTTACCCTTTTTCTCTTCTAGAAAAAGAAACACTCCCTCAAATTGTCCTCAGCAAATTGACGAGCTTGTGGTCATTCATGGTCATGAAGAGGTAACAAAGACAACCATTGACAATAAACCATCAAATGAGCTGGCTTTTGCGTGATTTCTTTCTTCTTCTTTTTTTATAACGTGCGTGAGTTTTATGTGCATGCTTTTGCAGCCTAAGCCGTTGAAGAAATTGGACGGTCAAGTTTGTGGATATGTGGTGGTGAGGTCGGCCTCACCGTCGACGGAGACTTGTTTGTGGCTTGTAATGAGTGTGGTTTTCCAGTGTGTAGACCTAGTTACGAGTATGAAAGGAGAGAGGGCACACGACAATGTCCCCAGTGCAAGACCAGATATAAGCGTCTCAAAGGTATATTACCATTCCTTCTGCTAAGTGTTATTACTTCTGCAGTTGATGATTCGGTGGCGGATTCTATTCCAAATTTGTGTAGGATGTCCAAGAGTGGGGGGAGACGAAGATGAAGAGGACATTGACGATTTTGAATATGAGTTCAAAATAGAAAATGAACAAGAACAGAACCAGCATCTCACAGAAGCAATGCTTCATGGGAAGATGACCTACGGAGGAGGCCATGACGACGAAAAAAACTCGCAATTCCCACCAGTTACAGCTGGGATTAGATCAAGACAGGTAATGGAATAGTATTACTAACACCTTTTGATTTTGGTGATTTTTCTCATCTTGAAATCGGCCGTGGTTTTTAAAACAAGATCATAAATCAACTTGTTTCAGGTTAGTGGTGAGTTCACTTCATAAACGAGTTCATCCCTATCCAGATTCAGAGCCTGGTATGCTTAAAATGATTGCAATATGTTTTTACCATTTCTTACAGTAGTTAAACAATACTTCACAACAGGAAGTGCGAGATGGGAAGAAAAGAAAGAAGCAGGGTGGAAAGATAGAGTGGACGAATGGAAACTGCAGCAAGGAAATTTGAGACCTGAACCTGAAGATGATCCTGAAGCAGCAGCCATGTGAGTATTCAGTTCTATACTATGGAATGAACCAACATAGTTCAACACCTGGAGATTCAGTTCTTTGATCACATGTTAGCAAAGTCGAAACAAATGCAGGATTCATGAGACCAGGCAGCCGCTCTCCAGGAAAGTACCAATAGCATCTAGCAAGATCAATCCGTATAGGATGGTTATTGTGGCTCGCCTTGTCATATTAGCCTTCTTCCTACGCTATAGAATTTTGAACCCTTTGTATGATGCTATTTGCCTTTGGCTAACGTCTGTGGCCTGCGAAATCGGGTTTGCATATTCATGGATTCTTGACCAGTTCCCCAAATGGCTCCCAATTGATCGTGAAACATATCTTGATCGCCTGTCTCTCAGGTAAACTTGTACCAAAATGAATCTTAATTCTCAAAGCAAATCTGCAACTATTATAAGAATATAGCAGCAAGGCTTTGAGCTTTTGACTGGTAAAATCAAACATTGCATGACTCTGATACCGTTTGTTTTAATGATTTATGTGTTGAAGACACAGATACACAGATTCGAGAGAGAAGGGGAACCGAATTGCAGATTAATATGAAAGGCCTCGACGGAATTCAAGGTCCAGTTTATGTTGGTACAGGATGTGTTTTCAAAAGGCAAGCACTCTATGGCTATGAAACTCCAAAGGGTCCCAAACGTCCAAATATGGTAACCTGTGACTGCTGCCCATGTTTTCAACGCCGTAGAAAGAAGAATGCTAAGAAGAGTGCAAGTGTGGAAGCTTCAAGCCTTCATGGTCTGCAATGATCTTTTTGTCACTTGTTTACTAAAACAGTTTTGTTCTTACTTCGACAGTTAAACTACTGTTCGCTTACCTTCTGATGTATCTATCTTGGGGCAGCAGTGGACGATGAAAAAGAGTTGCTGATGTCTCAGATGAATTTTGAGAAGAGATTTGGACAATCAGCAGCTTTTGTGACTTCAACTTTAAGGGAAGAAGGTGGTGTTCCTCCATCTTCAAGTCCAGCAGCTCTGCTTAAAGAAGCCATCCATGTAATTAGTTGTGGTTATGAAGACAAAACTGATTGGGGAACTGAGGTAATATCCACATCCAAATCCAAAAGCAAAGATTTCTCTTTCTCGGTAGGGATGCTTCAAATTTCCAATGTTCCTGTTTTCAAGTTCTAGTATCACATGGCTTAGAAGTAGCAACTTCGAAGGGTTAAATGCATTTTGCTTTTGTCTATGCAGCTCGGCTGGATTTAGGTTCAATTACAGAGGACATTCTGACAGGCTTCAAGATGCATTGCCGTGGCTGGAGGTCAATTTACTGTATGCCAAAGTTACCTATATTCAAGGGTTCTGCCCCAATTAATCTTTCAGATCGGTTAAACCAAGTGCTTCGATGGGCTCTTGGTTCTGTTGAGATCTTCTTCAGCCGACAGACCCCTGTCTGGTATGGCTACAAGGAAGGAAAGCTCAAGTGGCTTGAGAGATTTGCATATGTTAACACAACTGTCTATCCATTCACTTCCTTACCACTTCTTGCATACTGCAATCTGTTTGCTAACAGATAAATTCATCATGCCAGAGGTAACAACATGCAGTTGGTAATTTTACTCATTTATGTTACTTTAAATTTTATTCACAAAATAATATGCTTTCCAATTCTTTGAAGAAAGGGTAATCTTTAAATCTATGCAATGTGAACATAGACAAATGTTTGAAATTCTAGCCAATGTACCTAATTTATATGCTTATACTTTGTATTGAACCAGATAAGCACTTTCGCAAGTCTTTTCTTCATTGCACTATTCTTCTCAATCTTTGCAACGGGTCTTCTTGAGCTAAGGTGAAGTGGAGTAAGCATTGAAGAATGGTGGAGAAATGAGCAATTCTGGGTCGTTGGCGGCATCTCAGCTCACCTTTTCGCTGTTGGGCAGGATCTTCTGAAGGTTTTAGCTGGTATTGACATGAACTTCACTGTCACCTCCAAGACAACTGATGATGAGGATTTCGGCGAATTATTAGCCTTTAAATGGACAACCCTCCTCATCCCTCCAACTACCATCTTAATCATCAACCTTGTTGGAGTTGTTGCTGGAATCTCAGATGCCATAAACAATGGGTACCAATCATGGGGCCCTCTATTTGGCAAGCTTTTTTTTGCTTTCTGGGTGATTGTCCATCTCTACCCATTCCTGAAAGGTCTAATGGGGCGACAGAACAGGACACCAACCATTGTTGTCATATGGTCTGTGCTTTTGGATCCAATATTTTCCTTGCTTTGGGTGAGAATTGACCCATTTGTCTTGAGATCCAAGGGACCTGATTCCAAGCAATGTGGAATCAACTGCTAAGAAGCCTGCATTCCTTTTATATTTTGCCTTCCAAGATACATGCACATCTTTGTTTGTGAAAGCATATCACTTGAGATGTACCAACCAACAACACGGAGGCATAAGGAATAAAGCTAGAGTGAAATTCTTTCTAAGGATTTGCATTCTACCCAGTTTTGTAATTGATGTAAATAATTGGCTTTTTATCTTACCTTATTCCACATGAACCTCCATAATGACCAACTAATCTCAATTTATGCCATTGAAACTCCATTTCCAAATCTTTTCATTTCTGGCATCTGGGATCTGGCATCTGGCGTCAGGATAATAAGACCAAGATATTCTAGCATCTAAAAGTTGCAGAGATATTGGGTTGGATATCATTCATTTGGATTCCATCTGCGGTGTGTTATAAGGCAACTCCAATTTTTTTATTTGCACCATGATAAACTGAAACGACACATGTCAGCTTGAAATTCAAATCCTTTTTACAGTGTTAAGGATATATCACCAATAGTCTTTACAAGAACATTCACCATCCTTGAAATGATGGAATCTATTGGCATCTCTTACCACAATAACTCTTTCTGTGATCTTAGATATAAATTTAGTTGCAGTATGACAGTCTAAACAAACTCGGAGATTCTTAATGATCCTGATCTCAGTTCCAGGTTCAGTAGAGATAAGACCAAAGGCAATGGCTAATTTCTCACTGTGAACCTTCATAGCTAGTTCCTTCTCTTCCTCCTCCACATCATGCAAAGCTGTGATAGTTTCTGCCTGAAATCCTGCCTCTTTCATCTTTCCCATCAATCTATCCAATTCCAAATAGATTGCTGCTGATTTTGGATGGGACCAGTCCCCTGATGTGAAGACATGTGGAGTCTGACCAATTTCAATCAGAGTGCAACCTGGAGTCTTTTCCAGCTTTCTCTTTTTAGCTACTTGTCTTATAGAAGCAGCTTGTGGATAGTTCTTCTCAGCAGAGTAAATATTTGACATTAATACATAGTAACCCATATTCTCCGGGTCCAACTCAAGAAGCCTTTGAGAGGCCAGCTGCGCTAGGTCTCTATCTTTGTGAATCTTACAAGCACCAAGTAATGCACCCCACACAGGCGTACCTGGCTCTATAGGCATTCCCTCAATGAAGTTCAACGCCTCCTGCAACTTTCCAGCTCGACCAAGGATGTCAACCATGCATGCATAATGTTCAGCTATCGGTTCAAACCTGTACTCATGTACCATAGAATGAAAAATCCCCTCTCCTTCTCTTACTAAACCAGCATGACTACATGCATATAAGGCAGAAAGAAAAGTCACCCCAGTTGGTGAAATTCCAGAATTCAACATCTCATAAAATATTGCAAGCGCTTCTTTCCCGAATCCATGAAGTCCATAACCAGAGATCATGGTGTTCCAAGTTACTTCATTCTTCGCAGGTATCAACTCAAATAATCTTCGAGCCTCTTTAATATTGCCACACTTCGCATACATGTCGATTAAAGCAGTTGAAACAAAAACATTAGACTCGAAGTTTTTACTCTTGATTAAATTATGAACCCATTTCCCTAGACTTAACGCACCAAGTTGAGCACAAGCTGAAAGAATACTGGTAACTGTTACAGGATTAGGACAGAAACTGGATGAGAGCATTTGATGAAAAAGAGAAACTGCTGTTTCAGTTAGTCCATTCTGGGTATAACCAGCTACCATGGCATTCCAAGAAGCTAAAGTTTTATCTGAAGATTCATCAAAAAGCTGCCGTGCTGATTCCATTTCATTCAATCTGCAATACACTGTTGTCAATGCAGTTGAAATAGGAGGACAAACAACAAAACCAGATTTGATAGCAAAACCGTGTATGCAGTTAGTAAGAGATAAATGACCAAAAGGTGAATATACAGGAATCAACCCAACGATTGTGCTTGAATTAACTCTCCCTCTAGACTGAAGCCATTGATTAAACAGCTTCATGGAAGACTCAATCTCACCATTTCCAGTAAGCCCTGAAATCATCGCATTACAAGATATCAAATCATTCAAGGGAATCTCCCTGAATATCAACATTGCTGTCTTAACATCCCCGCATTTTGAGTACAACGCAATCAAACCCGTGAGCACAGAAACATCAGAATGAAATCCAAACTTCATAGCCAAGCACTGACTCTCCATTCCCAATCTCAACTCCTGCAACTCTGCAATAGCCGGTAACACAGATATCACCGTAGTTACATCAAACTTGGGCCCGACACCCGAAACCATATCCCCAAATATTCTAATCCCATCCTTGAAGCAACAATTCCTCACAAAGCCAGAAATCATCGTATTACACAAAATAGTATCTCTTGCCGGCAATCTATCGAACACCTTCTCGGCCAACTCCTCCCGCCAAAGTTTAAAATACATATCAACAAGAACCGACCCAACAAACAAATCTGAGCCAAACCCATCAACAATAGCCATTCCATGCAACAACATTCCAACTCTTGAGTTCCCGAGACTCTCTGCAGCGGACAAGACGAAAGTGTAGGAGAAGTCATCAGGGGTAAGGTCTGTGCCTCTCAAATGGGAAAACAAAGAAATAGCAGATAAAGCCGAGTTGTTCGCAGCTAAGCCCTTGATAAGAACGTTGAAGAGGAAAAGATCAGGTTTTGGGATTAAAAAGAAGATCTTTAGTGCGTGGTTCGTGGAGCCAAAGTCGAAGAGCTTTTGAGCGAGTTTTGTGGCTATGGGGATGTGAGTTTGGAGGCGGTGGTGAAGGATTTGAGATTGGATCTGGGTGACGTGTGACACATTGTTGGCTCTTTGGAGGAGTCCGAGGAAGAAATCGCCGGTACGAGCAACCGAAGGTATGGTTTTTATGAACATCTGTTCATGGGTTCTTTTTCTCAGGGCGGGGGCTTTGGTGGGGTTTTATTGTTTTATTTTCTATAATTTCAATGCATTAAACAGAACTATTTTAAGGGTTTGATTCATCGTATTTTTAAATAATAATTCTGATCAAAAATATTATTTTAATCATTCAGATCAAATTAAAATAATATTATTTTAATAAAATTTATCAAAACATTACTTCATTTCGATCCTTTTTTTTTTTTTTACTATATCAACTTTTTTATATTTAAATTCGTTTTAAATTTTAATTAACTCAAATTCAAATTACTAATTTTCAATCTAAATGTCAATTCTTTTGACCATCACTCTGCCAGAGTCCATTGAATTAAAACTTTTAAGAGGTAAGAAACTTAGCACTAGTGAAAGTTGCATGAGAGAATCCTAAATGAAAGGATAGATACTTTATAATTCTTCCTCCTTGTTCATTTTCTCCTGCATTTTTCTGTTTCTACAACATAGTTTGAACCTTTTGCTTCATTTTAATTTCTTTCATTTGCTTGATTAAAAAATTACAGTTGAAAGCACACAGCAGTCAGCTCACTATAAGCAAGAAGAATTTTCTGATCTGATTGAATCGAGGAAAAAGGCAGAATATACTAATTTACAATTGCCAGAGCAGGTGAGGCCTGCAGGATCATCCATTGCTCCTGAAGTGGTAAGATGTTAGTTTAATCACGGCCACGGGGGCATTTTCGTTGCAAAAATCAGTTGCATCTCGAAGGCTTGTTTCATCTGTATAAGATGAGTCCTAAAGCTGTATTCTTCTACCTGTTTAAGGGTTAAAAAGCAGTCGTGTAAAAGATATGATTGATCAGAAAAGAAAATTGTGAATGTAATCAACATTACATGAATGTTACTTGTCTTCGTTCTGTCAAAACATATCAATACTCATACAAGCACAACAGATACCCACATGATGAACAGATATAGCTTTATGTATTTGCCGAGAGACGAATAACCACTTAATCCAAAACCCTATTCTCACGCGATGTGTCTCGCTTAACAGATATGGATAATGGCGATCTATCTCAGTCAATCAATCGGAAAAAGAGCACACATGGAATATGCATAACTGAAGAACTGAAAATGACAATAGAACTTGCTGCAGAAATGAGTGAGAAAATGAAGCCGATTGATAAGCAGTGATAATTGATCCCAACAACTTCAACACTCTATCCAATTAGCCTTCCCATTCCTCGACCATATCCAGTAAAATCTCAACTGTAATATGGTTGAACTACCAAATGTAGATAGTACCAGAAAAGGCCAAATAGAACAGTGCTGTCTGTAAGGACAAACATACCTAAAGCTTCACAAAAATTTTAAATTCTAGTTGACACGGCAAGACTGCAACACTACCACAACATGCCAATACGTGTCACCATCCTGCATCGGCCAGGCTACATGAAATAAATGGCCTTGTTCATCCTAACAATTGTTTTATTCCATCTCACCTTCAGATGGATAAGTTTTCTCTAAACTCCCCTCAACAGTGTTGCCCTATTTGTTTAAATAACTACTTTCACGTTCATCAACATATGAACATAGCTATGCAATGATATGTAAGAGAGAGGAGAATTGTATCTTAATCTACTGTCAGGGGCAAACTTTGTGGAGGGAATTGCTAGGAACTCAATACATGGAACAAAAGAACCAAGGAATGGGCAACTGGCACCTCAGAAGCAGGTGAAAAAGAAAATTTGCAAGTTTACTGCATTATGACTGAATCTATCTGGGGTTTGCAGTAATTTGAACTCAACTGGGGTTTAGACTGACATAAACAATAGCTCAAAAGAAGGCACATAGTTCCTCAAAAGAAAATCAGCTAACAATGACAACATGATAACTTCTAACTAAAGCAACTAGTCTTGATGGTGTTTTCAACTTTCTATTCAAATTTACGCAGAGTAACTTAAATGTATCTTCATACGAATAATTTCCTAAAGACAACAACAGAGTCCTTACACTACATTTGTTTTTCATTCGTTAGCATTTTCAGTTATGTGGCCATGCATGTGTATTCTCACCTGTGTAGCAGCTGCTGAGACCAATAGAGCTTCACATTCGTCCAGCTTAGCTTTCACTTCTGCCACTACAATAGCTAGTTCAGAAACCAAACCATTCATTTGCTCCACCTGTAGCAAGAGCATATAGCCAGGCTTAAGCATATTTTTAGAAGGGCATTAAGGACATATATAACTATTAGAAACCAAATCTGATAAACCTACAGAAGAAGCTTGTGAGAGAAAATTGAATTTTGAATCTCACCCTCGACAATAAAGAACATATGGAGGATCCCATTGCCTGCATCACATCCACAGCTGAGCAAAGAGCAAACTTCAAGCATTCAATATCTGCCTGAAATAGGTAGAAATACAATGATGATGTCAGTAACTTTCTCCTTCACAAATTAACCCTGTTAGTCTTTCAGAACAAACAAACCTTTGCCCCTCCTGTCACAGGAAGACGGAGTGTGCTTGCCTCCAAATCTTCCACAGCCCCAGATAAAGACTTGATGTGATCTCTTTCAAGCAAAGCCCAATCATCTAGGTAGCTCATCTGAATAATTACTGGAAGAATTAGACAATAGCACCAAGAAAGGATTGGAGAAGATAAAGATCAATGTTCAAATTGTAAGTGATACAATAAGAGATACAGTAACATTTTTCCTTACACAGAAAACAGCTATGTTTATGAAATTGTATTCCCTTTAAACATAAGAAATTAAGAAACATGCGCTTTTTTCCTTTACTGAACTACAAAGGGACTCTTAACAGAGTTAATATTGGGAAGGGGGAGGGCAAGCAATTTGAGCTAAGGTTCATGAACTTCATGGCATCAGAAACAGTTAAGTGGTTTAGTGCAGAAAAATTATGTATTCTGAAATCATACAGACATTATAAAGTAGAGGCATACTTGATCATTCACAACAGCATTCAGCTTAAGCTCCAGGGTCAACTGTTGGACGTTGATCCTCTTCCTAATTACTGAATCCCTCAATGCTAGAGTAGCGCTCCAAACACTATAGAGAGTTTTCTGCACCAGCAAAGCAACATCTATAATTTCACATGACATAAAAAGAATGTTGCACTGATGGAAAAATTCAAAAGTAGGTAACCATATAGTTTACATCTAGCCTGAAAAATAAGCCCATTATGTATCAAACCATAAAAAAAATGTTTTAAAAGACTTTTATCTTTTTCCTTTCTATTTTGTTTCTTCTCTCCCGTTGTTGCATGACCATTCTCTCCCATTGTTGCATAACCATAAACAGACAAACAGTTCCACACAGTTTGAAAAACAGAAAGGTCATGTTGTTGAAATAGTTAAAACGAATCATATCGAGGAAACTTTTATCCAAATAACAGTAAAACGATTTAAGTTAAGAGGTATATTATTCACTGAAAATCGAGATAATTGAAGTATGAATGAAATATTCTTTAAAGTTATTCCGCCTACACAAAATATCAAGTGAAATAAACGGGCAGACTCAGGATTTACAAATCAAAAAAATATTGCTCTCTCCAATTTGCACCTACCTCTGCAGTTACTTTCTGAAAGTAAAGAACAGCCTCTGCCCGTGCATTAGCAAATCGCCACTGCAAGTATCTATTGTATAGCAGCCGTAGCTGATGACCATCTTCGAGGAAGTTAGTTCCTTTTTTTCCCTTCTTAAAGTCAGCTATAAAACTAAGAACAGAAGAGGAATTGTTTGCTTGGCTAGAGACACTTGATGACCTTATTCGAGATGGGCTGACTCCTCTCGAAGGAGGCGTAGAAGGCCTTGTTCGAGCTGGACTGATACCTTTACTAACACAGGTTTTAGTAGGGGATGGAGGATGTGAACCAGGAGTAGGCAAGGACTGAGATCTAACTGCAGGATTTGCTAGCAATACTCTATCCGACAAACTTGTGGAAACAAGCTTATGACTTTCAGATACCTGGAGTAAAGATTCATCCGCTGAGTGTGTCCTGGTCCCTACTCTGCCCGTTTCTTCCATGGATGCTAACCTCGCAGCATCATTGACTGATTTTTGTAAAGGTCTGGTAATACCATCTGTCATATGCATTCTTCTGAGAGGAGATAATCCGCTTCCAGCTGGTGTTGATAGAGGTCTCACATTTTTATCATTAAGATCCACACTTCTATTCAAGGAATTAGAAGATACCTTCCCGCCTATTCTACTAGGCCAGCGATGCTGATCAATCAATCTATTATGTAAACCATCTCCTGGTTTAGCATTCTCTGATTGATCTTGTGCACTCTTCCCTTTCAGAGGAGTCCTTTTTCTTTCTGGTGTAGGCTTCCGTGATCCTGTAGGCGTTTCAACCTGCTTATGAACCACGTTGGAAGAGGATCTCAATGTGCGATTAGAGGAGATATTACTAACCGGTTTTTCCTTTTTACCAACAGGTATAGAGATGGTATCGGATTGAAAAGAAACACTAAGGCTTCTCATTGTAGAAGGCCATAAACTCTCCGGTAACCTGATGCCAGTACTTAACCTTCTAGATGTCAACTGTGCATCGACAGATGAATCATGAACAGGCGTGGAGGGACTTTTGGGTGAAGTTGGGGTTGCTGGCCGACTCCTTTCAGCAGATAGGGCTCTTTTGCTGACCACTTGGGAAGCCGACTGCAATGTTCTTGTAAGGGTTGGTGAAGAGCAACGCCTAGAAACAGGTGCTGATGGAGTGGGGGATTTATATCTAGAACTAACTTCCCTCGTCCGAGGGCAGCGTGTGCTGGCTGCTGCATTGGCGTTCCTTTCAGCCGGAACCAATGGAAGTCTTGGAGTATCCACTGCTGTGTGCTTCTGTGACTCGCATACATCCATCAAACAACGTCTGAATTAGACCACATTGATGAAATCATTCACATAATTGAACCATCTTTAACAACTTTAGCGTTCATGCATCCACACAGAAGGAATCAAGCCGACAGCTCAAAAAGAAGATCCTCTTCCCTGTAACCAATCTGCCACCAATGCAAAGAACAGGAGAAAAAGTAAGAGACCAACTGCAGAGCAAATAAAAGCAAAGAATAAACCAGTAGAAAAGTAACAGGAAACCATAAAATTGAAAAAGATTACAGCTTTACAGAGACCTAGATCTGATTCGTTATAAATTTGAGAATTCAAACCTGTTAACGCAACTATGAGTCGATAATTCATCGAGAAAAGCCCAAATCCACTCAGATCAGACCATGAAATGAGATTAGGCAGAGATGATAAAACAACATCAGGGCCAAAATGAGTCAAACAAAGAAATCCAGAGGATGCTAGCCATAACTTGCAGTAACGGTCATCACTAGAGAAGTTGATTTTCTGGCTAGCAGTAAAATGCAGGTCTAGGGTCCCCCCAAGAAATTGTCGATGCTAGAGGAGAATAGACTACTGCAGCAAAAAGAAAAGTGTAGGATAAGGGACAGACTGGAGAAAACAAGGTGCGCAGGATAAGAAGGATTCTTATTTCTCTCTCTCTGTAGTTTAACTGTTCCGTTCTTTTCCCTCTAATTTCCCTTTTGTCCCTCTCACGAGAGTGCAATGGTCGGCTGGGCTGGCAGTTGAAGTTCACTCAACCATAGTCCCCACACTCTTTCCTCTTCTTTCTCTTCTCTGCTCTTTCTCATGACAAAGAATTCGATGAAAGTGATCCACAAACCCCACATCTCCTCCAAATAAACTATAAAAATCAGTTCTTTTTCTTCAATAACATGGAAAATTGTCTGTACCTTTACACTGTATCTGTTACTTTCAGGTTAAGAAACTTAACTCGCGTCAGCAACTTCTTGTTTCTTAAAATATTCAATACAGAAGTTGAGTGCTCTCCCTCCCTTCCTCCGCATTAATTATTTTAACCAACAACAACATCACTATCTATGAAATTTCAATATTAAACAAAGAAACTGACTTCTACCGACAAGAAACGAAAGTTCATAGAGTTGATATGAAAGGCATTGACCTAGAAAGGGGTTGCCTTGGGATCACTCGGCGAAACTCAACTGCTGCTTTTTAACCCCAAGTCTCATGTTTGTCATGTAGTGGAAAACTTTTGATTTTTTATGTCGATGAGTATGATAAAGACTACTGGGAATAATGCGATTTGTTTGCATCCAAATTATTTAAATGAATTCGTAGTTAGAAGATTGAAGTTGCAGGTGCTAATGTTCTTGGGGTTGTGGGAAGAGACATGGAGCACCACGTGCAGGCAAGATCATTGTCCAATCCCCGTGAACTAAAACAGTAAATTCGTTTGTTTAATTATCCTTTAAATATCCATAAAAAAAACCATCCTTTCTTCGGTTAGATATAATAGTAATAAGTGATAGCTAAACAATACCCACATGCATCGTTATGTGCAGACTCTGGTACAAGCAAGCAATTTACGCTTTGACCTATTTCCTCGATTTAGGAACCAGAGACCGACGAAAACCCATGTTTACTTAATAAAATTGGGNNNTCTAACATGAGATGTGCTTTCTTTTGACATAGTCGTGTCTCTGCTATTAGGGACACGCACAGTGACCATTGCTGTTCATCTAAATATCAGAAACTGAAGAAACAGTACCAGAATTTTTCAAAAGCATAAGAAACTTAAAACTTTAGAGATATTGATAAAGAAAGCCACCGTCTCGAAAGAAACAAAACCAAGAAAAAACTGAATAGAGGCATTCATCTTGGAGACTGCGAAAATCCCAAAAAAAGGCAAAAAAAATAATTGAAATATAGGAAAATTAAGGAAATGCCGAACCTTGAAAATCAAATCAAATTCAAAGAAGAGAACTGCTCGCCAGATTATCAGAACCCTTCAAATCATAACTTCCCGTCAATAACTTGAATCTCATAAACAAGTTCTTCGATCACCTTGAGAACGATGAAGACTCGTTGGAGAGAAACCGGGTGACGGAGGGATAAGCAGAATGCTTCAATGAGAGAGAGAGAGACAGAGACGGTTTGAGCGGTTGAGATGGACGTTGTTTTCGCGCCCACCTAGCATATAATAGAAGGCGTTCTTTTTATTTTTGTTATTAAAAGTCTAATAAATGGATTAAATTTAAAATCATATTTTAATAAAAAATCCTGATTTATAAATAACATAAAGAAAAAATTATATTAAGAATCTCTATATTTTTCAACCATTTATTTAAAAATACTTTGATTTTATTATATCGATTGAATTTGTAATTATAATTAAAAATTAATTTTATTTGACTTTATTTAATTTTAAGTTAACAAATTAAATTTGATTTAATTGAGTTTCAAATTAAGTTTGACTACGAGAGGATTAACTCAATTTGATTTGAATAAATAATTATCATCTTAACTTTACCTTAATACTTAGTCAAATACATAAAAACATATTAAATATTTTATTTTTATTGACTGATTCTTAATTTATATTTTATCTAATAAATGAAAGTGTTTGTTTTGTGTGTGTGTGTAATAATTTCATGTAATTAGAGGTAACAATTAATAAATTAAGTTACATTTGATTGAATGTAAGTTTAAAATTGAGTTAAAAATAATAATTTTTAATTTGAGATTATAATAAATTAACTAAAAATGATATAATTTAATTTGAAATTAATAAATTAAATTAAATTACAAACTGAATTTAAATATTCAAACTCGGTGTTACTGGGTGTTTTTAGTTTGTAAACTCGGTATGACTCGGCATCAGCAGCCGACTTGCAATACCTAATGAAAACAACTTAGTATAAATTCAGAAGGTTGGACATACGAGGTTGCTTAATTGTGTTGTGTTCAAAGTTCAAACATCATGATTGCGAGAATAATGATAGATTAGTAGCCAAGTCATGGAACAAATATGATAGGAAGTGCTTGTCGTTTTGCATCATTGTGTTTTGACAGCATATCATCTCTTAATTCGCTGTCACTAATCTTTGTCTACTCTTCCTAATCTTAACCTCCACTTTGCTTACATGGCACTACTCTTCCTTTTCATGGGTGGTTGTTGAAACCTAACAAATACACACACAATGTTATACTTCGATTTGGTTTTTTTTCAGTGATTAATTCTTTAAATTTTATTTAATTCTGGTTTTAAAGCTATTTTTATTAATATGATGTGTATACTAAATACTAAGTAAATATCTATCTATTAGCCACATCAATAAAAATAACATTTTGATTTAATTTATACAAATTTTCAAATGTTAATTGCTAAATAAAAATTTTAAAAATTCACATTAAAATAAAAAATTTAAAAGATCCTTTAAACATATTAAACCTTAGAGTAAATAATAAAAGTTACTCTTGTATGACCAGACAGAAGGTCATGAGTTCTAATAACAGAAACAGTCTCTTTATAACTTAATTTTAATAAAAAGTGTTTTATTATTAGTAAAAGTTAAATAACCCATCCAAAAAAAATTGCCAATATGGACTTATATGTATATACATTGTCAATAACACTCTTAGTAAGATAATGATTGATTACTTGTTAAAATTGAGATGGGATGAACCTAACATCTCTTTTGCTTCTTAAAATTGAGGGGAGACTTTGCATTGATTGGGTACTTTTATCTCTAGATTATATGTGACAGAGTAACATGATAAGGACACATCATGTTTAATGTAACTTTCAATCTCACGTAGGGGACCTTCTGTCTCCTTCCTTCTTGGGTCTACATGCTCGCTTTGTCCTTGTCCATGTATTTATGCTAGTTACAAATTAAAAAAAAAAAGGATGAGAGAAATTCTTTTGTCTAATTCCTTTTGAAAAAAATAGGGTCAAAGACATGATTTAACATTGTTCACAAAAATCATAAAATTCAAAAATAGACTTTTTCTATAATTTAATTAATTTTTTATTTTAAAATTCTCAAAAAATTCCTTCTAACTTTATTTTTTAATAAAAATTATTTTTTAGACTCGGGTAAAAAAATAGTAACAAAAAATAACATTAAACATAAACTAATCAAATATCACAAATATAATAATCTAATTTAACTTTTAAATCCGATTCAAACGAATTAAATTATACTTAAATTAATATTTTAAGATAATTATAATAAATTATTAGTTTGATTTAGATTTAGTTAGTTTAATTTGAGTTTTATCGTTATATAAATAATATTTGATTAATTTACATTTGATATTCATACTGCATATATTCCATTATTATTTTTTAATTGAAATCTAAAATAAGAGATTTTAATATCACGAGATATTCCTATGATTTTGTAAACTACAAAAGAAATTCATGTCTTTTAACAGTCATAAAATGACGTTAGTTAATAAAGAATTACTAGCATCTTCTGAGTAGAATTCAACATTTTAAATTAAAACAAACAATTTTGAGTTTCATATTCCTATTAAAAAATGAAGCTTCA
>JANIJH010000008.1:299862-317250 GCA_024520975.1 Erythroxylum areolatum
TTAGTTGATTATGTAAACTTATAAATTGAATCATTTATGTTTTATAAAAATATGTAAAATATATTGTCAATTTATTTGGGCCCTTTTTTTTATTTCACCCAGGGCCTTTTAAACGATAAGAACGGCCCTGTATACAACTCATAATGAAATAAAATATAAACAAACACTAACTGAATATCTAAACAAATTCTAAGTGACTATCTATGACAGGCCAAAAGGAAAAAAAATAAAGGCTTAACATAAAGGTTATCTGTTAAAAACAAAAAAATTATTTGCTATAAAAACAAAAAAAATTGATTCAGACATGGATTAAGACTTGTGATAAAGATTATCTGCTAAACGTACAAGTCAAGTACTAAGAAATTGATTTAAACATTCTAAACTGCTTCATGCACATTAACTAAGGTTGTCGATTGCCTTTTGCACTTGCTGCATCAACGATGACTTGGGAAATAGCCAGAAATGTATTAGGAATAATATCTTTCGTTGTTTTGAATGCTTAAAGAAATGAAATTGAGATCAAGAAACCAACCTTTTCTCAAGTTTAGTGCGACAACAACATCATTCTTAACTTGAAAATAAAGCAAATTGCAAATGCCGAAATGGAAAATCAAAGAGCGATAGGCTGACTTTCTTTTTAGTAACTACATTAAAAACATAGAAAGAATGATCACCAGATTGCCACCTTCTCATTTGCTAATGACTTGGAGTCCTCCAAACATCCCCAGTTGCAAATAAGATCAGTCGCTGGTCATTCACTGGTTGATCAATGAGGACATTCAGCTTTTGCTTGATGTCCAAATTCTTCTCAGTTGGATCACAATGCTTTTCCCGAATGTACATCGCCTAAACAAGCATAATGAAATCAGGAAACTATGCCAACAAATTATTTGAAACCACTATAATGTAAAGGAGATACAATCAGCCAGACTTCAAGTGCACCAGACTTTAAATGCTTTTCATAGTGTTCAAGTCACTCATCAAGAAAAAAAAAGAATTTTAAACTCGAACAGAAAAGCAGGAACATACTCATCGAGCAAAAAGCAAGAACACACTTAGAAAATAATCATAACAAATCCACTTGTACTAAGAAAATTTGACAGATAATGTTAATATCCTACTTTATCGCAATTCATAAAGTTCAACTTAAAGCGGCAAAAATCATTCTTGTAGCCACAACACGAAAGTGGTATACCATTCCTAATAAGGGGGTAATGAAGTCATATAGTACAGTAAACAACTAGCTGTTTTAGAAGGCTGAATGCATAGAACAATCTTCAGTACAGGAAATATATCTTTAATCAATAGAAATAGCTTCATTCATCAACAATACCGATTATCGAATACCAACAACTTCTATATAAATTCTGTCAAAATGCTAACCCACCAGTCTAGATTATACAGGCCATATACAAAGAAATCATATCTATGTCTCTTTGTAAACCAATCAACCGATAATAATCGAAAGGAACGGCCAGTTCTAAAGGAACAATAACCATCAATCGTAACTACTATCAATTATCATAAACCCATAAAAGGATACAAAAATGCACGTACCATTTTCTAGCTTGTATAAATGCACCCTACAAGAACACAAAATAAAAGCAGTCATCATAAACATCGGGGCTAAATTAAGTAAGAAATAAATTGGACATTCTTAAGGAGAATCAAAATTATAAGAACCTTAATCCAGATCGACGAGTAATCACTAACTAAGTATAGTGAGTAAGTGAAGAAATGAGCAGGTGTAATGACATTCGCAATTCATCACTTTATAATAAATTTTTTAACTTTGTTTTTCATTAACTTAACTTCAAATAACGTAGAGTTTAAGAAGGTTAGCCTTAACCTTACTTAATAAATAGGTTGTTGCTCATTTTTCATATTATTATTAATTACATCAACATTAATCATATTTTTCTTTATGCCATTGATTTTAAATTTAATTAATAAGAAAATAAATTATGAGATTGATTTGACGAAGAAACTAAATTGCCCTTAACACTAAAATTATAAGAAGAATCTAAGCTTTTATTGTTTAGTTGATAATTGCATTTGAGAATTTCTAGTTAATAATGACATAATAATTTTTTTATTTAGAAACAACCATTCTTTAAGTTAAAGATAACTTTATACTATTAGACCTGCTCAAGTTTCGTGTATTAGTGTTCTTGTTATTACAAGAAGATAATAATCATGAATTTCATTTAAATATAACATTTTTTAAAAAATAATTTACTTTAATTATTAAAAGGTTTCTATCTTTTTCATCAAATATCTTTTATTATTGTGACAAGTTAGAGTAGCCGACCACAAACAAAAGCCTCGGTGGATTATTGACACGTGTCCATTCTCTCAATCTCTCTCAGATGCGGGCAACGCGTCAGCTTCCAGGGGTCATATGATGGCCGTTGAAACTGCTTTTTAAAAATGATCCGATCCTTGAATGCCGCTTTTCAGCGGAAGTGACCCCACGATAATCATCGTCATCATCACGCTCTCTGAATCTAAATAAGCTAAGATTAAATAGTACGTTAATGTTAATCATGAATGTTTTGAAATTTAATTATAAACCGTAATTTGTATAACCGTAAATCAGAAATTGTACATAATCCCCCACTTGCTTTGGTCAACGTTGCCAATGCCAGATATAGATTTTGGACATGTAAATCTGTCTGTTCGTTCCTAGAACAGCAAGCAAATAAACCTGGGATTCTACTTTGTCTATACATGGTTTCGTTTTTATGATTGTAATTATCCCCTGGATAATATAAATAAGGTATCCTATCAGCGTCAATTCAATCTTTTTGACTTTCAAGGAAAGCAGAACCTGACTCTGATTTTGTAGAAAGGCATTCAATAACCGTTTAGAAATCATGGGGTTTTCCTTCGTTTTGTTACTTCGCCATTAATGAGGATGGGGTTGTTTTCACATTTTCTCGTATTGTTTGTTTGAAAACAGAAAGTGGGGTTTTGTCATAAAAGTCTCGTACAGGCTCTGTATTTGAAATTTGTGATCTTTTCAGAAGTTGGATTCTTTGTTGTTTAGGGTTATATGATTCGAACCTTCGGCTGTTTAGTTATTCAGTCTCGCATTCGGATAAACTGAGGAGGGTTGTTTTATATTGAGGTCTTCGCATCAACTATTTGTCTATTGTCTTCAGGTAATAAGCTCACGTTTAAGTTTTTTCTTCATTTCAGCTGCCTTGTTCATCCTCGTATGTTATTGAATCTACATGAAAATTTTGTAATTCAATGGAAGTGTTCTTTCTGTGCTCGTTTTCTTTTCTGATTCGTGGAGTTGAATTGGACTTCTCTATATTCACACACATCTATCTGTTGATTGTGGTCTGTGTTGATAAGCGTGGTTTTCTGCAGAGGAAAATATACTTATTGCTATACGAGGAATGCCATGGCTGAAACTAGTGCATTGGTTGAGCCTGAAACTGATATTATGGCTTTAAAAGAAGCACTTTATGCACAGCAACAACTCCTGCAACAGCTTTCCAGTGACTTGGATGTTGAAAGAGAAGCTTCCTCTACTGCTGCTAGTGAAGCCCTGTCCATGATACTGCGGTTACAAGGAGAAAAGGCTTCCTTGAAAATGGAAGCAAGTCAATATAAGAGAATGGCTGAAGAAAAGATGTGTCATGCTGAAGAGGCCTTGGCAGTCTTTGAAGATCTTATATATCAGAGAGAAATGGAGATTGCTTCCCTTGAGTTCCAAGTTCAAGCTTATAAGTACAGACTTCTGAGCATGGGTTGCAATGATTTGGGTGCTTGTGAAAGTAAGTTTCCAGAGAATCTGTTGATGCAAAGACACGATACCTTATTAGGGGAAAAGGGTCTTAACAGTAATGTAAGGAGACTGAACTCTTTGCCTCAAGCTCAAGACAAGGATTCTAATCTCAAGACAAATCCTGGTGAGAGGAAAAGATTGGCAGTCCCTGCTACGGATTTGAGTACAAGCATTGTGGATGAGAGTGAAATCCAAGAAGTAAACGATTCAGAGAAGAAGTCAGGAATTTCATCTGTGGGAGACATTAATTCTTACTGGGAGCAGATTAAGAGGCTGGACGAGAGAGTGAAAGAGATTTCAGATTGCAAAGATCCTGGAAGATACAATTCAACACTAAGGAGAGGTGGTACCTGGTCTCCGTCATTATTTTCGCAGGCAAGCATCGGAAATGTCCTTGATTCTACAAGAGTTCTAAATGCTGGCAATGGTCACTCAGATCAATCTCGGCATCACGAGCATTCACAAGAAAAGGAAGCCCCTGACATTGCTGCTTGCTCCTCATGTGTGCTGGATATTTTTGAAGTTCCAAAGGCGACCAAGATTTCTAAATCTTCTGATTCTCAGAAGAAGGAATGTCGCAAATTGACTATGGAAGGCGAAAACAAGCTCGGAAAGGCAAATTCAACATTGGAGGAAACTTTTGAATTGATTAAGGAAAGCAAAACAGATCGGTTAAAGACAGCTTTGCTTTCTTCAGGTCATGACAGGAAACCACCAAAGCCAAGAGATGGAACAGGTGCTGACAGCAATGTGTCTGTTCTTCGCCCATCAACGGGTTTTGTAGCTACTCAAGCTGATTTCCAGCAGTTGAGTCAAAGAATTGAGCGATTGGAGAGAACAAGGACTTACGTAAAGCCAGAAATCACTGTTGCACGAGAAGATGAATTGAAGCTGTTGAAGGAGATAAGTGATCAACTCAAAGTAATAAGATCTGAGATGAAAACTTTGAAAGCTAAGCCATCACTTCTTCCTGATGAGCCATCGCTCGATACTCTCCAGGAGGTATGCCTTGTAATTCCCCACTCATCTCTCAATTATCACACATAAAACTTTTCTCTATTTGTGGAAGCAGAAAAGATTGTTACATGCAACTTTCATGTTTCTATTTACTAATGACTAAAAATCAAACGACTTTCAACAGGCTATGATTCACTTCTGGCTTTGATCAACACAACACCAGGAATTTTCATCTGCTGATGGGTTGTTTTCAACAAGGATAGTATAACAGTTTCTTCAAACCTTCCAATAGTAGTAAGTTGTGGGTGCAGGGCCTCTAACTGTTGTACAAAAATGATGTAAATAGTATACATTTAGTATACATTTTTTAACAACCATAGAAGAATGCTATTTGATTGAAAGGTTCGTCTTGTCATAGGCCTTTGTATAGAAAATATTGGATTAGGAATTTGATCTGTTCAGCAATCTACACGCTGGTTTTTGGTAGAATACGCACATAAACAGTCATCTGGTTTGTTTGAACTTTTATCTGTAAATTTTTGTAAGGCATTCAACAGCGTCTCCTGGATGTATAAGAATCTCCAATCAAAATGCTGATGCTTCTTATTTTTGTCTCCATAAATTGTCAATCCTCAGTTGGAGTTTATAGCCAATGCACACACATCTATTTGATCCTACTTTGCGGATCACTGATATCTGACCGATGATCCATTTATATTTTTTTTACAGTGATATAGGTTATGCCAGTGGGACAAACTTGGAAACCAGTTTCTAGGATTGTGTGAGTCAAACCAGAGTTATAAACTCCATCAAAATCGTGTTCTTTATGTTAACTGCCAACAAATGATTGTGAAGATATCAAAAGAATGTTGGCACAGAAACCTTCTATCTATAAGAACTTTGACAAACTTTCGCAGCATCTTCTGCTTTCAACTGCATTGCAGAGGAGGGAAGGACAAATCATCGAGTGTTGACAGTCTCTTGGTACTCAAATAGTTAAATAAAGATCATTTTGTGTAATAAAAATTTATAGAGAATTGCTAGAAATCACAAGTTGTAAAGCTTGAAGATGGCTGTTGTGAACTAAAAGAGTTTTGTTGGATAATTATTTTAGATAAGTTTAGTTAGCTTAGGAGATTATCTTTTAAGAGATAAGTTTATCTTCTAGTAGATAAGATAAGTTACACTGTAGATAGGATAAGTTAGTATATACTAAGAAACCAATAGTTTAGTAGTATTAGAATAGATTATGTTCGTGTATAAATTACATATAATCAGAGAAATAAAGTGAGTTTTTTTTTTCTGATATTTTCTACAAGTTCAACCAACCTTTGGTTCCTTTGATGAGTCCCAAACCTCATCCCAAACACCTAGTTACCTAATACCTTCAACCCAAACTCTATCTCCTTCTATTGATAATCTTTCATTGCAAATCACGTATGGAACGAATTTTCGAGAATGGTCCCAATAAGTCATGCTCGTAATCAAAGGAAGAGGCAAGGTAGGATATCTAACAAGGGCAATTCCTCAACCACACAAAACAACAGTTATTTATTGTGAAGGAAATCACAACGTTCTCCATAAACATCAATCAAAGAACGCAAATGAAGAATCAAAGGAGAAAGAAAGAGAGTGTCTGAAGCTTACAAAGAAGGGAGAGAGATGAACTCTCAAATGTTTAAATAAGTCAGAGATAAAAACCTAAGCCTAAGTCCTTACATGTGAGACACACATGAAAAGGAAAACGTCAGAGGTTGAGACAAAACGCAAATGTATTCAACATAATAAAGTGCACAGTAGAAGTAGACATTAGCAATCACGTGAGGAGAGCATGCATCATACACTGACTGATTCAAACTCAACCGAAAGCAACTACCTTCAACTCTTATAAATAAGACAAACCTTAAGCTTCATATTCAACACATTAGAAGCTTATACATGTATTCACTATTCTGAAAACAAGAGAGAAAAATAAGAAAATGCTACAGTACATACTAAGGATACTATGGAGTTTTGAGAGAACTCTTGCAAGTGTTTAAAAAAAACACCCAATCTCTTGTATTCTTCTTACTCTTGAGTGAAAAATCTCAGTGTGAGGTTAACCCTTGGACTTAGATAGTTTTGTGCTATCAAATCAAGTAAAATTCTTGTGTTTTCTTTACATTTTTGCAACTCTTTATTTCAGCAAAATGCAAGTCCATGCATTAAACCATCAACAGTCAAGTAACAAATATAGAAAGCCTTATAAAGATGCTAACACTTACGATGCTTGGGAAGCTGAGAATTTTATTGTCATAGCTTGACTTATAAATTCAATGGAGCCAAAAAAAGGAAGAACCTACATATTATGCAGAACTGCAAGAGAAATTTGGGAGGCTATGCGAGAAATATATTTTGATTTGGAAAACATTTCTCAGTTCTTTGAAATCATATCAAAAATTAGAAATAGTCAACAAGATAATATGTAGGTTACCAATTATTATAACTTACTCACTGAATTATGGCAGGAGATGGATCTATTTTATGCACTAAATTAGGAGTGTTGTGTTGATGCCGAGAAGTATAAGAAATTATTGAAGAAGGAGAGAGTTTTTGATTTCTTGTAGGGACTTAATGTTGGGCCTGATGAAGTAAGAGGAAGGTTACTTGGTTTAAAACCATTGTCATTAATTTGACAAATGTTAGCTAAGGTACGTAAGGAAGAGAGTAAGAAAAAGGTCATGCTTACTCACACATTTTTAAACAAACCTCTCAAGGCTTAACTTTAGTGACAAACTCTCGAAAGGAGTCTACTTACCAAACTTGAGAGCAAGAAAACAAGAATAAGCAGTGGTGTAACCATTATGATAAGTCCTACCACACCCATGAGATCTGTTGGAAATTACATGAGAAACCACCATATTGGAAACCTAAAAGCCAAAGAGTTCAGCAAAAACGTGGAGCAACACATGTAACAAAATCTGATATCAGCAAATCCATAAGGCTAAACCTGTCCCCCCAGCAGATTGAACTATTCCATCAACTATTGAATCAAACAAAAATCACAACTAAGAAAGACTCACATGACCAACAAACCTTTACTGTAACACTAGTACATAAAGATAACCTGTGTCAATCATTATTATTAAAGTCCCTGAGTCTTTGAATGTCTTTGAAAAATATAAGTCATATAACCAAAAAATTAATTTCTAGGTCATGGATGGAAAAGGGTCACCAGCTATTGGTCAAGGAAGAGTTTGTGTCAAAACTGACATTAAATACTGTTCTCTATATGCCTAAGTTAACTTCTAATCTACTATCTGTCAATCAATTAATCAAGGAATGGATTGTATTGTGATATTCTTTCCATCTCATTGTGAATTTTAGGATCGGTTTTCGGAGAAGATAATTGGCAGTGCTGAGTAAAAAGATGGACTTTACTACTTCGCAAGAAAGAGTACTCTTACTGAATCCAAATCACCACATAAGATTTCCCTTTCAGTTATGTCAAATTCTGATGTATGTTATGGCATCAACACCTTGATCATCCCGATTTCCCATATTTGAAAATCTTATATCCAAACCTTTTCATCAATAAAGATCATATTTCTTTACATTGTGAGTAATGTGTCCTTGCAAAACAAAACAAAAATACTTATCGTATACACTCATACATACCCTCAAAACCTTTGCAATTAATTCATAGTGATATCTGGGGTCCCACTAGAGTTACAAGTCTAACTGGTACTTGTTGGTTTATCAATTTCATTGATGATCATACAGGGTATATTGGGTATATCTAATGAAAGATAAGTCTGAAGCCTATCTATCTTTAAACAGTTCCACAAACTCATCCAAAATGTATTCTAGACCTCTATTCAAGCAGTGCGTACAAACAATGGGAGAGAACATTTTTCAACTAATTTTATTCAATATCTTAATGGGAATGAGATCATTCACTAGAGCTCTTGTGCTTATATTTTCTCACATTAAGCTCCTTAATTCTCTTTCTCCTAAAGTCTTTGAGTGTACTATTTTCGTACACAACAATCAACCCAATAAAAGCAAACTCGACCTACGAGCTATTAAAGGTGTGTTTGTTGGGTACTCTCCCACTCAAAAATGTTATAAGTGTTTTTCACCTCCTACAAACAAATTCTTTATTTCATACGATGTCATTTTTTTCGAAAAACAACCATACTTCACCAATACCTCTCTTCAGAGGGGGACATCCAATGAAGAGATTTATTGGGACCCAAGCATATCACTTGCCTAAAGCTCCTCAACAAGGTCAATCATTAGACTAAGGACCAGCTCCTAGAGAGACTATGGTAAGTTACTTAGATGTGCCAATTGCACTACGAAAGGGGGTAAGATCATGTACTAAATATCCTATTTCAGATTATTTGACTTACTTAAAGTTATCTTCAAAGTAAGCTTTCACTATTAAGCTTGACAGTATAGAAATTCCAAGAAATGTACATGATGCATTCCAAGAACGTAAGAGGAAGGAAGCTATACTTGAAGAAATGAAAGCTTTACTTGATAATAAAACATGGGAGATTGTGGATCTTCGTGGAGGGAAAAAGGTGGTTGGTAGCAAGTGGGTGTTTACCGTGAAGTATAGGGCAGATGGAGAGATTGAAAGGTATAAGGCTAGATTAGTGACTTAAGGCTTTACACAAACATATGGAATAGATTATAATAAGACATTCGCTCCAGTTGCGAAGTTGAACACAAATAGACCCCTTCTATCATTGGCTATTGGGAACTCCATCAGCTCAACATTAAAAATGTTTTCCTAAATGGTACATTAGATGAGAAAATATATATGAGGATACCACCTGGTTTTGAAACTGAAGAAGGAAGGGGAAGAGTTTGCAAACTAAAAAAAATCCTTATACGACCTTAAACAGTCTCCACGAGCATAGTTTAAGAGGCTTAGTGACACTCTTTGCAGGTTTGGATATAAACAGGAACAAACTGATCATACAATATTTGTGAAGTGTGAAAAAAATGAAAAGAAATCCATCCTGATTGTGTATGTGGACGATATTATAATCACAGGCAATATTGAAACTAGTGAGATCAATGATCTTAAACAAAAATTGAGGCTGGAATTTAGGATAAAAGACCTCGGAGCATTAAGACACTTTCTTGGGATGGAGATTGCTAGAAGGAAGGTATTTTCATATCTCAATGAAATTACATTCCTGATTTACTGGAAGAACCAGGAAATATAGGTTACAAACCTATGAGAACTCCACTGAAATAAAGAAGATCCTCCTATTGACAAAGGAAGTGTTAGAGTATCCCGTATTAACATGAAATTGTTAAAGGGTTTATAAATGATAAGGGTCAACTATTCAAATCACTAGTTCTAGTTATTTGGATAATGATTGACCCAAGCCTAATTCTTGTTAGTGGACTCTACATTTTGCTCATATTAAAAATTCAATATGGTATCAGAGCAGGTTTGGTCCGGATTATTAATTTCCCGGTTGTTTGTCTGGATGTCCAATCCCAGCGACCTGGTTTGGTTACCACTGCGTATATTTCAAATGACAACTAGATGTCCAGTCCCAGTTGCACTTAAGGGGGAGTGTTAGAGTGTCCCGTATTAACATAAAATTGTTAAAGAGTTTATAAATGATAAGGGTCAACTATCCAAACAACTAGCTCTAGTTATTTGGATAATGGTTAACCCAATCCCAATTCTTGTTAGTGGACTCTACATTTTGTCCATATTAAAAATTCATTAGGAAGATACCAAAGGTTAGTAGGAAAACTTATCTATTTGTCACTAACCGGATCGGATATTGCTTATTTTGTAAGTATTGTGAGCCAATTTATGTACTCTCCAACTTAAAGACATTTAGAGGTAGTCAATCATATTGTGAAATATCTCAAAGGTAGTCTAGGTAGAGGATTAATGTTTTCGAAAAATGAGAAAAAAAGCATAGAAGGATTCACGGATGTAGATTGGGCTAGTTGTATTGAAGACAATAGGTCAACATCTGGTTAATGTACTAAACTATGGGAGAATCTTGTCACATGGAGAAGCAAGAAGCAGTTCGTAGTAGCAAGAAGCTGTCCATAGAAGCAAGAAGCAGTGCAGAATCAGAGTTTAGTGCAATTGCACAAGGAATTTGTGAAGTTATTTGGTTAGAGAGGTTGATGCAAAACCTATAGATTACCATTTCCTCTCTCACCAAAGTTTTCAGTGATAGTAAATCAGCCATCACTATGGTGAAGAAATCCAGTTTAACATGATCGAACAAAACATGTTAGAATTGACAGGAGCTTTATTAAATGTGAAATAGAAGGGGGTATTGATATGTGTTATATTCTTACTGAAGCTCAGGAAGCCGATATCTTCACAAAGATCATGCCTATGCCTAGATTTGAGACAATTCTAAGCAAGTTAAGAATGCTAAATATCTATTCCTCAACTTGAGAGGGAATGTTGGATAATTATCTTAGATAAGTTTAGTTAGCTTAGGAGATTATCATCTAGGAGATAAGTTTATCTTCTAGTAGATAAGATAAGATATACTATAGATATGATAAGTTAGTACATACTAAAAATCTAGTAGTTTAGTAGTATTAGAATAGCTTATACTTATGTATAAATTACATATAATCATAGCAATAAAGTGAGTTTTCTTCTTATATTTTCTACACCCTCTTGTTTCAGGTTTGAATCTTATCCTCTCTGGACTAAGTTATGAATTAAAAGAACACAAAGTGTCTGGTCTCTATTTTACTCCTGATCAAATGTTGTTATCTAATTCGACACGAATAGAATTTGAATTCCAGCTTCAAACTTTTATACACTAGATGTATATTGCAGGACATATGGGATCATTCTGCATAAAGTTGTGACTTTGATTCCTTACAACCATGGAGAAGAAAAATGTGTGTATGGAAATCAAAAGAACATTGTTCTGGTACTCTTGTCAGGATCCATTTAAATATGAATTGGTTTCACTCAGATGCAATATAGCATTATCCCATAAAACAAAATACCAAAACTTAATTTAGAGGATAAGGGGCTTCTCAACCCTGAAATTCCTATGCCCACTTGGGAAAGGCTTGTGCATCTTATTAAAGAGACAGGCTTATTATCATCAGTCACTCTCACAGCTCAAGGGTCAAGGCCTCATTCCATGAAGCATAGGCCAAGGGTCTGTCCTTTTACATCATGTTCTCTACTTGGATATCTGTCCTTGTAGTATATGGTATGCTTGCTTTGTACCAACAGCTTAAGTTACAGGCAACTACATTCTTTTAATCTGTACATGTTTATTCTAACCTCTCAAGTTTCTCTATCAGTCAACATCCATGGATAAGTACACCGTTGTTGTTGCAAATGGCGGTCAATTTCATGAAGCAACATGTCATTTCCACTCTCCTTCATGCGCGAGGAGTATTTTAAGTACCGTTTTGCAGATAGTGGGCTTAACACTGAGTTATCATATTATTTTCCGTTTCCTTAGAGCTGATTGTGGTATCTGACCAGTTAAATTTCGAGTATCTTCTCTAACTTTCTTTCCATGCCATAACAACTTTTAAGATTTTTTTTTTCCCAAAGGGAAGACATGTGCTCAGAGTGAGGATGCAGAAGTCATTGCAACAATTTTCCTTTTTCCTTTTTCCTTTTTCTGTGTTCTCCATGGGAACCTGAACTTTCTCACCATTTTCCTCTTAGAGGCCATTGACCTGTACACTAATCTCATTTTGATCTGAAGTTGGGCTGCTGTCTCGATAGATTGTCTAGGTGCATAATCTTCAGAACAATGGTGGGCAATCGTGTTCTTTCTTTGTTCTTTCTCTTCATATATTTAAACCTGGTAGGACTGTACGTAGGGCCATGAAATCACTGAAAGCAATCTTCTTTTGTGTAGTTTAAGGGATTGGATCAACCCAAGTCAGATTTCAATTTCCAACTTGTTCTTCAGGACTTGGCTATTAAGTTAGGGAATCCTAGGAATTTAATTCGTAGCCAATGACCCAAGATTTTTACCAAGAGCAGGTATGAATTGTCAGATGAAGGTAACTCAATCAGGAGTGAGGAGTCACATTATGTTGGAGCCTTTGAGAAATTAAGTATTGGGAAGTTGAAGAGAATCCCCGTGATTGACATTACTACACCCCTATTCTCATTGATGATCACGTGGTAGTCACTAATATGTTTCGGCTCAAATATCAAACTTTTTACCTGTATCATACCATTTAATATACTTCAGGTTATGATTGTGTTACCAACTTCCAGGAGGAGGTGAACCATCGATTTGTAGAAGCTCAAGCTTGAATTTGCTTTTCTGGTTCAACTAGTGAACCTTTTTTTCTACCCGAGATCTTTTTACATCAGTAAATGTAATGGGAAAAAGCCACAAACTGATGGTAGGCTGATGATGGATACTTTTCCAATACACTAATTGAGAAGAGTCCTAAACAGGAGATGTTTTCCAGGCAAGCAAGCACAATTTTGTTTATTAGTTACCTAATTCATAGAACAACACCTATGAAAAGTATCCTTTTATATAATCTGAAATTTGCAACCTTGTAGTTTCCAAATTGACTATGATCTAGTCTGCAATTTGTCTTGTAGATAAGTCTGTTCTTCATATCTTCCTCCAGGCTGAAATTCCACCTACTGCAGCAAATATTATGGTCTAGGTATTTTCTCCTTATTATAATGCATGTGATAAAAAGAGTTCTAGTGCTCTTTATCCTCAATATAGAAGTTATTATAGCTTATTTCACCTTCCACTTTCTTAATTTAAGCAACCCTATACATCAAAGTGGGCTAAAAGAGTCAGAATTCATCATCATTACTTGTATTGCTCACAACAAACAATATGCTGATCTTCGAAAAGCTAAATATACTAGTAGAATTAATGCGCAGAGATTAGTACAAGTAGCTACATGTTGTCGGTAGTGGAATCATGATTCGGAATTAAAAAATTAAATATAACTATTCAAAGACAAATTTTTTTCTCTAGCTTAGAGAGCTTAATGGAGAGTGAAAAGAGCATCTTCTTTATGCTTAATGCGTCAGTCTGAAAATCATTTCAACTCAGATAAGAAAATGAGTTGATGTACACTAACGATGCAGATTCATTAAATACTGAATCTCGAATGAAGGAAAATAAATCAAACAAACGAATGGAATAATTTGCTGACAATTTGATGAAGCTACATTAGTTTCTAGTCAATCTTCAGGAAGCTCCAGTATCAGGAGACACCTTTTCAATCAGCAGGGAGAGAGGACTGGACAGATATTCCTTTAGCCTTCCCATTTCATGGGCCACATCTAACATGCTTGGTCTTGTTGATGGATTGTATTGAGTGCACATAAGGCCAAGCTCAATCAGTTCAACAATAACTTCACTCCAGATCTTGTCATAGTATATTGGCATGGCTGGTGAAGAACATTTGAGAACTGCCTGTTCAACTATGGGTTTGAGCTTAGAGGGATACTGACTCTTAACCCATTCATGCAAGCTTGAACCTTCGTCGAAAAGAACATCAGTTGGGGGCCTCCCAGTTATGATTTCTAGCAGGAGGACTCCAAAACTGTAAACATCTCCTTGTGTGGAAGCGCGTTTGCCCATTCCATATTCTGCAGCAAGTCAATTAGAACTGAGAGTGACTACTGAACACTGTGAGGTCTATTCAAGTTTTTCATGTTCACAAGGTAAAAGAAGGATATTGAGTTAAATACCTGGAGCTATATAGCCCACGGATCCACATAACAAGCCATCTGTTGAGCTGAAGGACGTGGAGTCGGTAGGTGGATCGATCTCATCAATACCTTTCACTAATTTGGCAATTCCAAAATCAGTTACCAAGGCTGTCATGTCTTCATCCAGCAGAATGTTGCTTGGCTTAAGATCGCAATGCACAACTGTAACTGGAGAAAAATGGTGCAGGTATGCAATTCCTTCAGCTACATCACTGCAGATGCTTACTAACTGAATCAAATCCAAATCAGAACTCAATCCATGACTTGGGTACAGATGTCTCTCCAGGCTTCCATTTGACATAAGAGGAAGAACAAGTGCTTTAAAGTCTGGCTTGCTGCATATTGTGACGATTCTTATCAGATTTCTGTGCCTGGCCCTCCTGAGCACTTGACATTCTCTCTTGAAACTCACTGAAATCTCTCTAGCTATCTTTAAATTCAAGACCTTCACGGCAATTCTTGTATTATCTTGAAGAACTCCCTTATAGACTTGACCAAACCGCCCAGAACCAATTAGGTTCGAAGCACCGAATCCACCAGTAGCTTCAACGAGTTGTCCATATGAGATTTTTGGAAACTTGAGCTCTTTCTCTTCTTTTGCCTCAATTTCCAGATCTCCTTGATTTAATAGCGTCAGCTTTCTTTTCAGTTTTGACCAACGCACTATGGAGTATGTCAAAAAACAAACAAGGGAGGTGGCAAACAGTACCAGAAACAAAGGCACAATGAATGAACTATAAGCTTGTTTCTTCCTGCAGTGTGGCATGCCTTTTATCTTTCCACAAAGAAGAATATTCCCAAGGAAAGCTTCCATTGTCAGAGATGAAAATGCTCCTTTATTTGATACGTTCCCAGAAAACATGTTGAAAGAGAAGTTTAGTCGTTTGAGAGTTGTTGAAGACTGAAGAGATGCTGGTATTTGGCCACTTAATTTGTTCGAAGACACATCCAGCTCTCTTAGATATGGCAACTGTCCTATCGAAGCAGGAACTGGCCCTTCTAAACCATTTCCCGAGAGGTTAAGTTGCTCTAGTGCAATGCAGTTTCCAAGTTGTGAAGGAATGGTGCCAGAAAGATTATTTGAAGATAAATCAATTGCTAGCACCATATCCATCTTACTGAGCCCTATCGGCAAAGGTCCATCTAAGTGATTGCTTGACAAGTTCATGTACAACTTCAAACTTCTCAATGTCGCAACTTCCCAGGGAATAATCCCTGAAATCTCATTCCTGGATAGATCTAGGATCTCTAAGTTGACACATTTTCCCAAGCTCGGTGGTATGCTTCCTGACAGCTGATTGTCGTAAAGAAGGAGTCTTCGTAGTTGGGAAAGGTTGGCAAAACTATCTGGAATGGAACCTGACAGCTTGTTTTTTGACAGGTCAAGAAGGCCTAAATGAGACATGTTACCAAGAGCAACAGGAATTTCTCCAGACAATGAGTTGTTGGACAGATAGACCCTCTCAAGTCTTTGCATTCGACACAGTTCAGGTGGGATGGTTCCAGTCAACCGGTTATTAGAAAAATTCAAAAGGGTTAGGTTGGCAAGATTTGAAATTTGAGGAGGTATGGAGCCATAGAAGCTATTCTGATCAAGATGAATTAGTACAAGATGGGAAAGTCCACCGATAGCAGACGGTATTACTCCACCAAGATCATTTCCTGCTAACTCTAGCTCGCGAAAGCTGGACAAATTGACTAAAGAAGCCATGAAAGGTTCAAGATTGGTGTTATTATCACGGCTAACGAAGCTATTATAAGACAAATAGAGAATCCTCAACTCCGGCAAGTTACGAACAACTTCTGATGGCAATTCCCCATTTAGCATATTTGATTCCAAATCAAGCCATTCAAGTGTTGAGTAGTTGGCCAGAGCGTGCGGCACTCGACCTACTAATCTGTTAGACCATAGCATAAGGTATTTCAACTTGGTAAGCTTACACTCACTCTTCAGTGGGATTTCTCCAGCTAAAGAATTGTTAGACAGGTCCATATACTCCAAAAGCGAGGACTCGTTGCAAAAAAGTGATGCAGGAATGTGACCACCAAGCTTGTTACTTGACAAGTCAAGGTATATCAAACGAGGAAGAGAACCCAACTCTCCGGGAACATTTCCTTGGAGCATATTGCACGAGACACTGAGTTGTTTCAGCTGAAAAAGATAACCAAACTCTGATGGAATGTGGCCACGAAAGAAGTTCCTTGACAAATCAAGAATGGTTAGTGAAGAAAGATTGGCGAGAGCAGCAGAAATCGTCCCATGAAGTGACAGACCACTAAGATCAATTACTGTTATACGATCACTAGCATTGTTGCATGTAACTCCTGTCCAGTTGCAGACATGAGCGTTCGAGGAGTTCCAGGTCTCAAGTGCACCTTCGGGGTCTAATACAACCCCTGACCTGAATGAAAGCAAGGAATTTCTTTCCTGAACAAGTGGAGCATTTCCTTCGCCAGAAACTTCTAACAAGACAATGACCAAACATAGAAAACAAATCCTGTAAAACCCGTAAGAGCCCATCATCAGTTTCGAGGCAAGAAAAAGCCAGACACAGTTCACGAATAGAAATCGCTCAACCATGGCTTTAATAAGCTCAACATAACACACACACACATACACCTGATACTAAGACCACCAAAAATTTTCCATACTCGTGCCTAACTGCCGTTGAAGGCTGTATAACGGCCGTTTGATGCCTGTTATTGACTACAAGCACAACCACAAATAGCAGACCACCACGTATCTTGGCAAGTGGAAACGTCAGCAACTTGTAACCATAGTGCTGTACATGTCAGCAAATAGGCCTAACATAACATGTAACTAAGATAAAACCAAAAAAATATAAAAATAAAACAAATGTCTCTTGAGGAAAGAGTGATCGAAACTTTATAATTAATTAAG
>JANIJH010000008.1:330704-342346 GCA_024520975.1 Erythroxylum areolatum
AGTAAAGTATACAGTACAACTGTATAATATATCAATATGGACTATTTTGTAATTTTTAAAAATTTTAGGGACTATTTCATAAATTTAAAAAAATTTCCGCAACGGTATCTGGTACCAACCGGTACCGGTACAGTTCCATTCTAAAACTCAATCCGGTACCAAACCCAGTACGGTATTCATAACATTGGTATATAGGCTTTTTTTTGTATATTAATTTCCCCTTTGAAAACAAATTGTGCAAATGAAGACGTAACTTACTAATATTGTCCAATTTGTACTTATATTATTAGTCATTTTTTAATCTTCAAATATTTTTTACATTATTGTAGTCTAAAACACCCTTTTAGAATTTGTGAAATCAAACCATTCAATTTGCTAAACTTGTCAATTTTTAAAGGAAATTTTCATTTAGAGGGTTTTGAAATAGAAGGCTAGAAATTGTTCCATATTTCATGTCGAGTATTGCGCATTATGTGTATATTAACAGTTAAATTACATGCAATACATGGGTAAAACAAATTCCAATGAACCAATATCATAGCGTGATAAAGTACAATAGTTGATAAATAATGGACCGTTTTATAATAGCGAATTCCTATAAAATAACAATCTATTGAGGTTTTCATTTCTTACAGTAGTCTTTCGTTTAAGGGTATTAAAGTATGACTGGAAATCATTATAATAAAGTGTATTTTTTATTGGAATAATAACATAATAAAATAATTCATCCCTTGAGAAATTGGGCATTAAGTATTGTTGAAAATGAATCTTTTAATGGGGATTTACATGTATTGTAATTTGTTAAGTTGTAAATAAATTTGCTAAAGATGCATTGGGGAGGTTATAGTGAGAATTAAAGTTGTGTTATTAATTATTTGTTAGACTCCAAATCCACATATAATCTAAAGGAATTTCATGCAATTTTTTCATTTTTATTCATTTCTCTTTCAAAATCTTATGCTCTCATTTCAAAATGACACATAAATACACTATCAGGATGACTAAGTTACTGTACTTTTACTGGTACTAGTCAAATTCACTGATGAATTAAGAGGAAATAGAGTAAAGTTTGACCTAAACAAGCATTTCTAGTAACAGCTGGTTTAGCTTCTGCTAGACGAGAGTACGAGACTAATGTTCTTCCTTCTTGAAAGTCATGTGGCTTTCCTCGTTCCTATATTGTAATATCTAAGGTCTTCCCAGTTCCTTTCATCTCCATGTTTTGTTATATTTACGTCAGCTTTTAACTGAAATTGTCCTAAGCCAATAGATATTCACAGGTTTGGTAGGGATCTCAATGGTGAACTGAGCTTGAAGTTGTTCCAATACATTCTCAAGTTTAAACAACTTTGTAATCACCATGCCATAATCGGAAAAATCCTATATAAGCACGAGAACTCATGTTCAACGTTCAGGGGGAAGCGTTGAGTCATACCATGACGAACAAGGAGTTTAGCAACTTCGTTGATTTTGTTAGTGCCGTGCTGATATCTATTCAGGACACAGTCTCTCCTATCCTTCATTCACAGGCGTCATAGAATCTTTACGAGTGCCACCTTGAGAACACTAAACGAAACTGAATTCATAATGTCTATAACCCTTCAAAGGACTCGGGACTACTAGATTTTCGAGTTGGGGTGATTTATTCCATCAATGAATCAGTAGTTGCTTTTATGTCCGAGATGTCAAACTTTGGTTGTCTCATCTGAGACACAATTATGTCATAGCCTATATCTATATGCATAGAAAAGATACAAAGTTCCAGGATTTAGGACATTGGTGTGTGAGAGCCCCTGCCCGTGTGCAGACAGAAATAGTAAGAAACACGATCATGTTATGTATATATTATTTGTCTGTTTGTTTTGATTCTATTATTGTTTCATGATGTTAATGTGTATGTTATAGCCTTAATATCAGTCAAACCTATAACCTGAACTCTTGCATTCAATGTATATTTAACTTATAATTATTTCCTTTATTAGTTAATCTTGAACCTATAAATTGATAGTGGTGTAAATCCATTTTGGAGTATAATATGCAATACAAATTCATAGTTTCTCTCATCTTGTACTCTCCTCTTTCATGTTATCAGAGCCTTTTTGTCACTCTTTGTCTGTGGCTACTCTCATTTATGGCCATATGTCCCTAATTATTCTTCTTATCTGATTCAACCACCTGTTCTTTATTCTCATTTCCTCTACCACTGGCTTCCAAATGGCTTTAAACTGAAACTTCACCAAGTTGACAGCTTTTGTTTAAGAAAAGTGACTTCTTGGCCTCTGTTTTCTCCAAATTCATTCGTTTATCTTTTTCTCAATGGCAACCTCTGGTTAATTCTCGTTACCTGCGGCAGTAATCTGAAAAAATTCCGACTTTTAGCACCTCATCCCTATAGCAGCAATCCAAAAATAATTTGCTGCATCTGGTATTTCGTCACACGCTTGCATTCTGCTTGCTTATTATCTGCTATTTCCCTCTGTTTCGGATTTGTTTCATCTACAACTATTTCATTCACAACAATAACATATCTCATCTTGATTTAAGTTTTCAGGTTCAATTTTCTCATTTCCTTACTTTAAATTTTAAGTTTGAAGGTCCAATTGCTTATTTTGATGCTTCCAAACCAATCTCTCACCCTATCGCTGTTATATTTGATAGATCAAACTACGACTTATGGTCCCAAGAGATGTATTTTTTTTCAAGGCCTTGTTTTATGGCATTATGTAACTGGTGATACTCCAAAAACTGTAAAAAACACATGACGAAGATGACACCAAATGGGAAAGTAAAAACCATGAGATCCTCACTTAGTTTCTAAACATATGCATTCCTAGAATTAAATTGGAGTTTTGTAGAATTGATACTCTAAAAAAGGTACGGGATTTCTTACACACTAGATACTCTGTTTCTTATGATATTTACTAGTTTCAACTTTATCGTCATCTTTACCAAATGTATCAAAAATCAAAATAGACAATTTATAGTTATGTCTCTGAACAACAAACTATTTGGGATCAATTGACTAGTGGTAATCCTATTTGGCCTAATTCTGCCTTTGATGCCCTTTACACTGGACTCAAAATCCATCAACGTATTTAGCATCTACCTGTGATACCCAAACCAGAGTTTGAATCTGTTAGTTGTTCGTTCCTGCTTCGCAATACATTACCAAGCCTTGACATTGTCAGCCGAGAATTACTTTTTAAAGAGACTCATCTCTATAAACAAAAACAGAATATGAGTTGAAAAGGATGATTGTATTCAATTAAAGAGAAGAAATATATACACAAGAGTTGCAACAGAATTTCTGTAAAAGCTCCCATAAAAGTGGAGATAAACTCAAACTAAAACAAATCTAAAACAGACCATAAATTAAGGAATTGAATAACAATACACCAAAAGACAATGTCAACAGCTATTACAACATGTGTTAATAATCTCAACAATCTCCGTGTAGAAAAAGTAGTAACATCCACTGAAGTTATGGCTGCTTGACCACCTACTAGTAATTCATTTGGTAGTTCTTATCGGAAAACTCACTGTCACTACTGCAAGAAATATAGTCATCATACCATGGACTACAGAAAGCATTAAGCAAAAAATGCCTCTAGCTTACTCATAATTCTTATAGGCCTTCTTCTCGAACCACTCTAACTAATTATGCTACTACTGCTACTATCATTTAGGAATCTGTTAGATATTTTTGACTTTTCCCATAAAGTTAAACAATATTTAATAGTATTTTTTGATTTTTTCAAATAACTTATCGGTTAAGTTACGTAATTTGATCCGGATAAAGATAATAAAATAGCCCAATAAATGATCTAAATCAATGAGTCAAACTTCAGGTAGAAAATAGATCCCGATCAGTGTAGATCGGACCTATATCGAGCCTGTGATAAGGAAACCCAATATGGAAGCTTTATATAAAGATTAAGGTCTCCTGCAGTTGCTCTTGTCATTCGTAAGCATAAGGAGTCTCTAACCCGTTAAAAGAGCTTATGTTTTGAGAAAATTATAGAAAGATATTGACTGCGTCCCGGTGAGCGGTTTTTGTAAAGACGACAGTAGATTTGTGCTCGTTTCGGCTTCGAAAGGCTTGTTTGAAGTTAAAGAATTGAAATTAGGTGTTTTCCGCATTTCTTTATTGATTGTCCTTTCATGTTCGATCCGGGATACATAATTAAGGTATCATTATGTGTTGCATATAGTATCAAAGCGATGACGTGATCGGGTGGTTAAAAACAAAGATTTTTTTTGTTTTTTTCTCTATAAGATTTTCGAAGAGTTAACTTCTGTTTTTCAGTTTTTTCTTGTTTTTTATTGTATGAAATTAGTATAAATGTGTTTAGTCATGAGAAATGGGTTGAAAACAAGCCCGGGACCGCAAAAAACTGGCCTAAAACACTCCGAAAATTATAATTTTCCAACTGGGTGATGGAGACCATCGGGCACAGTACGTTTGGTGCGTGACACACGGTCGACACATGGGTGGACAGGAATGAGGCACATGTTGGTGCGTGCGATGCACGCATCTGTCGATAAGTGCCCGTGGCCGAGTGCCACGCACGAGTCACACAAGTTGAAGGCGCGTCGCATTGTGGTACATGCACTGCGACTCCCTTACGTGCAACTGAAGTCAGTGTTAGTTGACACACTGCTGAAATCATGCAATAGTATTTTTCAAAGAAAAAACACACACAAAATTTTTTTAGATTTCTCGTAAAAGTAACCCAGGGTGCTTTGGGTCAGTTTTTTTGGGTAAATTAGTAATTTAAATAAAACAAGTAAGAGTTATGTACAAATTAAGAGATTGCCCATGATGCAAATCTCTTTCCTATACCAAAAGGAATAACCTTACCTAAGGACATGAGGAACCCTACAAAAATTGTTCCTTATAACCACAACAAACCACAACTGCAAGCCTATACATATCTACCAACCAAGATGACCTTATAGAAAAGGTACATCTTACCAGTAACACAACCATTTATAGACTAATGTTATAAAGCAGTAAAGTAAAATAGTTAAGCATTCCTCTACAAAGCCAGAACTTCAAGTCAACACATCATAAGTTGAAGAATCTTAACTGTATTCTTCTAATTTGTTGAACAATGTGAGATCTTCCTTGCTTAGGATACCGATGGTGATGAGGAAGAGCCTTTACCCCATGCTTTTTCTATTTTTCTGGATTTATTACATCAGTAATAAGTTAAAGTTTAACTTTAGAAAAGGAACTAAGGCGTTCTGAATCCAACTTTGAATGAATTTTTATGCTTCGGACATCACACGAGGAAGATACTTCAAGTTTTTGTGCCTCGAGTCTTATGCTTAGTATTTGGGATTGCATGATAGTCACTCAGAAAAGGAATTAAGACATTCTGAAGTCATTTTTGAGTGAATTTTTGTGCATCAAACTTGCCATAAAGGATATACACGAGGTGTCTTGGGTGGTCGGTTCAATGTCCGGTGACTCATGATAGTTGCTCTACTGAGATTTTTTCTTTACGAAAGTGTCAAGTGAAGTTTTCAGAGAATGTCTTTAGCATGAGTGTGTGATAATGAGACTATGCATTCGGGTTTTGGTATTTATTCATATTACATTGTCACATACCATATGCCCATCAAGAATGTGAGGATGACATAAAGATGTATCCCTTATGCTTGTGGACTTTTTGAGTGTTGATGAGGATGTAGTCACCAAAGTGGCCTTTCAAGTCAGTATTTTGAATTGTTCTTCTTGCATGTTAGGAGATATCTCTAGTTTTTTGTTTGGTTATTCTGCCCAAAAGTGTTAGCCTTACATAACCTTTTGAGATATGCATAAAGGCATAAGATGGAGGAAATCTGTTGCTCAAGTGATCTATTTGCACAAAGGTGGTAGTGTCATGAGAGTTGATGGTTTCACTTTTATGTGGAGGTTTAATTGCATATATTACATATTTAGCCTAAAGGTGTTTCATAATATGCATGATCGGATTCTCAAAAGATATTGTTTAATGACTTTGAGTATCATTGTTATCCTACATTTGTGTTAATCTAAATATTATCATTTTGCAGTCACCTTTTTCAGTTAACAATATCACTGTCATCATTAAAACCCTGACCAGTTTCAATATAAAGAAGTGGACAGAGGATGTATTGAATGCTATGGAGATAGTTGAGGTTGATATGACCATACGGTAGGATAAGTCATCTCCACCTACATCTATGAGCTCGAGAGCTTATAAAGTAGCCTATAAAGCCTAGGATCGATCTAACAGGTTATGTCTTATGACCATTAAGAGATCCATACTTGACCATTTGTTTAGTGGATTTTTGGATACAGACGTAGTGACGTAATTTCTTGGTAATGTCTCTCAGAGGTATACAGTCTCACATAATGTTGAGACAAGTGCCTTGATAAAAGAATTATTCTCCGTGAGGTATATGGGAGAAGGGGGAGTAATGGAGTACATATCAAGAATGATCAATTTTTACAGTAGACTAAAGATGTTAAACATTCCTCTCCCTGATGTCTTCATAGTTCACCAGACTCTGAATACGCTTCCTTCAGAGTTTAGTAATCTGGTGATGACATATTATTCGCGGGATGAGAAATGGGACTTCCATGCTTTGAATGCCCTTGGGTTGCTGAGGAGGAGAAACTTAAGCTTGCCACTCCTATGGCCCTTGAAGTAACTAAAGGGAAGACAAAGATGAAGCCCGCTAAGATCAAAGGTAGAAAGAATAAATCTTCTCCACATACTGATGGTCAATCTAGTGTTGGTAAAGGTCGGTATGACATAAAGAAGTTAGCAATATGAGGCCTAAAAATAAAGACTGTGACCATTATATAACTCCTTGGCTTATCAATTTATAAATTTGATTTACGATAGTCGCATTAAGTAGTTAGTGGTTATATAGTGGAGTATCTGATCAAGGTGCTTCTATAATGCAGGGGTTCATATCTAGGATAAAGCCAAATAAAGAGAAGGAGGAATTGATGGTTGACAACAATGAAGAAGTGGATGAAATATCTGTAAGGGAATGTATGAGTTGAATCTTGAGAAGTGGATGAAATATCTGTAAGGGAATGAATGAGCTGAATCTTGCTGGAAGATTCATTTTGTTTTTTACACGACACATTTTATATATGATATTCGTATTAGTGTTAGACAAAAAAGGTTGACCTTTTTTTTTATTTAATGCTTATGTTGTATAGTTTTGTTTAATGTAAAACATAATGGTATAACTTTCTTGTCATATGGTTTGTATAGAATGTGTCTTACTCTGAATTAGATATATGCTTCTTCGTATCTTGCTAAGCAAGTTATGAAAAGAAGAACCCTAATGAATGAAAAATCATACATGATGTGGCATAAAAGTTTAAGCCACATTTCTAGAGCTAGGGTTGAGAGATTGATTAAGGAAAGCATTCTCTCAATTCTAGATTATGATGATCTAGGAACATGTGTTGACTGTTACAGGGATAAGTTGACTAATAAGGATATTGAGGTCAACTTATACTTTTAACTTGTTGAGTCTAATACATACGGATATTAGTAGACCTTATACAGTTGCATTATGCAATTCCAAATATATTATAACATTTGTTGATGATTATTCCCATTACAGTTATGTATTCTTGCTTAAAGACTGAAGGTTGAGAACCAATTGGAAAAATTCACCAAGATAGTCAGATTTGACTGTGGATGAGAGTATCATGACAAACATGGTGTTTCAGGACTTAAAAAGGTCCGTTTGCTAGATATAAGAAATCAGTTGAAATAGTGATTTGATTAACTTTGCTGGGTAATCTTGAGCAAAATAATGTGTTGCAAAAGGCATAACTGCATCCTAAGGGATTTGAAGAAGTCGATGCAAGAGGGCTATTCTACCTGATTATCTAGAAATTTGGAAACTCAGCCTTGCACATATTAATGTATGAGGTTGCCTTACTGGGGTTATATAATCCTTATAAAAAAATTGCATATTCATTCCATTCATTGCTATTTAGTAAAATATCCCGATCACTTTAAAGCTATAGCTTTTATTGTAGAAAAGGGGGGACCAAGATAGTGGAAACGTAAACAACTAAGTTTTTAAAATATAGTGTTTATGGTGATGGTGGGCCCTTTGACTATTCAGATGATAGCAGGGTAGATACTATAGTTATTATGTACCCGTTACTTATACAGTTAGATTTAGTGGATCTAGGACTTTGTGTCTTGTCTGTACAGGAACATGAACTCATACCTGTACACACAGAGGTTCTTGGGGTACAAGATCTAATGCAGTTATGTAAATCCACCAGAGTGAGATGATGTGCTATCCCATCTGATTACATAGTTTATTAGGTGAACATGACTATGATATTAGACATATTACGAATCCAGATACTTTTACTGAAGCTGTTTCTGAACCCAATACGAAATTGTGATGGGTTGCAATAACTAATAAGATGCAAGCTGTGAAGTATAGTAAGATCAAGGAGCTAGTTAATTTTGCAGTGGAATTGCAAACTTGTCAGTTGTAAATGAAGTTTAAAGACCTGAAGGATTTCAGGATAAAGTTCAGTGGTTTATGGGCTCACTCAATTCCCTGATAGTTCATCCAGGGAGAAAGGTTGACTTTAACGTTACCTTTTCTCCCGTATCATTGTAGGATACATTTTGAGTGATTATGACAATTGTAGCTCATGATGATATAGAGTTACGTTAGATGGTTGTCAAAATCACTTTCCTGAATAAAGACCTTTATAAAGAGGTATATATGGTACAATCTGAAGGATTTTAAGATCTAAATGGAACTGTCATGGTTTGGGTGTTAATCAGATCAATATATGGTATACAATAAGCCTCTAGAAAGAGATACCTTACAGTTGATGAAGTTATGAGCTCTTTCAGCTTTATGGAAAATAAAGTTAAAAAGATGCTTGTACTATGAGGTCAGGGAGAGCAAAATTATCTTTCTATTACTACATGTGGATGATATATTGCTCATGTCAAATTACTTGACCATCTTGTATGAGGATAAGCAACTTTTGGTTAAGAACTTTGACATAAAGGAACTTGGCATAGCATCTTCTTTCTTAGGTATTTAGATTCACCGAGACAGATCTCAACACTCATTAGACCTCTCACAGAGTGCATATATTGAGTTTGTGTTATAAAGGTTTAATACGATTAACTGTAAACCTGATGTAGCACCTATCTCTGATAGTAAGAGATAATCTTTGACACCATATTCAAAGAATAAAGAAAAGAGAGAGGTTATGAGGAATGTTCTGTATTCTAGTACGGTTGGTAGCCTGATGTATGCTCGGGTAAGTACTAGGTAGGACGTTACATTTATTGTTAAACTACTTGGTCAATATCTGGTTAACCCAGATGTAGACCATTGAAATTAGTCAAGCAAGTGTTGAGATAACTAAAAGGAATCAAGGATTATATGTTGACATATAGAAAAGTCAATAGACAAAACCTCGTAAGGAAGTTAGATTCAAATTTAGCTATGTGTTCGGATGATCGAAACTCTACTTAAGGTTACAGTCTTTTAAAGTTTGCAGATAGTACAATGTCGTGGAAGAGTGTTAAGTAGAAACGGATGATTTCCTCAACCATGCATACAGAGTGCATGCTGCGGGGCTGCTTCATAGACAATCTAGCTTTAAAATTTGATTTATGGGTTGTCTGTGGTTGATTTAGTGGCTAGACCCATTCGGTTATAATGTGATAATCAAGCTACTATATTGTTTAATAACAACATTAAATATCACAGGGTCTTAGCATTTTGAGGTCAAATATTTGACCATGAAGGAGTTGACACGAAAAGGTGACATTAAGGTTCGGAACATTTAAAGATTGAGGAAAAGTTAGTCGATCCTTTAACTAAAGGACTTCACCCACTTGAATTTGAAATACAAGTACATAGTATGGATGTTTTGAAGTCTTTAGATACTATTAGTTAGAGGATCATTATGTTTTCTCCATGTACATTTGTACGTTTATACATTTGATGTATTATGACGGTATGTTGGTTTATTAATAAAGATGATCATTGTTTATCCTCAGTAATACGTGTTATTATATATTGTCATAATATGTATGAAAGTCTTAAGATTGGTGTCAATCTTAAGCATTTAAAGGCCATTGAGCATATATACAGATTGACCTTAAGCCTATGTCGTTTAGACGCATACAGTTTTATACGGATATCCTTAAAGTTTCACATGACATAGGGGAACATAAGTTTTAATCCTATAAAGGTTCTCTAATGCATTTTAGCAATCAGTTGAGAACGTAAAGGTTTCTTCTGATGTAGTTTAGCATTTGGTGAGAGGAAACAAGTTTTCTCTAATGTTGTTTAGCATTTGGTGAAAGAAAACAAGATTTCTCTAATGTAGTTTAGCTTAAAGTTGAGAAATTGAGACCTATAAATGAAGATGATATAATTTAGATAATAAAGGTATCATCCTAGTTTGTCACACTCTATTTTCCCATTCATGTTAGTGAGGTATTAGGTATACGTGATTGTATTGGATCTGTGTCACACATGACACAAGCATTTGATACTTTTCAGTATCAAAAACCTTGCAGGACAGAATGATGGACTTTCGTTATCTTTGGATCAAATGTTTGTTTTTAAACTTAGTCGACTAATACAGTAGCGTAGCTTAACTAAGTTTTAAAACTGTTTTCAACTTGAGTCCATACCGCAATTAAGTATTGTCCAAGGGGGAGAATGTTAGATATTTTTGACTTTTCCCATAAAGTTGGACAATATTTAATTGCATTTTTTGATTTTTCAAATAACTTATCAGTTAAGTTACATAATTTGATCCATAAAAAGATAATAAAGTGGTCTAATAAATGATCTAAATAAATGGGTCAAACTTCGGGTGAAAAATAGATCCCGATTAGTGTGGACCAGACCCATATCGAGCCTGTGATAGGAATGTAACATCCCGTTACTCATGTTAAGGCTAGAATAGTAAATTATGAGAAATTTATGTGAAATTAAAAAAAAGCACGTCATGCATAAGTTATTTGTGACATGCACATTTTTGCATATTCATATGATTATACATGCATTCATTAACATTTTTCGGGTACAATTGAGTTGTTAAATGTGATTAAATTGTGTTTTGGTCATTTTGGTATATTTCGGGTATTTTGAAATTTTTGGTGAATTTTGGAAAAATATTAAAATTTGGACCAATCCTTGAGTGACACTTGGCATTAATAGGCAGATAACAAATGGTAAATTAGTTGTGACAAATGGCTTGAAAGTGTGAAGACACGTGAATGACATGCATGATATACACGTAGTCTGATGTTTTGTGTTAGGAATTTGTCTCTGTAACTTATGTTCTTCATTGTTCTTCTTCACCGATTAGCAATCTGTTATGTTCTCTATACATTGGATTTATTTTCATTGCTGGAAATAAAAGCTGAAACAAGTAACTTGATGATATTTTCATCATCATCATTATCATCATCATCATACCCCGAAGTCCCGCAATGAAGCAGGGTCTGGGAGGGCCTGATTGTTGGGACCTGATCCCGAGACCGGACCCCAACCGAAAAACGGAACGAACGAAAGCGAAATCGAAAGAAAGGAACACAAGGCGGAAGCAAAATCATAAGCGAATCAAACAT
>JANIJH010000008.1:360465-375519 GCA_024520975.1 Erythroxylum areolatum
TGGTCTCTCACTCTGACAAGGGGTGAGGACATTTTCGTCTTTTAGTTTGTGACAAGATAAAGAACACGTGCTGGAATACACGTAATAGTATTTAGCGGATATATGTGGGGCCCAGTGCTTCCGTACTTAACTGACGGCGGTGGTTGGTTCGGTTTGAAACGTGGCGCAAGATCCTGAGGTTCCATGACACGAATGCTCGTCTGCCGCATTTCTTTTTGGTCTGATTAACAAAATAAGGCCTAATTACGGGTAATAACTAATATGTACCATGTTTTCCAGGACTTATTAGGTATATTTATATATAATATAATGTAATATAATATTAAAGTAGAAGATATAAAAAGAAATTTTAGAATATAATAATTTTTTATTTTTAAAAAATTATAAAGATAATAGAGAGGATGAGTTTTATATTAGTGTAATTGACAAAACGACAAACTGATTACTGAGGTAAAGTGAAAGAGACAATTAATAATATAAGAGCTGTATGTTGTCGTGTTACGTTTTTGGTCTGCCGTTAAATCGAAGTTGAGGTCAAGTGGGAATGATTATTTTAATTTATAAAAATTAGTTAATTTATAAAAATTGGTTGAATAATTAATAAATTAATTGATATTAAATAATAAGGTTAATATAATTAAAAAAAATTGACTGGTGCTAAATATTTACAATTGAAATATGCGGTTTAATATTCTTGAATTTTTATATTATATTATATATATATATATATATATATATATATATGTATATGTATATATGTATAAATAATACCAAAAAGTTTAGCAAAACGTGTAACAAGATTTTATATATGATATGTGACAATTCTAAAATATGTCAGCGAACAAATTAATAAAAAGATGTGTATTTATTTAATAAAGTATGTATTTTTTATAACATTAAATTATATATTAAAATAAGTCAATTCTTTTACCTTATATTTATTTCATAATTAGATGGATAAATACATATGATTTGTAACATTATTAAAAATGTTGACATGAATTAGTGTTTTAAAAGAATCATATTTTATTAAATAAAGATGCACATCCCTAATTTATAGATCTCTTTATCTTAAAATTAAATGTAATGTCACCTTGAAACCTTGAATGTGATTATAGAGTTGACGACACACAGGCTTGTTTCTGGACAGACAACTGATACTTAAATCTTCGTTTTGTGCGGCAGAATGAAGCTTGGGGACTGCTTCGGAGGCAAACTGGGCTTCAAGTACTTGCAAGAAGCGTAGGTTGCCAAGAGATCGACAGGATGTTTTAGCATCATCAACAAATACACGAATTCAAGGTAAGAGGAAAAATGTCAGCTATTCGTAATTGTATTAGAGAACAACTATCTTTCATAAGGTAAACAAATGTTGAATTTCAAGTTGCATCTCTACTGCACATTCCTATTTACTTTTAGATACGGCAAAGCGCCGATTACGTTGTCGTAGTCGCTCCGGCTGACTGGGTGCTGCACATACCAGCAAAACAGTCACATTCAGAAGTTTTATATCAAAGCATATACACACAGTAATACTGCATCCAACAGCATTACTCGTTCTAGCACTTGAAAATTTAAGGTAAATTCACCTTAATCTCCATACAGACAACACTTCTCAGTAAATACGAGACGAGTAAACATGCTGATCAGTAATATTGTTGTTAGATCTCTCTTCTTATGCTATTCAAAGTTTTTGATACAATACACATTGAAGTCTTTAAAACATTAATTGTCTAGTTGCTAAAATACTAACTGTATAATTTTCTGCCTCAAAGAGTCAAAAGACCCTGTGATGACAATCTTTTAACCAATCATAAACAGAACGAATGCATCCCAGAACCATGCACCTCAGACATGTCAATTGATGAAGAAAACAGTATTAAGGAGGAGAAAAATCAGGGAATCTATACCAAAAGCAAGGATATGGCATGTACGTACTTCTACAATGACACAAAACTGTAACATCAGATTTGGCAACTCACTGGAAAAGATGAAATTTTTTCAAAGGATAACAAAAAGAATATGTACATGCCAATAGATATGGACTCAACGCAAATAAATCAAGGACACTAAAATTGCTTTATAGATTTAGCAAATAGCTATCATGCAAAATAAATAGGAGTAAGCTACAATTCATCAAAAGCAGCAAATTTCACACGCTTATCTTTCTTATCTTCTAACTTCTACTTGTTGGCAAGACAGGGAACCCAATTAAATTATGTAGTTCGATTGGAAATTGATACCAACCAAAATCACAGCAATATAACGCAAATATAATAGCCCAAACAACACAAGAATTTATGTTGAAAACCGCAATGTGGGAAAAAACCACGGGACCGTTAATAAACGGTACCAAAACTTTCACTAAGCAATAATAATCAAAGGGTTACAACAAATTGTTCTTCCTTAGCTCAACTAGAGGTAACCACAATCATCAAGGAAGCTCCTTGGCACACTCAAATGTAGCAAAATACAAATTCGTATACAAGGAGTATTGGGCGAAAATACCAAGTTGGAGAGCTCCAAATCAGATGCTGACCGTTGGATGTGAAGAGGCAAAACCCAGGAACAACATACTAAAATTTCATCTCTATCGACTCTCGGTTGGTTATCGATCGGAGTCAGAGAAATTCTGATCTGAACTTTCTTTCTCGTTTGGACTCTTCTCTCTCCCTCTCTACTCTTCTTACACACTCTAGAACCTACTAACTTTCTTCTTAATTTCCAGCTACCTCCATTTTCTTTCATATTTTGCCCTTAATGAGTAACTTAAAATGGGGGCAAAGTTGACATTTCAAACCAACACCAAATATCATCATATAGTATAACAAATGAAATTAGTCCAAATTAATGGAATCTTCCTCCAAGTAGGAGGAATCAACATAACATAGCTCCCCCTCGCTTCTACTTGGGGGGCTCGACCAAGCCCACTTTCTTTTGACAAGCAACAAGTTACTCTTTTGGTAAGGCCTTCGTCAACATGTTTGATCTGTTAAGATCAGTGTGAATCTTCACAAGGTCAAAAAACTTGTCTTTAATAGCTTCTCAAATCCAATGACATCCCCGAATGTGTTTGGTTGACAAGGTGGCTCTCACCATCACAATGGAGTAGGAACTTTTCTTGGTTCAAACCCAACTCCTCAAGAAAATCTCGCATCCATACTAGCTCCTTGCCCACTTCAACAGCTACTATATACTCTGACTTCGTAGTTGACAAAGCAATACATTTTTGCAACCTTGATTGCTATGATACTACTTCCCCAATGAATGTCATCAAGTATCCAAAAGTAGACTTGCTCGAATCAATATCTCTTGACATATAAACATCTATGTGGCCATCTAACATAGGTAGTCCAAGAACAAAGCATAAGCACACTCTGGAAGATACATGAGAACCCATTTAACTGCTACGTAATGCTTCTTCCCAGGATTACTCATGAACTTGCTAACGGCTTCCATGGCGTGAGCTATATCTGGCCCTGTGCACACCATGGCATATATCAAACTTCCTAATGCCGATGCATAAGGCACCTTCTTCATCTCTTTCTTTTCTTATCACTTGTAGGACACTAACAGAAACTAAATTTCATGTGACCTACAAGTGGAGAACTCACAAGTTTAGCCTTGTCCATGCGATACCCATAGATTCTTGTTCTTCATATCACAGGAAATTTACATGCCTTAAATTTGCTTTGCAAGGCCAAGGTTCTTTATTGCAAAGGACTTAATCAATGTCTTCTTCAAACTAGCAACCTTCATGGTATGATGACCAACAATCAACATATCATCAATATATAACAACAGAATAAGAAAATCACCTCCGGCATAATTCTTCACAAACATGCAATGATCGACATGTGTTTTGTGGAAATCATGGTCCAACATGAAAGAGTGTGTAAAGAAGAGGAGAAAGAGAGAGAAAGAGTTGTCCAGAAGAGAGAGAAAATGTAGATCAAAATTTTCACCGGCTCTGATCGACAACCAAACAACCTCCGATTGATATGAAATTTTAATATGTTATTCCTAAGTCTTGCCTCTTCACATCCAACGGTTAAAATCTGATTTACAACTCTCTAACTTGGTATCTTCGTCCAATACTTCTTGTATATGAATTTATATTTTGCCACCTTTGGGTGATGATTATTTGATTTTGTTGTGCCAAGGAGCTTCCTTGATAATTGTGTTTACCTCTAGTTGAATTAGGGAAGAACAATTTGTCGTATGTATTTGATTATTGTTGATTAGTGGAAATTTTGGTACCATTTATTAACGATCCCGTAGTTTTTTCCCAAATTGGGGTTTTCACGTAAATTCTTGTATTCTTTTAGTTGTTTAATCTGATTATATTTGCATTATACTATATGATTTTGGTTGGTATTGATTTCTCATCCAGCTACACAATTTGGGAAAGGTAGTAGATTGTTGTTTTTTGTGGAATTTCCAACCAACATATTGGTATCAGAGCCAGGTTGGTGAAGTCTGATGAATAGACATTCATGGATTTGAGTCAGAGTGATCCAAATGGCTTTGCATGACCTATGAGTTGAGGGGTCCAATATAGATAGATCCACTTGAGAGGGAGAGATGTTGGAAATTCATAAGTGAAGTCATCCCACATCAAAAAGAGGCATATTTTGGGTTGAGATATGATGCCCTAGTTATATGGGCTCATTTAGATCCTATTCAATTTCTCTCCAGACTCTCTCAAAACCCTGCACTACTATCCTGAACAAATGATAGTTTCTTCTGCAGTTCACAAGTTTGAAGACTATAGCTAATAATTTGCATCATTTTTACAATTACACTGTGTCTACATAGATACACACACACATATATACATATTCCAAATTACACGTCAACTTTCAACATTAACATATATTGGTGCATCTTCGAGCCTCTAAAAGTTTTCAGGAGGTATATTTGTAATGCTAACTCTAGCAGTCTGGTGGTAGTTTCAGCTTTCCATAAGAAACAATTTTAAACTTTGTTCCATTTCACCTCTTACGAGGCCCCAGTCTGGCTCCAGATTTCCCTTGCTGTCACAAATAACCTATTTTCTAGCAGATTTATCGTCTCTATTTTTTTTGTATGCTTAAATGTCTTCATATCATATACAATTATGTCACACACACTTCACATCATACTATTGTCATGAGCATTACTCTCAAAGAGGAAGGATAGGAATTCTCTCATAAGGAGATTATCTTTCTTGCAGCCAACGTCTAATAATCTAAAAGGCAAGCAGAAATAAGTTGAAAGGAAACCAACCATTTTGGAGAGTCGCAATTTCCTTTTGGTGTTCTTCTTGGCCAATAGATGCTGCTTCCCAGCTCTCCTTCGCACTATCTTCCCCTTACCTGTCACCCTAAACCTCTTCGCTGATGCCTATCAACAACTCAGCAAATTCAATCTCAATGCTAACAAAAACTGCACTTTCTACTAACAAAGAACTAAAAAAGCATGGAAAGAAACCCCTTTAACCCCATATAGGAAAGAAAAACCCAACCCATAGGCAAAATGAAAGAGCAAAAGAGAATGACCTTATGGGTTTTCATTTTGTAACCTTTTGCAGCAAAAACAGTTAGCAACTGAAGCTGCTGAGTAAGACCGGAGATGGAGCATCGGTTTTTAAGCAAAACTGAGCGAGACCCAGAAATGTTCCGAGTGGAACCCAGTCTCAACGAGTTCATATCCTTATTGAGGGGCGCGAAATGGTTCGACCCATAACAGGAAAGTCGTGTTGGGCAAGAAGAAGGAGAGGAGGAGGATAATGGGCAAAACCTTAAATTGAAAGACAACAACGTTGAAGAAGCCATTGTTACCCAAGTGGTCTCTTGTGTTCTGCCAAGGCTTTCTTCGACCAAGAAAAAGAAGAAGGAAAGAGCAATATTGGCCTGACGTGGAGCACTGCTGTGTTGATAGGATAGGAGGGATCGTGAAGAGGCGTCCCCAAGCCTCAAATCCGTCTGTGTTATTTACTCTCTTGCATTCGTTTCTTTCTTCTAATTTTTCCTTCTTTTGTTTAATTTCTCATAGCTGATATAATTATAATATTTAATTTCAGTTATCAAGAGTGTAATTAATTAATGTGAAAATCTGAAGAATTTTACAAATTAAACTGTAATTATAAGAATTTTGTCAGCCATGAATCCAAGAAACCAACTTAGTACTAGTCCAACATGATTTGAAATCTACGAATCGAGTTTAATTTGATTAAACTCAACCCGAATTCAGACAGGTACAACATAAAGTCAGTGGCCAAAATATGTTTGATCGGACTTGAACTTTATTAAGGAAAAGGTCTGCGAAACAATAGGAAACCTTATTTTAATTTACTCCATACATTTTTGCTTCCGCCTAGGAGATTATTGTATCCAGGATTTTGATTTGCTATTGTGATCGGTTTTATGTTAAAATGGAAGAGGGCTGATAGAATTACATACAGTTCATGAACTGAAAGCGAGTGAGACAATTGCCTGGACATAGTTCAACAACGATAGAAAACAAAATCTTGATCCATATATCCAACAAGGGAGAACCATTTCAACAACAAAACAGTCGAATCAGGCACCTCTCCCAGTAAGAGCTTTGGAATATTGACTACAACAACATTCAAGGTAAATACAGACTTGGTAATTCCTTCCATGTCTGCTTTGCTGGTTTGACATATCAAAACTCAGTCTCGAGCTGAATCTCTACTTACATCTATGGCCTTGATACAATGGCTATCGATTCCCACTCCAGACTACATATAATATCCTGCAATACCATGTTGAATTATCAACAAATAGAAGAAATCCATGATTGTAGAAGATCAGGACCATTTTCAGTTGAACCATACCGATGGGTTCTGGAGATCAATATCAAAGCTGTTGATTGCACATGGTTCAGCTAAGAGCTCAGTAGGTTCCTCGCCTATGCCATACAAAATAGTCCAAGTTTAGGCCACGAAACCCTTCAACCAATGATCAAATAAGGTGCCACAAAAGAGCTTCCATATATGGAAGGCTGGCCTTTTGGCTAAAGATTACTAGCAACAGTTGCATCAAGACTTTTCAAAAAATAAACAGTTGCATCAAGAGCTCCACTACTACAGGTTGCCCTTAGCCTAGATACCATTGAAGTACAAATTGGAACAAAACTAGTGGAAGATCAGACAGCAATCAACTGCTCCAGTAAGAATTTCATACCTTGTTCAACAACAGCAAGGATTCCATCTTCTGAGCAAAACATAGCTGGTAAGATCCGCGATGATGATAAACCACGGCTTGATGACTTAATATAGCAGTCACATTGGACCTCCCAAACCTCACTTTCAGATAATGGATGGGTCATAGCTTCACCTGTCCCTACTCCAGAAAGAATAATTGGTTGTTGTTGCGACCTTAAATCCCAGGCAAATACAGTACCTGCTGAACCTCCTGCCTAAAAGGTACTCTTAAGATGATATATATTCATACCATTGAGAACAAGAGAAGTATACTACATCCTATGAGAATGGCATAGCTAAAAGTTGGAAAACTTTCAATCAGCCCCAATGTAGATCTGTTCACTATAAAGAAGAAAGAATTGCAATTCAATGGTCCAAGCAACATCAATAACCACAATCAGGATATGGATGAGTTATTCAGCTACACGAAACACGATCATAAACGCAAAGGAGCTATGTTACCAGACAAGTGTGTTTTCGTGAAGGATGAATGTCAATGGAATGTATGATCCCAGAAGTCTTTCCATGATTCCTGCAAGAAAACGCCCATGGGAAAATGCCAAATGAACAAAGAAGTAGAGCAGAAATCATACACAAATCTTAAACAACCACGGTTTTCCAAACCATCCCGCCTCCATAACAAAAATGGATCATTAGAAACACGAGTTTCAGATGTTTTCAATGCAAAAACGTTAAAAATCTCAGTCTTCCACCTACTAAAATGAAAAAGATCATTCCAAACAAATTTATAGTAACTTCTAAGGCATATAATTAACCAATTTACAAGCCTAACCCAAAAGCTATCGTGAGTTGATAAATAACATCACTTAAACTCTCCAACTAAACAGAACACTCACCAATTGCCTTTAAACTGACCAACCGCTTCACCAGGTCGCCTGATATCCCACCACTGAAGTCCAAACCCATACCCACCGGTCACAAACTCACTAGGCGAAGCCCACTTCACCGCCGTATACGAAACCAAACCATTCCCATCAAAAACCTTCCTATAACTTCCCTTCCCACAACTACCCTCAACACCAAAATTAACCAAATTCACCCGCCCATCATCACCAACACTAACACACTCACTGTTACCCTCCATCAAATCCACACCATTGACAGAACCCACGTGAAACTCCTTACCCACCACCGTCAAAACCGGTTCCAAACCGGAAATATCCTGTCTTTCCACGCCGGTGACAAAAATGTGAACGGAACCGGAGAGAGTGGAAGCGGCGACGACGGATCGAGTGGTCTTAAGGGATGAGATGCGAGAAGGTGGGGTCCACAACGAGAGTGGGACTAGGGGTTTAGGAGGGTCTAGAGAGTGTATTTCGAGAGAAGGGGTGTCGGTGTCAGCATCAAAGAAGGCGACAATGACATGTTTTTGGAATGGGGAGACGGAAGGAAGCCAACGCACGGAGTCTATGTACTTGGATTGTGTAAGTCTGTGAATTTCTGGAGGTTTAGGGAGGCCTGTAATCGCCATTGTTAGGGTTTTAGGGGGCTCTTTTCTGGTCTCTGCTTCCGCCGAAGAGATTGTCGCGGGATCCGAATGGTAAACTGTATTAAGTATTAACCACAATTAGACTTGACCGGACCTAGACATTTTTAATGAAATGGTGACCTAATTAGAATATAATAACATAATGAAATATAAAATAGGGCAAGCTAATGATTTTATCAGGTTGGAAGGATCTCAAATAGGGGAAGCATGATGTTTTCGAGAAGCATTAAGTTGGATAAAGACACTCCCTTTTGTCCCTATTTGTGTGGAAACGGACTGTCAAATAATTACACATTTCTTGACTTCCACACAATTTTTTCTTCTTACTTTTCGATGATTATTGAGGATTGTAAAACTCTTATGAATGAGCATTGGTTTATTTCTACTGCTTTTGTCAAGAGACAAGCGAATCAGGTTGCTCATACGATAATTAAAGCGGTCAATTCTATGTCTAATTTTAAATGGGAGGTATGCCCACCCACTTTTCTGTATGACGTTTTAAATTTTGATATGAATAATATGTGCTGAGCGCATTAGACAAAGTTTCAAAAAATAATAATGAAATATAAAAGAATGTAATCTTAAAAAAATATTTTTGATAAGTATAAAGGGGCTAGTAATGTAATATAGAAATGACGCTCGAAAGACAATTTATAATATAATATATCGATAATTTGTATACTATTTTAAATTTTATTCTAAATTTTTCAAATTTGAGATTTATTATATTTAATGTTTATGATAAAATGATAAGTAATATAAAATTTTATTTTATTTTTTATTTTATTTTATTATACTATAAACATTCTACATTTTATTATATTTCTTTTATAAGACCCCAATTAAATATAATAATAGATTACACTAATCTGGATAACTTAGTGATTCAATTTCTTCTTAAGCAATAAGTATTTATAATTTTTAATATATATATATAATTTTAAAAATAAAACTTTAATATTCCCAATAATAGTATATTTTAAATAGTAATAAAGGATGATAATGATTTTAGTCTAGAGCAACAATAATTTATTAAGAATTTAGTTAATATGTATTACACGATTTTACTTTTAATTAATAAAGAGGTTATTTTTGAATGATTCGTATAAAAATAAAATATGAAATGAATAATAAGTAACAAAATAAATAATACAATAAAGATAAAAATAAAGACATAATCAATAATAATAATAATAATAATAATAATAATAATAATAATAATAATAATAATAATAATAATAATAAACAGGAAAAAGCTCAAGTTAAATTCCTAATAACTAAGTATTACATATTTAAATTTTCAAATCAAATATAAGGCGAAAGTGTTAAAAGATTTATGAGAGTAGCAGCGATATTTCTATAAGAGATTCTTTATCCTTATCATATAAGTCAAAGTAATTTATTGCTGATCATTTTGTAGTAAGTTTTAGAAATGATAATGAATTTAGTCTAAAGTAAAAAACTTTTAATCTACTAAAGTTCCGAGTTTTCTTAAAATTTTGATCATACTATAAAATTTAAGCTCAACTTATTAGATCATAACTTGATTCTCTTAAACTTAAATTAGTATGAAAAGATATATCTATATATAAATAATTTAAAGTTAAAATTTATTAAATATGGATTAAATATTTTAATGTCTAAATTTTGATTAAGATTTATACGTTTTTTAAATTTAATCCTAATAAAATTTAACTTATATTTTGAATTACTTGATCTAAACCTTTTTAAGATCTATAATCATCTTTCATATTTTTTATAGTCCAATGTCATTTAGCAACTCATTGTCATTATGAACTTTGGACGGTGGCACTCCTAGCTTATTACTTCAGGGGAACCTGCGCTTGCAGAGGGATTGCACAAAGATGCTAGGCTTTCAGGATTTAGGCTAAGATATCCTAATCATCACAAGTGAGAGACAGAGATCTGAGGTAGGGAAAATGGTGGTCAGATATGAATTCAGGAGCAGGACGACAATAGGTTTAAAATTAAATAAAAGTAAAAATTTTGATAAACAGTTATTAAAATTTTTAAATTTTAATTAAAAATATTAAATGAAAATTTTACTAATTAATTAATAAACTGATTGATTTTTAATAACAAAAGTTATTAAACTAAATATAATAAAAAAAGTTAAAAATTAAAAAAATGACAATTCAAAATTTTAAATATTAAACTGATGGAAGTAGTTCCTTAAAAATATTACATTAAAAGACAAAATAGAAAATGGCTACTTTGATTTTTGAGTGCAAATTGTTGGTTGCTGCAGGTGGACCATCTGCTGGAAAGTGTACAAAATCCTTTTAAACGTTTGGCATGCCAAATTAATCTCACAAGTTCCATTATCTTTATAGTTTTGATTAATAAATGTTCGTTTAAAATTATGATTATTGTTCAACTATATCAAATTATTTATAATTGAGCCTTTTAAAATTTATTTTCAAATGCTTTGAAAATTAAAAAAACAAACATAAAAAAGGACATAAAACGTGCAACATCCTCCATTCCTGTAAAGCAAAAAAACCTGACGGCAGATCGTGAAGACTCTTTCCAACTTTTTTACGCTAGAGACTTGAAGAAAGTGCGTCTACGTAGACTAGACACTAGACCATAAGCACACATCTTGCTTTCAGAGCACCTTTTGTTATGAGTTTACATTATATAATAAATATTGAATATTAAATAAGATTGAAAAAACTAATATTACTTGTAAAAAAAGTAAAGTTTTAATAAAAATTAATAAATTTATAAAATATGTTTAATTGTAAATAAATTTGAAAATTTTAATAATAAAAATATTAAAATAAATTAAACTAAATATTTTATTAATATAAAACTTGTATAATTCATCAAATCACCGATTTGTTTTATACGTCCTCGTTGGAAATTATCAAGTTTCGCGAAACATCTGATATCAAATACACGTACTCAGTTTCCGGTGCGACAAGAGATTTGTACAAGTATACGTGATTGACGTGACAGCGATAAGAGATTAAGATCGTCTCCATGGCGGTAGCTAAGGAGTGGAGAGGAAACATAATTTTGTTTTCGTTTCTTTGTCTTCTTATGCTCTTTACCAACTTGCATATATTTAGATTAGGATTTGTCTACTTGGTTGAAAGTTTCAAAATTCTTGACAATTTTCCATTCCACATGTATAGGTATCGGCCTTTTGGAGCTTTCCATTCACTTTTTTGGCTACATGTACACCTCCTTTGGACAACTTTAGACACTTGTCCTAACATCGAAATTTTTAATCTCAATCTCCTCATTTTTTGTTAATTATGATTGGTTATTAATACTCGAAATCAATATAATTATGAAACTCCAAAACTCTCATATTAATTGCACGGAGAAATAAATTTATTGTATTTTTATAAAAAGTAATTAATAATAAGTAATATTTATATCAATTACAATCAATGGAAGAAATTAACGTTTCATATAACCTTATAATACACTTTAAAGTATGTTTAGTTTACTTGGGAGAATGATAATAAGATGTGACTCCAAATTTTCACTATATTAAAAATATGGAGAATTGTCTTATAAGGGGATATAAAAATATTGTTCATCCAATCATAATATATTACCATTTATTTATTCCTCCCTTAAGTAGTTAGCCTTAAGTAAATGAGCAAAATGATGTTATTAACTATTTGATTAAATAAAATTGTTTCTTATAAAATTTATCATTAAAGTACTTTTAAAACGAGTAAAAGGGTTTTTCATGGATGAAAAATGAAAATTATATGCTTCCACAATATAATTAGAGATAATGGTTTGAATTTTGAAGGGAAAGAAAAAAGAAAAGCAACAAAGTCATATGAATTTTCTCGTCCACTTGGGAGACACAACTATGTACTATGAACTTCAAATCAAGCGTATGCAAAAATCTAGTAAAAGAAGGAAAGCTAATTGCCCGAGACAAATTTCCAATTTCCAAATCGAGAAAAGATAGTGAGTAGGGACATGAATGAAGAAAGAGAGAGGCATATACACGATGAGGCGCTTCAAGAGAGGAGAGTTGATGAAATGAGAGGCCTGAAATTGTTAGCCTAAACACTCATTCTGGTCTTGGAGTGTGCTTGTGTACAAGAAAAGGGCTTGCTTGCTTCACCTTATCCTATCCAACCCCCTCACAAAACACACTTCCTCTCTTTCTCTCCCTCCCTCCATCTTTCCTGTATTCTCCTTGACTCTTGTCCCCAAGTTTGTTTTCTCATACATCCTGCACCTTGTGTTTAATCAGTATACACATACTTCTTCTTCTCAGTTCAATACCATGCCCTATATTGTGTCTCTCGTCCATTAATTCCCATGTAAAATCCAGTTCCTTGTTCTCTCACCCTCCTTTCTCTTTACTCTGTCTTTCCTAACCCAAGAAAAAGAAAAGCGAAGAACAGCTCAAACCATCTTCCTTTTTTTTCCTTTTCCAGTCTTTAGTGTCGGTTCCAATTCTTAACTTGCATTCCTCCACTGTTCTATTTTGAGCTTCTGTGCTCTTTCCCGTATCTGTTTCTCGTACCGCAAAGATGTTTCCTTTTTCTTTGTCGGGATTGAAGTGGCCTCTCTCTCATTGGTTTTATTAGAATGCTAACAGAAACTTCTGTAGATTCTGGCGACTTTCTCTCCTGTTTTCGTTTCTGCATTTGGAGATAGAAGATTAAAAGTATTGCCGAGTGCAGTTTGTATATAGCTTACACCAGCAGGCTTTCGATGCTCAATGGCTCCTAAAGCTGGAAGGACTAAACCACATAAAGCCAAAGGAGATAAGAAGAAAAAAGAAGAGAAAGGTCTCTACTTGTCACTATCTTCTTCTTCTTCTTGACCTGCATAGTTTATGCACTCTCGTTGAAAAAAGCATTTACCCAATCGAAAAGAGTCAGTATTTTTTCTCATTGTAGTCCAAAAACTGAAGAATTCCAATTCAAACTCAGCTTCCTAGTAGTTTGTAGCTAACTGGGTCGTTTGGTTGATGAGTTCTTCCTAATCTTGAAGACTGAAAATGTATGGCTCATAAAACCTCATCTCCATTTCTCTCATCTTCTCTCTCCCTCTTAACAATTAGATGAGGCGGATCTTAATTCTTACATCTAACAGTCACGTTTCCCGTATTGTTTGCTCTCGCACAAACATAAATTCACTGTGTTCAAACCTTAAAGTTCTCGTGTTTTGGGCTAATAAAATTTCCTATCTAATATGCAGTTCCGCCTACCGCCGTTGAAATCACCGTCGAGACACCGAATGATTCTCAAGTGACCCTCAAGGTACGTACCCACGTATAGCCCTTTATATCACATTTTCAGTTAAATTGTACGAGCGTAATTAATAATATTAATGAACTGGTTAATTATTATTTTTATCTAATTGTATCAATTAACTTGCTCACTTTATTTCTGTTGACCATTTGTACGAGAAGGGCATCTCAACGGACAGGATCTTAGATGTGAGAAAGCTTTTAGGTGTTCATGTCGAGACTTGCCATTTGACCAACTTCTCTTTATCTCACGAGGTAAACCCAATACTTTATATTATTTACATTTGGGCCCCTATATTTATCTCTTTTTCTACAATAACAATAATCGTTAATAATTAGAAACATTTAATCACAAATTTTTTCTTTAAAGTTTAATCTAACCCAAGTTGGGCCCTACCAAGCACTTGCCAGTTTGTCGCAACCGTCGTGAGACCCCGTCTTTGCCGTTTGATTACGGAGAGTGGAGTGTTGGGTGAGTGGTCCCATAAGTCGAACGGCCCTGATTTTGGTTGTTGACTAATATTGTACGGTCTGATCAGTCAGGCAGTTATACTATGCACTAAATTATGAGGTGGCAATTGGTGATCCTATGGAAAGGGTTCAGTTTATCAAATGAAGGGGATGTCTAATGTACATAAATTTCGGGAACTTACGAGGATTCTAAACTCTTTGTCTAATTTTATGACGTTATATTTTGTTATATAAACTTTAGCTATTTACTTTTATAAAATTTGCGTGAATTTTTTATAAATAAATACGAGATTCGTATAAGTTAATAGCTGAAATTTATAGAAGAAAATAAGACATCATAATATTAGACAGAGGATCTTGCCTCTCTTACAAGGTAACATTTTGAATTAGACGCTGACGTGTAATGTAACGGTCTAACGACCGCAGGTGCGAGGATCTAAGCTCAAAGATTCCGTAGATATAGTGTCTCTCAAACCTTGCCACCTCACTATCGTTGAAGGTATATCGATTCCCGCCAAATCTGACGGTCAGGATTTAATTTCGATTTTGTAAAAAGTTCCTTTTTTTCTGGGTTGTTACCAGAGGAGTACACCGAAGAGCAAG
>JANIJH010000008.1:375529-401404 GCA_024520975.1 Erythroxylum areolatum
TCGTCGCCTGCACCACCTCCTTCGGTCAGTCGAATGCGACAAACCGCAAGGATTCCGGTTCCAAGGACGGAGGCGTTGCCGTCGAGAGCTTCCTTTGTGCCGAGAGCGACGGCGGCAACGATGTTAACCACAAGCCGAAATCGATCGATAAGAAGAGCAAAGCAGCTAAGGTTGGAGCTGTGGATTCTTCGGAGAAGATGAATGAGGCAGCGGGTCAGGTTTCGATGTGCCGGCCGCCGCGGCTCGGACAGTTCTACGACTTCTTCTCGTTCTCGCACCTAACGCCACCGGTCCAATGTCTGTTGCTTTCACGACGATATTGTTTGTCTTGCCTATTTTTCCCTTACTTATCAGAAAATTTCCATTTTCGTTTCCTTTCTGATAACAGACATAAGGAGATCTACGCGTCCCTTTCTTGAAGATAAAACGGAAGACGATTTTTTCCAGATAGATGTGAGAATTTTCTCTTATATTTTTCCTTATTAGTTCATTTTTGTAGATATATGCATGTATATAAGTTGATTTAAATGAAGGAAATGTAAATACAGGTCAGAGTTTGCAGTGGGAGGCCGACGACAATAGTGGCTTCAAGAAAAGGGTTTTACCCCGCTGGAAAACACCTTCTTCTCTGTCACTCTCTGGTTACTCTGCTTCAGCAAACTAGCAGAACTTTTGACTCTGTTAGTTCCAATTCCTTCTTAGTTTAGTTCTAATCAGTTACAATCTTGTTCAAAGTGAGCACCTTCTGGAATTGGGTTTAGTTGTGTATTCTTCTTCTTGCAGGCATACAAAGCTCTCATGAAGGCATTCATAGAGCACAATAAGGTACGTTTCGCCTCCTCCCCTCTCTTTACCTCCATAACATATTTTATATTTGTATCCGAGGGTTAATGCTAAATTATATGGGTTGCTGGTGGTGCAGTTTGGAAACCTTCCTTATGGTTTTCGTGCAAATACCTGGGTTGTTCCTCCAGTTGTTGCTGATAACCCATCTGTTTTCCAACCACTTCCTGTGGAAGACGGGAACTGGGGAGGGAGTGGTGGCGGACAAGGAAGAGATGGCAATCAGGATCAAAGGTCATGGTCGAACGAGTTTGCGATTCTGGCGGCAATGCCTAGTAAAACAGCAGAAGAGAGGCAAATTCGTGATAGGAAAGCCTTTCTTCTTCACAGCTTATTTGTTGACGTTTCTGTTCTAAAAGCTGTTGCCACAATCAAGCGTATCATTGAAGGTAGTCAGTATTCTTTGAATGATACCGCACAATCGGTTTCACATGAGGAAAGAATAGGGGATTTGATTGTTAAGGTGACAAGAGATGTTGCTGATGCCAGTAACAAAATGGATTGTAAAAATGACGGGAGCCAAGTTCTTGGATTGTCGCAGGAAGAACTTGGTCAGAGAAATTTACTTAAAGGCATAACTGCGGATGAAAGTGCTACAGTTCATGTAAGTAAAGCCGTTGTTTTCTATGATCATTATCTTTGACTGGAACAGGTGGCTTTAGTTGCTTCTTTTTTTCTTTTTGTAGGACACTCCTACTTTAGGCGTTGTGGTTATTAGACACTGTGGCTATACAGCAATTGTTAAAGTTTCTGGTGAGGTTAACTGGGATGGGAAGCCTATTCCACAGGACATTGACATCGATGACCAGCCTGAAGGAGGTTCCAATGCGTTGAATGTAAATAGGTCAGTCCATCTGTGAGGGTTGTGTACATTTGCTTATAGTTTATATGCATTACATCACAAGTGAAGAATTGTTGCGTGTGTTCGAATTTACATTTCAGCTTGAGAATGCTACTGCACAAATCATCTAGTCCAGTCCATCGGATACAGAATGAAGATTCTGAAAATGCTAGATTGTTGGTGAGGCAGGTATTAGAAACCAGTTTGCTTAAGTTGCAAGAAGAAACAAGGAAGCGCATTAAGGCTATTAGATGGGAGCTAGGAGCATGTTGGGTTCAACATTTACAAAATCAGGCTTCAGGGAAAACTGAGTCGAAGAAGGCTGACGAAGCAAAGCCTGAACCTGCGGTAAAGGGTCTTGGCAAGCAGGGAGCATTGCTGAAGGAGATTAAGAAGAAAGTAGATGTCAGAAACAAAACTGAAGAGAGAAAAGATGCTTCTCCGGCTGACAATCTTGACGCAAACAAGAAAATGGACATCTCTAATCAGAAAGAGTTGGAGAAGCAAGAAGAGGAAATGGCAATAATGTGGAGAACTCTCCTTCCTGAAGCAGCGTATTTGCGCCTTAAAGAATCAGAAACGGGCCTTCATCTCAAGGTTGGTAGTTTCCTGCTAAGCAGAACGCATATCTGCCAATTCTCTGAACTTACCTATACCTGAAGAATTCATGGGTTGCACCTGTATATTTGTGCGCATGTTTCTGTCTTCGTCTCCGGTGTAATTTAGTGATCCATATTTCGTTTGATTGGCATTTCATCCTGCAGTCACCTGATGAATTAATTGAAATGGCACATAAGTATTATGCTGACGTTGCTCTTCCAAAACTGGTAAGCTAATTAAAACTACAGAATGTTTGTCTTTAACTCCATCCATTGAACTTGATATATCTGTTTGCTGTGACATAAACTTACAGGTAGCAGATTTTGGCTCTCTTGAACTTTCACCTGTTGATGGAAGAACATTGACAGATTTTATGCATACCAGGGGTTTGCAGATGTGTTCCTTGGGTCGTGTGGTAAATTCTTATAAGCTTTTTCCTACTTTCTATGCTTCAGAATTAGTGTCGATATCTTATTTGAGACACTTTCCCTAAAACCATTCCTGAACCCCTTTATTTGATGATCACTGACAATCTAAAATGGTTTCTATGATATTACTATTAGATAATAAACTGGAATTATAATTGCTAGATTCCTAGTTAGAGTTATTAGTTAGAGTCATTGTTAAACTTGAAATATGATTGTTAGGGTCCTAGTTAGAGTTATTAGTTAGAGTTATTGTTTAAGTTAAATAGTAGTAGTTTAGTTTATCAAGAATTAATTTTATAAACCTATATTTATATGGGCATATTTCATGTTTTATGTGACAGTAATTTACCTTATATACAGAAGATTGTTTAGCCTCTATTCCTTTGTTTCTTTTGCCTCTTCTGTATTTTTTGTTGTCCAACAAAGTGATATTAGAGATAGAAATCAGTTTAGCCACTGCCAGAAGATATACAGAAGCGCCAGAAACTGTATTTTGAAGGTGTTCCATAGTAAAAACTAAGATAAATGGAATGTTACCGTTTCAATTTTCGAAACTTAACAAGGAGAATTATGACAACTGGTATATTAGAATAAAAGCATTGCTAGGATCACAAGATATCTGGGATATTGTGGAAAAAGGCTACAATCATCCGGAACGGGAAGAAGTGTTAATAGCAGAAAAGGAAGCGCTATAGAAAGCTAAAAAGAAGGATTAGCAAGTGCTCACTCTTATTCATATGTGCTTAGATAAAAAAATGTTTGAAAAGGTGTCTACTGCAACTACGGCAAGAAAAGCGTGGGAGATTTTACATAATTGTTTTAAAGGAAAAGACAAAATAATTAAAGTACGCCTGCAGATTTTGAGATGTGACTATAAAAATCTCAAGATGAAGGATTCTGAATCTATAGAGTTTTTTGGCAGAGTCTTGACTATTGTGAATCAATTAAAGAGATATGGAGAGCCGAAGGAAGACGTTCGAGTTATTGAAAAAATTCTTCGATTGCTAATTTTAAAATTTGATTACATTGTGACTGTCATTGAAGAATCAAAGGATTTAGATTCAAAGTCTATAGATCACCTTTTGGGTTCGTTACAAGCCCGTGAAGAGAGATTGAATAAAAGAGAAGAACCGGATGCTCAAGAGTTGTAGGCGAAATTAAATTTAAATGAAAAAGAAGACAATCAACATCAAAGACATAGTAGAGGACGAGGAGGCAGAGGTCGTGGTTGGAGCTAGAATCATGAAAATTATGGAAAAGACAGAGGAGACAGAAATAATTCGAATGACAATGAAAAGTTAGATTTTCAGTAACAATATCCAAGAAGACGTGGTAGAGGTAGATCGCTTCAACGAGGTCGTGGTCAAAGATCCAATATAAAATGTTACAAGTGCGAAAGATTTGATCACTATGCAGCAAAATGTAGATAGAATTCAAATGAAGAAGAAAACGCAAATTGTGTCGAGGTTGAAGAAGATGATTCTGCCTTGTTATTAACGTGCAATGGTGACAAAGAAAGGAATGAGGAGTCTTGATATCTCGACTCAGGAGCCAGCAATCATATGACTGGTAATAAAGATTTATTTTATAGTCTTGATGAATATGTTAAAGGCAATATTTCTTTTGGCGATAAAACTAAAGTTCCAATCAAAGGTAAATGAGAAATTTTGATTAAACTGAAGAATAGAGATCATCAGTTTATATCTCATGTTTATTATGTTCCTGCTTTAAACACAAATATATTAGGTATTGGACAACTTTTGGAGAAAGGCTATAAAATATAGATGACAAAGAGTGGATTGGTCATGCGAAATGGAAAAGGAAGATTGATTGCAAAAGTGTCATTGTCGAAGAACAAGATGTTCATATTGAAGATCAATAAAGATAGTCCCATATGTTAAAAAGCTACTACGAATGATTTGTCATGGATGTGGCATCTTAGGCTGGGCCACTTAAATATCGGTGGATTCTTGCCTTTTATAAGTCATCCTGATCAAATTTGTGAAAGTTGTATGTATGATAAGCAGTCTAGGAGGAGCTTTCCGAAGGAGACTCTATCTCGAGCTAAACAACCACTCGAATTGGTGTACGTTGATATATGTGGTCCTATCGCACTAAGTTCATATGAAAAGAACATATACTTTTATTATTTATTGATGATTATACTCACAAGACTTGCGTTTATTTTTTGAAAGAAAAATCTGAAGCATTTAAAATGTTTAAGAAATTTAAAGCTCAAGTTAGAGAATAAAAGTGGTTATCTAATTAAAGTAATTCAGATTGATCGAGGAGCTGAATTTACGTCGAATAAATTTAATCAACTATGCGAGTATCTTGGTATTCAATATTTTTTGATTGTAGGGTGTAAAAATAGAATTATTCTTGACATAGCTCACAGTATGCTGAAGAGTAAGAGGATGCCAAATGAAGAAAAATTCAAAAGGAGAAGTAGAGAAGTACAAAGCTCGACTTGTTGCAAAATGATTTACTCAAAAAGCTAAAATTGATTATGATGAAGTCTTTAATCCAGATTTTCATGATAAAAGTAAACATATAGACATCAAGTACCATTTTATAAGAGAATGCATTGGGAACAAAGAGATTCAATTGAAGCATGTGACATCTAAAAATCAAGTTGTCGATATATTTACCAAAGCTTTAAAATGTGAAGATTTTTGCAAATTGAGAGCTATTCTTGGAGTTATTAAAGGTTGAATTACAAGTTTAAGAGAGGATGTTAGATAATAAACTTGAATTATGATTATTAGAATTCTAGTTAGAGTTATTAGTTAGAGTCATTCTTAAACTTGAATTATGATTATTAAAGTCTTAGTTAGAGCTATTGTTTAAGTTAAATAGTAATAGTTTAGTTTATAAAGAATTGGTTTTGTAAGTCTATGGATATATTTCATGTTTTATGTGACAGCAGTTTACTTTATAATGCAGAAGATTATTTAGCCTCTATTCTTCTGTTTCTTTTGCCTCTTCCGTAATTTTTGCTGTCCAAAAGTTACAAACATCTTTCTTCTTTTCTGCCTAATTTATTCCTTTTGTTTTTCTAGGTTGAATTGGCTGACAAGCTTCCTCATGTGCAATCTCTTTGCATACATGAGATGATAGCTCGAGCCTACAAACACATACTGCAGGCTGTAGTTGCAGCCACAGATAATGCTGCTGACTTGGCTGTGTCAATAGCGTCATGTCTAAATATCCTGTTGGGGACACCTTCAGCTCAAAATGGGGATGCAGAGGCTATGAATGATGAGAAGCTAAAATGGAAATGGGTCGAGACATTTCTTCTCAAAAGGTTTGGATGGCAGTGGAAGCATGAAAGCCATGAAGATATAAGAAAGTTTGCCATTCTTCGTGGGCTGTCCCACAAGGTTTGACTTCATCACGCTTTTGTAAGCCCTAAACGTATTTCCACATTAAGATTATAACATGTAATTTTTCAGGTTGGACTAGAGCTTCTTCCTCGGGACTATGAGATGGAAGGTGCTTCTCCGTTTCGTAAGTCTGATATCATTAGTATGGTCCCCGTCTACAAGGTAAGATCGCGATTACTCACGTAAACATTGAGGACTAGTAATAGGAATTTATATTGCTCAGCTTATGGAAAAACTTAAGAAATTCTGCAGCATGCTGCGTGTTCATCCGCGGATGGACGTACATTGTTAGAGTCATCCAAAACTTCCCTGGATAAAGGCAAACTGGAGGATTCTGTCAGCTATGGCACGAAAGTATGAGCCCGTTTTTACTTATCTAATTCGTCTTCTTCTTTCCTGTAGTTATTTGTTAGTTCTCTTCTATAAGTGAATAATTATTTGAAAATGTCTCAATCTATTTTGAAGGCACTCTCAAAACTGGTATCAGTCTGTGGTCCTTATCATAGAATGACTGCAGGTGCATACAGTCTTCTGGCTGTAGTTCTCTATCACACCGGAGATTTCAATCAGGTATATCCTTTATGTTTATCGATGCTTCCAGATGACTGGAGAAGCTCAATACCATACTACTCACCAAGAATTGTTCCTTAGTATATGATCTTTTTGTTCTTCACTTCATTCAGGCAACAATTTATCAGCAAAAAGCTCTGGATATTAATGAGAGAGAGCTTGGCCTTGATCATCCTGACACAATGAAAAGCTATGGAGATCTTGCCGTGTTTTACTACCGTCTTCAGCATACAGAATTAGCCCTGAAGTATGTTTCGTTAACTTATCTTCCCCGATAACTTATCTTCCCTGAAAATACTTCCTATAGGGGTCTCGTGATTATTCCTTGTTCTGTTCTAGGTATGTCAATCGTGCCTTATATCTGTTACATTTAACGTGCGGGCCATCGCATCCAAATACGGCTGCTACCTACATCAACGTAGCAATGATGGAAGAAGGATTAGGAAACGTCCATGTTGCTCTTAGGTACCTCCATGAGGCTCTGAAATGTAATCAGAGACTACTTGGAGCTGACCATATACAGGCAAGTCCTCCTCCTCTCTCATCTACGTACACACACACCTACCACTTATGGTGTAGCATGCATCGACGTGTAGCAGCTTCTATCCTTTCATAATTTTGACACTTTTGTGGCTTATATAGACTGCCGCCAGCTACCATGCCATAGCTATCGCTCTCTCCTTGATGGAAGCTTACTCACTGAGTGTCCAGCATGAACAAACTACTCTTCAAATACTGCAGGCCAAACTTGGTTCTGAGGACCTGCGCACACAGGTAATGTAACTCTTTAACATTCAGCCCCCACATTCCGCTTAAGTGATGAGATTTCCTACTCCATATCTTTGTGCATCCACCTTTCCAGGATGCTGCTGCTTGGCTCGAGTATTTTGAGTCCAAGGCTTTGGAGCAGCAAGAAGCTGCACGCAATGGTACCCCAAAGCCAGATGCTTCGATCTCCAGCAAAGGTCATTTAAGGTAGCATCTGGCTGATGCTTAATATATAGTTCATATTCATCTGAAATGGTAGAGTTGGGGTTTTTATGCTTCCACTTCCAAGCTTATGTTAGTCAAAGTAGACAAGTGTGCTCCGATTTTGATAGTTGCAGGTTCCAACTGTCGCCTTATCTGTTAGTTGACTCCAAATTGAGAAATATGAGCAAACAATTTGACGTACTCTTAATGAACGACCTAATCACAATGGTCAATTGAGTTTGAGAACTGTGTGGATTATTGGATGTTGGCAATTAAATGTAGCATTTCTCCTCCCGTTACAGTGTATCGGATCTTTTGGATTACATAACCCCTGATGCAGAGATGAAAGCAAGAGAGTCCCAAAAGAAAGCTCGAGCAAAGGTCAGACTTCGACCTGGACTCTTCTGTTATATTCTTGATGTTGACTTGATCAATTCTTTGTTACACTAAAGCAAACAAGTTTCCTTCCGTTATACAGGTTAAAGGTAGGACAGGCCAAAACTGGGAAACAGCTGTTGATGAGTATCAGAAAGATGAAACCTTGTCGTCAATTTATCATGCTGTAGAAATTTCAAGTGATAAGGAAAATAATTCTGGAGCTCAATTGTCAGAATCTAGAAAGGAAGAAACAGATTCAAGCCTCCCACATCATGCTACCTTTAATCAGAGCAAAGAAGTGGCACAAGAGGATAACTCAGATGAAGGGTGGCAAGAAGCTGGTCTGAAGGGTCGCTTACCTGCAGTTCGTAAATCATCTGCTTCACGAAGGCCAAGCCTAGCAAAGCTAAATCCTAATTTTACAAATGCATCCCAGTCATCAAGATTCCGAGGAAAGAACTCTAACTTTACATCTCCAAGGACATCCCCGAATGATTTGTCTGCTTCAGCTGGACTCAATAAACCTGTTCCCAAAAAGTTTGTTAAGAGTGCTAGCTTCAGTCCAAAAGTAAGCAATTCTAGTGCCCCAGCTGGTGGAGCAGAAAAATCAAGTAACCCTAAGTCAGCTCCAACTACTCCTTCATCAGATCAACTTGCCAAATCACCTTCAGCGATTAGTTCAATCAGTGTGCAGACAGCTGGAAAACTTTTCTCCTACAAAGAAGTTGCTTTGGCACCTCCAGGGACAATTGTGAAGGCTGTAGCGGAACAGTTTCCAAAAGGACATGTACCCACAGAACCAAGTTCTCAGGTGACATTTGAGCCAGTTGCATCAGAGCTCAATCATGAGATACCGCAAAAAGGAGCTGAAGAAAATATTCTCAAACCTGAAGGTAAAAGACAGCTTCAGGTTTCTGGCAAAAGTCTTGCACAAGAAGAGCAGGAGAAAGAAGGAGAAGTTATAGTGATTAGAGAACCTATGGAAGAAGTAAAAAATGCCACTGTCGATCATAAAGAAGTAGAAGTTGAAACAAGTAAATTTGAAACTGCTGGTCATGAAGTTACAAAATGTGACACTGCAAATGCTGCAGATTCAGAACATGAGAACATCCATGCGTCCATGGACGCAGATAATGTGGATTCTGGAGTGGGCAGTTGCACAGCACTTTCTCCTGATCTTGAACCATTTTCTGGTTCCACTGAAAATGCAAATCCTATACTGGAGAAAGATGCTTCAATTCCTGAGAAAGTAGTAGAAGAAAATCCTCAGGATCTATCCAATAGCAACTCTATTGGTAACCCATCGGTAGCTGAAGGAGAAAAGCAAGATGAAGCAGAAACTGGAACGGAGACAACCAAGAAACTTTCAGCAGCTGCACCACCATTTAATCCATCCACAATCCCAGTTTTTAGCTCAGTTACAGTGCCAGGAGTCATAGATCATGGAGGAATTCTTCCTCCACCAGTGAACATTCCTCCTATGCTTACTGTCACTCCTGTCCGCAGATCACCTCATCAATTAGCAACAGCTAGGGTTCCCTACGGCCCAAGGCTCTCTGGTAGCTACAGTAGATCTGGAAATCGGGCTCCAAGAAACAAAGCGACCTTCAATAACTGTGAACATGCTGGAGATGGGAGTCACTTCAGCCCTCCTAGAATAATGAATCCACATGCAGTTGAATTTGTACCTGGTCAGCCTTGGGTTTCAAATGGCTATCCCGTGTCACCAAATGGTTACTTGGCTACCACAAACGGCATTCCTGTGTCTCCAAACGGATTCCCCTTGTCTCCAACCCGTATCCCAGTGTCACCTAATGGACATCCAGTATCACTTAGCGGAATCCAAGTGACACAAACCGGGTTTCCTTCAGGTCCAGTTAGTTCAGTATACTCGGTAATGGCTGCTGATATTGGTGACCAGATCATAGGAGAAGTTGCTACCGAGAGCAGTGTTGGAAGTTGCCCAGTAGAAGGAGAAGAACATACAGAAGAGTCAAAGACTCTTGAAGAGAAAGATGAATACGCACGTCCTGAAATTGAAGAGAAGCCTAATATGGCAAAAGAAAACTGCGCTAGCATTTCAAGCGAGGGGAAACCAAGCAAATGTTGGGCAGATTATAGTGATAATGAAGCTGAGGTTGTCGAGGTTACAAGTTAAAGAATTTACGTAGTTTTTGCGAACCGTGCTGGTGGCAGTGAGGAATGGTAAGCTTTTGATCTTGGAAATGAGAATATTTTTCCCGAGACACTTTGGTTTTGCTGCAACAAGGAGGACTTGATGATGGGGTTGCATGCCTCCTAAGAAAATATACCATGACCATAAAATAGCTGCTGAGTTAAGTTCTTTATTAGCTTAAAGTCGCAGGCCGTTGTCCTTTTTGCCCTTCTTTTTTCTGCTACTATATATATATATATATATATATTATTGTTATCAACTAAGACGAAATACCCATTAAGAGTTAATGTCTTTCCTGCTTGTATTTCGAGGAACAATGACCAATTTGATGGTCTGCGGAGATAAAAAATCAATTAGTCATTATGATTCATTCCGAGTCGATAGATTTTAATTAGTCATTCTAATTTCTAGTGCCACTCAACACGCTCTCTCTATCTAGCTCCTACTTTCTCTCTCGATACTGCTCTACCCTATCTTTTGCTTCTCTATGCTCAAGTTTCAACGCTAATACTACTAAATTTGATCAATAATGAGAATTTTACCACCTTTTACTCCCTGCAAATGGACATGAGAGGCTTATTTTCCATGGAAAACAACGGTTCCTGATTATGCTTTTAACTACTTATTCTTAATATATGTCGACAATTTTTAGTTGATAATTAACATGTTTCTGAATGCAAGTATACATCTTTATTTTATTTTTTTACAGTCATAATTCCATTTTACTGTTTGCTTGGATGGAAATTATTGAGGATGAGTAAACATCTTATACCTGACAAACATTATCGTATATGCACATGAAATGGAACAAAATTTTGTTTTTTTAAGAGAGAGATTGTGTCTCGAGTGAAAAATTATAGGGCAGGCCTTAAATCCTTGTTCTTTGTCAATACAACAACAATGGGTCTTACTCCCTTCCTGGAGTACTTCTTCTTTTCTCCCTCAGTATTCTCCTGTTGAGCATGGCCTTTACCTTTAGTAGAATTAGAGGAGTTTATCTTAGTTTCTTTCATTGCTCGAAAATCCACCAAGACATCAGCTGCCGCGATTGCACCAACTACGTCCTTCACATTTTACCTCCACTATTCCATTTACGCCCACGGTTGTAACCCGGACAAAAAATTGAAAAGTTTATCCTCGTCTGACATATTCTCAATGTCAAGTAAGAGAGAACTAAAAGATTTCACATAATCTCTTACCGATCCATCCTGCGTTAGCTTCTTCAAGGCATCCTTGGCAAGTCAAGAAGTATTCATAGTAAGAAATTAATCCTTCAACTCCTTCTTCATGAACTCCCACGTATCTACAGGAGTTCTACCCGCGCTAATCTCCGCAAAGGTCCTCGTCCTCCACCAGAGCTTGGCATCCCCATCCAAGTACATGACCGTTATACCCTAGCAGCTGCAAAGTACTTCTTCATATCCCACAAGAAATTCTCCAAAACCTTAGCGTCCCGCACGCCTTCGAACACCCTCGGTTCACGTACTTTCACAGAAGAAAGTTGAGGTATTGATCCGTCACCTCGCTCGAAATCTCGCATTGCAACGGCACGCCTCAATATAGTAATCTCAAACTGAGCATCCTCCAGTGCTTTCAATGTCTCACCCATCTGTTGCTGCAACTGTTGGACCCTCGCCTCCAACATCTCAAAACGAGTACTGTGAGAAGTTACCTCTTCCCCCCCTTAAGGAATAATCATTATGTGACGATAACAAGTTTAATCACATGAAACATTAGTTAAGTTGGCTTATACATATATTAACATACGTCATACATATAACACAAAACTCGTCCAAACCTCGGTTTAACATTACATATTGATGTCCATACTATCTTTAATATCTGGATAGTTAATTAATCAAGGAGAAAACAAATCAACCCAGTACCGATGACTCTTGAATCCCATGGTATAAAGGCCAGAAAGGAATATGCAGACCACATTGGATGTGCAGAACCTGCAAAACGATATCATATTGGATGTAAAACAGAGTTAAAATAGAATTATTATAGCAGAGAATTGTCTTTTTTTTATAATCCTAATAAATTTGATTGTAATTAAAAAGGGTTACAAAATTCTTTAATTATATTGTTTCCAATTGTGAGTTAGAAACTAGTCATCCACGTTCCTACTATGGTTAAAATAATAAAACAATTGTACTCAAGAATATTTATTAGTTTAAAATGATTGGCTTGTAAAATGGAAGAGATAATCATTAAGCCTGTAAGTTAGTTATTAATAGAATGAAATAAGATGAATTATAATATTATCCAATCGTTTGAGATAAAAGTTTATAATAATTTTGTTTAATTATATTCCATTCTAAACACTTATTTGGACGGTTTAAGATAGAATGTAAAATAATAAATATGTACTATTTAATATATCTCAATAAATTTTTATAATATCAATTATACCCTCAACTTTAATAACAAGCAACAATACAAATACATCTTATTCTATCAAAAGTAGAATAGTCATTTATTATTATTATACATATATTACATTAAATTCAATTCTATTTATCTTCTAAATAATATTCCACTATATTATATTGTGAACTATTTCATCATTCATAAACAATAAATTTATAAAATTATATTCATTTACATTTCATTCAATTAAAGACTTTACGCCTAAACATAGCTTAAAGTTAAAAATTTGAAACAAATTTGGATCTTTTTTAAATTGAGCAAAATTTTAATTAAATCAGAACAGGATGTTATCATAGAATTTTTAATTAACTTTAAATCGTGCCATCTTTTCCTATTTACCCACATAGGTAATTAAACAAGTAAACCTCTTCTAATAAATTCCACAATATGTCCTTTTATATTGTTTAATCCATAAAATTATCAAGTACATATGCACACCTCTCCATGTTCCCACAGTGAAAACTTGAAAAGTATCTAGAATCAACTTTTGACCATACAGGATTGTGAGTAATAGAACATTAATTAGTCTGATTAGAAAATTTAGTACATTAATTAGCATAACAAGCAGAGTGCTTCCATTAATGACAATGCTATATTCAATGCGAATGATTGATACTAATCAACAGATCATTTCCATGTATGACCATGTTATAAACAGTTCTTTTGAATACTAATTAATCCTGGTAAACCAGTTGTTTGCATACAGAAGCCACTAACAACCAAAACTAAACATCAACCAATGCGGCTAATTTTGACCGGGTAAACCTAATATGGTATTAGTAAAATTATGAATTAAGACCTATAAAGATGATTTAATCAGTAATATTAACTTCCGAAGATGTTACTTGATTTTAATTCATTAAATATTTTTATTTAAATTATATAATCACATTAAAAAGGTATCTCAATATAGAAAATGAAATTTAATTTAATCAAATTTAGGAAAAATAAAAAATAAAAAAGTTTCATATCTGAGCTATTAAAATTTAATTAATATTTAAAGGTCTGAATGTTGATTAAACAATTATAAAAATGGTGTGCTGTAATGGTGTTACACTTACAGAAGTCCTTTCAATTAAGGCAAAGTAGAGCCCAAGCCCTTTGATTCAGATAGTGATGTTTATGGATTTATTACATCAATGCAGCTGTGGGAAGAACCCATCAGTACCGGTTGAAACAGACTGAACCGTCTTCGACTAACGTAGGACTCAATTCAACAATGCTCGAAGCTTGATCTCAAGATTTGTCTGAATTCCTATCATCTTCTTCTCCTTTTCTACTTCTTTATTATTATTTTTCTCAAATTAAAACAACTGTACTTGTTTGTATTGTTATTACTATATTTATATATTAATATAGTCGATGACAAAGTGAATACAGCATATAATGAATTAAAAAACAATGGGTTGGGTTGACAAAATGTAATTAGCAATTTATAATAATAAGAGATCAGAGAGTGTTAAATTAGCAGGATTTTTCACAGCGCCATATTAACACAAAAAGACAAGCGAGTATGGAGCAAATGAGCCGCTTGTAGACGGCCAGAAACAGCTTTCTCAGCTTAGCCGGCCAACTTATTCTCCTTCTTGAATTCCTTTATAAGCCTCACTTGGAGGACTCAGTCATGTATCTCCGGTTTTAGTCTTCTTCTACAACTGTAATCCGACTTTTGGTTGCTCAGTTTCATGGGGAAAGTAACAGAACAAAAGCAGAAAGTCGCAGCAAATTACACCACTGATAAACCTACTAGTAGTTTTTCCGCTAACAGTAATGGAGTGACCAAGGTTAAACGAACAAGACGAACTGTACCTCGAGACTCCCCTCCTCAACGAAGCTCCATCTATCGTGGGGTTACAAGGTGATGAAGTTTGATTTGATTGTTTTCTTTCAATTCCCATTCTCGGTTTTCAGTTTTAGACTGACCTGTTTGTGGAATGATTGTTTCAGGCATCGGTGGACGGGTCGATATGAAGCTCACTTGTGGGATAAGAATTGCTGGAATGAATCACAAAACAAGAAAGGAAGACAAGGTTGGTCTTCTTCATCAGCTTGTTCATGATCTGTATCTCTCTTCTCATCAATAAACAGTTCGTGATGAATTATATTAAGGCAATTAGACTGACATTTTTCTTTTACGGTCCCGGGTTGGTGGCAACTGATGAATTTCGTGGAAATGCAGTGTACCTGGGTACGTAAAGTCACCAAACACCAATGTACTTTCATCAGTAATAGTTGAAGCTTGTATATAGAATCTGATCGAACCATGTAACTTTTCAGGTGCATATGATGATGAAGAAGCAGCAGCTCATGCTTATGACTTAGCAGCACTCAAATACTGGGGCCAAGACACCATTCTTAACTTTCCGGTAAATCGGAATACAAGTATTTAAGAAAACACAAACTTTGCTAAAACTGAAGTGCTGTGTTCATATTGGAATTAAATGGCAGTTGTCCACATATCAGAAGGAGCTGAAGGAAATGGAAGGTCAATCTAGAGAAGAATACATCGGATCCCTGAGAAGGTATTTTGAGCATGTTTAAGAAGAGATTGGAACTGGTCTATCACAATTAAGTCTGACAACACTCTTGGCTTTGCATTTTTTATAGGAAGAGCAGTGGATTTTCTCGTGGAGCATCAAAGTATAGAGGTGTGGCAAGGTAATAATTAAGAATCATCATTCAATTTCGTGACTCATTGTAAGAATAATTCTTGAAATTAACGAATTAAATACTAGGTTTTTCATATAATATAGTTATGCTTTCAGGATCTTAACATTTATAAGCTCTTATGTTATGTTATGTCCAGACACCATCATAATGGAAGGTGGGAAGCTCGGATCGGTAGAGTTTTTGGCAATAAGTACCTTTACCTCGGAACATACGGTAATTCTTGTTCGATGTTTCCGGTAATTATTTGTTTTAGTTGACTGAAAAAACTAAAAAAACCGAGGATCTTTTAATATTCAAGAAGTGAGCTTTACCCACCTTAATCATATGATTAAGCAAAAACTTCAAGAGTTTCTGAACTTCTCTCAATGTTAAATTCTATTGGAATAAGTAAAGGTATACATCTCTCCTTCTTCAGTTTCAACAGCAAATGACAACTAAGCTTACACTTTTCGAAAATCCAGTTGTTTGCTTGCTCAAACACATGGAGTTATTTAGTTATGGAAGGAGTTGATCAACCCCGAACGAAAAGGTGTTCTAAGTACATATAAGTAGTTCACAATTTGAATCGAATTCTTCCTTTAATTTTATGTTACTAAATTGTTATATAGTTTATATTAAAAATATAATTTACAAATTAGAATAAAAGACAAATCTTTGGTGTAATTTTAAAAACTTTAGATCTTTAAAATTTTTAAAAAATTATCCTAATTTTCAATTTTCTATAAAAATATTTTTCTTAAATTTTGATTAAATAATAACAATAAAACATGTACCGAATAAATGTCAGATATTAACTAATTACATGTCGCTAATAAGATAATTTAACTCAACTTTTAAATTCAATATGAATTAATTAAATAATAATTTAAATTAGATTTTTAAGAGCTAAGTTGAATAGTTATATAAGCAACATTTAATTGTTGTAGGCAAATTTTAAGAGAAAATGTTTTTTGAAAATTTAAAAATTAGAAGATTTTTTTTAAGAATTTTAAAAATTAAGAAGTTTTTTAAATTATAGGTAAAGATGTACATATTTTATCCTATAAACTAAATTATAGAATAAATTCAACATTTATTATTGCTCAAAAATTGATTAGGACTCTCTAGTCTCAACAGAATCAATTAGTTGGGATGGTCCACCAAGCCATGGATGATACGAAATTGCTTATTACCATAAATTTATGAGATAAAATAAATCTTAAAGATGATTCCCATATGTATCTGTATCTCAGTGATATGCTTATGTCATAGATCGTTTGTTTAATTGACCTCGAGTTCTTATTTTAATGGTGTATCTGTCGCAGCAACACAAGAAGAAGCTGCCACCGCATACGATATGGCTGCTATAGAGTACCGTGGACTAAACGCCGTCACCAATTTCGACCTCAGCCGCTACATCAAGTGGCTGAAACCTAATCAAACTGGAAATAATAACGGCGGTAACAGTAACGTCGATAACGACACTAGTCTAAACCCTACTTTGACCACTAGTTCAAGCACTCCTACACCTAATCAACAACTTGGACTGAGCTTCCTTCACAATCAACAACCCTACCAACCTTCTGAAGCAACTAACGGCGAGATTAACTCCGCCCAAACACCGCGGACGGCGAGCGCCACCTCAGCGCTGGGCCTACTCCTTCAGTCGTCCAAGTTCAAGGAAATGATGGAGATGACAGCTGCTGCGGACCTCCACACAACGCTGGCGGAGTTGGAGCAACCGCCAGAATGCCACTTCCCGGAAGACATAGCCAACTACCTGGAATGCCAAGGTTCAAGCAACTACGGAGAAGGAGGAGAGCATTCGATATTCGGCGACGTAAACTCCTTCCTGCCACCAATGTTTCAATGCGACTTCGGCTCTTGAAAAGAGAAAGAAACTAGAGGAGTTTGCGTGCTCCTGTGCATGACCAAGGACCTTTGTCAGATTATTACAAGGTACGTAGGTTCTTTATTAATATAACAGAACACATAAACAATGGCCTCCCGGCAGTGGCTCATCCTCCACACGCGGGGGAGAATCATATGATCAGATCATCAGCTTTTTTAGTTTCTTAATTTTCTTAATCAACTAAAAAACGAACAGAAGAAGGATCAAAGAAGGAGACCTGCAACTTTGGTCACGGATATTTTTTATTGAGATCGCCATTTTGTAGATGAAAGAAAAAAACAAAATAACACCAGAATTTTTTTTTTTTTTCAATCTTTTGTCAGAATAAGATGTAATTTTCAATTTTCTTCGTACGTAATAAATGAACACTTTGTCAAAAAAAAAAAAAAAAGCCTTTTGGCTTATGTGGTTGGCAAATTCTGTATCGATAAGGACATTAATAGGCATATAAATTCCATATTTTGGATGCTTAATTTAAACTTCATAATTATTAATAATTACCTAAAAATAAATTATTTCAAATAATTATATATACATTGCGTAAAAAAAGGAAAATTAAGTAACTAATTAACCAACTTTTGATTTTGAGGCCTTTGCAACCTACAACGGTTATAAAATATCCATACACCACTCCAGTCAACAGCTTTGTATTGTTCATTAAGCATTAGACTATGCACTTCCGTAAACATACCCAAATTTAATAACCATTTTTGTCAATACAAACTCAAAACATTTTCATTTCCCGCCCAAAACCCACCTTCTCAAAAGCTCCCTCTCCCTCTTCTCTTCTCCACCCTATTTTGGAGGTTTCAGAATGCCCGACCTTGCCAAAATCTCGCTCTCTTCTTCCTCGTCCCCAGACTCTTCGCTTTTTCCGGTGAAAATCATCTGCGATTGGGAGCGAACGCCTGTCACCGGCGGCGGCGCTGACGGCGACGGAAACTCAAATAGGGTTCCCAAACGGAATCGAGTCCAGAAAGGAGGGTGTAATGCCGAGGGTTCGGACAGTCTTGACGGGAGCTTGCTAGAGGCCAAGGTCGAGCTTTGTGTCTCGCCGTCGAAGAGCTTTCTTCCCTTTCTGGTTCGCGCTAAAAAAATGGTGATTTTCAGGTTTCCGTTGTGGGTTTGTTGAGTAGAAATGTGTAGATTTTAGAGGGGTATGTGCATTTGGTAATTTTTGAATTTCTTGCTTTTCTTTGCGTCCTGTTGTGTTTGATTATAGTTGAAGTTCTTTTCAGTTCCTAGTAAGGAAGCTTGTGATTCATGGTGCACTTTTGCTACTTTACTTGGTAGGTTGGTCCTGGAAGGAACACTTAAATTTGGAACCTTATGTGCAACAATCTGAAAAAGGAAGGATCTTTATTTTATCAGTGTAGTTTCAACTAAACTTTTTCGGTTACTGTGATAGTAATTAGTGGTTTGTGTGGGATTCGCTTCTAAAACCAACAAATGGCTTCCATTGATGGTTTTTAACGTCATTGCATAGATCATATAAGGGAGAGCTTCACTCAGATGATTCATTTAAACTAAATGTGCTTCAAAAGGGGTAAGCTTGTGGGACTCTTAACACTTGTTTTGCTGAAGCTGTACATGGAAAGTAAGGATTTCGAAATATTTATGGTTGATTTTCCCGGGAGTTGGGGGAATCTGCCCTCCCAATTGATGTCTAGCTGGAAAACCATATATGGTAAGATTATTTATTTATATGATACTAAAGTAAGTTTCAGATTAGAAGCTAAGTTAATACCAACATCATTTTTTATCATCTAAGGTTGCCTTTATATGGAAAGCAGACTTACTTCTTCAAGTCATAGCGCTCAGCTTTGATTAGCGGTTTTGTTAATGCAACATACCAGGTGACATTGATGCCGTTCCATTATTTTGCAGATTCAATGCCTTCAATGCCACCTTTTTATTAACCCTGGGGAGGAGTTATTATGCTCTGTCCATGATTGTCAGGGGGTTTATCACTTAAAGTGCGCGAAGGAAAGACTTGGAATCACAAATCTGAAGAAATTCAAGTGTCCGCAGCATGTAAGATAAGATCAACAGCGCAAAATCATGAATTGCAATTAACTTGCCTTTATAATTTTTGGTTACAATGTAATTTACTCCCATGAACAGACCTGCTTCCTTTGCAAACAAAAATCTCAATGGCGGTGCGTTCGGTGCCAAATAGCTGCACATGATAAGTGTGCACCATGGCCAGAAGAAGTGATTCGTCTGGTAGACCAGCCAGGGAGAGTTGTTTGTTGGAGGCACCCAGCTGATTGGCAACTTGACAAGAAGGTCAACCTCTTCTTTCCTTCATCTGTAATGTCCTGTCATCATTTTTCCTTCTAGGAGCATAACTTCTTGCTATTACGAGATGAAAGGTTCTGATAACATGACCTTGTAAACTTAGCGTGACTACATGAGCTCCAACTTCTATATATGAAAACGACTTTGTTTGTTTGATATCAACAAGACTACATCTTCCTGTGGAGACACATAGTCTCTACTTCAGAATCTGCATTCTGAAATTGAGTTAGTATTTGACCTGTTTGACATGCAAACTAGCTCAATGTTTCTGGGCCTATGAGGTTGATGGTATAATTCGTTTAAGTGACTGTTCATCTGGGTCCAAATTCAGCCGTATGAAGGATGTGAAAATGTATGAGCTTGTGATAATATCTCAAATCATGTTGTTTCTTCTGCTTAATTTGTAATATCTAATGTAGATTTTAGCAAAGAATGTTCATGATGCGTAGAATGATATTATTGCCTTTCGGTTCTGGCTGAAAATTTGGACCCTTGAGGTTCTGTTTCTTTATTCTTGTTCCTTTTATTGATTAGGGTGTCTCACAGGACTGATGTGTTTGTTGAATGAGCAGAATATGGCTCCAACAAGTAATATAGAGGTAAGGTCTCATGCATTGCTGTTCTTGTGTTAAATACTACCTCAACTTGGTGCATTCCGAATTGATTCGAAGGAAAATGCAATTATCTCATAGATGACATTCTTTCCTTTCACTATCATTCAAAAGATAACCTTTTCTTATTACGTTTACATTTAACTCAGGAAATATTTGGCCAATTGCCTCTACCTTATGTTAATGAGGAGTTCAAGGTTGATTTGACATGGAAAGGCCTAGCAGATGATAAACTGGAGCCACCTCCTTACGTGCACATCAGGCGCAGTATCCTATATAACGTGGTATTACTTTCAAATTCGATTTAAGCTGATGTTCTGAGTGTTTCCTCATTAACATCCATTTATGTGCTGAGACTCAGTAACTGCACTTCAATTGAATAAACTACAACAGACTTTTCTTTGTCTACATGTTTTGGATTTAATCAGTCAATTTTATCATGAGCCTGGCCTTAATTGAGACTAGATGTTTACCTAATCAAAAAGAAACGTAAGGATGCTGATGTTGGATGCACAAGTTGCAAATCTTCATGCGGTGAGGATTGCGTATGCAGGTATAGCTACTTCAATTTTAGATTTCATTCATTCAACAATGCATTTTTTGATCATATAGTTAGCATGTATAGCATGTCTTTCTTCATCAGTGATTTCTTTCCTTCTTCCTCTCCATTTCTACATATTTAAAATTTTAATGACGTAATATATTTTTTCTTCTGTTTCCTCTCCGTACACGTGCTATCTTTGTCGGGCAAAACAAATTCCCTATCAAAGTGCTTCATATTTTACTTGCACTCTTTAATTAAGTGATTTCTTCATCAAATGGCAATGCTGTGCTTTAGCTAAATGGCATGTGGACTCTTTTTATCAGTGAAGAGCATTAGCTTGAAATTTTGCAACTTCAATAGTTCAACTTAAATCATTTCCTAGGGTTCAGTGCATAAGCTGCTCAAGGGCTTGTCGTTGCCCAGAAAGTTGTACGAACAGACCCTTCCACAAAGAGAAAAAAATCAAAGTTGTCAAGGTCATTGTCACCACCTCTGGATTCATTTCTTTTACTGGAGGTGATTTACTAAATTTAATGATTTACTTTTTCCTTTTTCAGACTGAACTTTGTGGTTGGGGAGTGGAAGCAGCTGAACCAATAGATAAAGGCGAATTCATAGTTGAGTATATTGGGGAAGGTAATCCTTCTACGACCACTAAAATATTTTCTTTTGCTCCCAAACTTCGCAAGTTGTTTGGTTGCAGTATTCTATTACTGGTCTTTCTTGCTCTAGTGACACAAGATTCTGATGTCATTTTGGTTTCTTTACAGTTGTGCATTGTACCTATAAGTAGCCAGGAAGTCAACGTAGTCGGACTATTTAGGAATTAGCATGTTACTTGATTGAACAAAAGAAGAAGATAAAACAGAACCACAGAAGGGTTGGCAACATGTCGAATTGTATCCAGGGCTTCAGAGCTTAAGCTTGAGTTTTATCAACGGGGTTGAAAAAATTATAACAATTTGTCAGGTCTAAAAACGTTAACTCGTAGTTCTCAAAACAATTAGTCAAGTTCCAGTTCGAAACTAATCAAGCTTGAATACCCAAATTCAAGCCCGAACTCAAACTTTGTTATCCCTAGAGGAAAAGAGGAGTAAATTTCCACTCTAGCTCTACTTACATCCTGGTAGTAAATTGGAAGTTTCAAACTGTAATGATAAGATCATGGAACCCAACGATATCTGTTTGTTGCATTGTAAATCTCCTCGCATATCCTGATGCTTTAGTCACCCATTTTGGCAAACCATAATTGCCTTCTGTCTTTCTGGGAAGCACTAGAATTTCAATAATTAGTTTTCCCTTTCAGTGATTGATGATGCACTGTGCGAACGAAGGCTTTGGGACATGAAGTACAAAGTTGTGAATAACTTTTACATGTGTGAAATTGGAAAAGACTTCACAATTGATGCAACTTTTAAAGGGAATGCATCTCGTTTTCTTAATCACAGTTGTGCTCCCAATTGTCTCCTGGAGAAATGGTTAGTACACTGTTTTGCCTTTGGTGGGACTTCTGAGAGGATCAACAGGAGTCATTTGCTTATACTATTACAGACCATAGGCAATAGATTATGTTGTTCACTAATTTTCAGTTTTTAACATATTTAGGCAAGTTGTGGGGGAGACCCGGGTGGGTGTCTTTGCTGCTCGTTCAATAAGATGTGGAGAACCGTTGACATATGATTACAGGTAAGCATGTGTAGTAGTTGGCAACCTCATGATATTATTATTTCTTTTCAACCTCATGATTCATGGCAGTGAATAGAAGAATCAAAGCAGTCATCTTTCTTGTTATGTAGCACAAATGACATTTGCCATGTCAGTGATTTTGCCCTACACATAGTCTGTAACTCATGGAATGTCTTATTAAGTTCAAAAAGATTAATTGACTTTGCAGATTTGTGCAATTTGGTCCAGAGGTGAAGTGTTGTTGTGGTGCTGCAAACTGTCAGGGTTTTCTTGGGACCAGAAAAAAGATTTGTAAGGTGAAATTTAACTGGGGTGCAAAACAAAAGAGATCGTGTAGAAGATCACGAAGGTGATCATCAATAGCAGCTTTCAGCTGGTGTAACTAAATGATCCATCCATAAAACCATTGATCTTTTTTGCTGTAGATCGAATGCTACAAATAAAATACAGGGTTAGATTAGAAGAGAAACCACATATTCTGTTGTCTGTAACAATCATTCAAGTTTTGCCACATATAGAGTAGCCTTGTAACATTGTAATTGTTGAATGTAATTGATTGCCCTCATGTTGGGTTCACCAAGTTGTAATAGTGTTTGACAAGAAGTATCGTGTTTTGGAGGTAATGAAAGACAAGAAGCCTTTTTTCCTCTTTCCATATGCTCCTTCGAAGTTTATATCAGACTCCATAATCTTATTCCAATCGTATATTCCAAGTTTATATTGCACTATAATCTTAAACATACAAAGACAGTAATCTCTATCTTACATAATATCATTTAGCATCATTGGACTCTGGTCCCATGTCTGAGGTGTTATTTCCTCAGAATAAGTTTCTGATACCATATACTCGGACTTTTTTACAGCCTAGTCTTACAAGTCTAGTTATTTGTTTTCATGTTATTTCATTGTACAAGAGCATCAGAACTTGTCAGCAATCTGCTTTTGCATCATAGAACAAACTGGTTCCATTTGTAATATTTCTTTTACTGATTGTAGTTGTAGAGGCTTGAACACCTTTTCCTGTGTTGAGAACTTCAAGCATTAGCTAATTTTGATTCTGATTTTGTAGATTATCAACCTATGCTCTGTTTGACAGATAGCAAGAAAGGTAGTGGATACAAGTTTCTTGGACTGGTTAATGAGCTAACAGGATTAGAAAAGGTAAACGAAAATTCTAAGGTTACATTAATAGAATGTTGCATTTTCAACATGTGTTTATTTCAGTATCTGCCCTTGAGGAAGTTTCTGCATATCTTCTCCCAGCATTTTCTATCAGGCTCAGCTATCTCTAATCCCAGCTTAGCATTCTCTGCGAAATCTTTCTGCACAGTTTCAGATTCATACTAGCACAAAATAAGTAACAATTCAAAGAAAGAACAGGAATGTTATTGTTAGAAATTGCAATCTTATGGTTTTGTGTTGTATACCTCTATGCAATTGTTGTCGAGGAGTCGATCGACAAGGTTATAAAGAATGTCCTTGGTGTACTCGGGATGACCTTGAATGCCCAAGATGTGGTCACCAATGGTGAACATTTCTACACCAGTTTTGTCAGAGAAAGCAATCACTTGAGCTCCTGATGGGACCTCCCATACCTCATCTTGGTGACACTCAATGATTGAGAGAGATAGAGGGCGTTCACCTAAATCACCTATGAAGCTGCACGGTGGCAAATCATTCACTAATCTTACTCTTCTTAACCCAACATCCCAGCCTGTGTAAGCTTTTCCTACCTTTCCACCTAATGCTCTGCACAAAACCTGAGACCAAAACCATAGCAACTAAGGGTATGTATTAACTTGAAACCATAGGTAGGTTTGATTGAAATAGGTGATCAACAGTAAAATACAGAAATTATGTGTTTGAGTACCTGATGACCAAAGCAGATTCCAAGAATTTTCTTCTCCATGTCATCCAAAGTTTGCAAGAGGAAGCAGAGCTTGAGAATCCAGTAGTCATTGCCATAGGCATCATAAGGACTTCCACTGACAACAAATCCATCATACTTGTGAAGCTCATTCATGTCAGGAAATTCTCCTTCAACAACCCTGTACAAATCCCACCTCTCACCCTTTTCACCAAAAGCTGCAACGAACACATCAAAGTACCCTCCATAAACTTTCTTGACATAATCAGAGTCTCTTGCTGCTAGCAAAAGAGCATACCTCTTCTCTTCTGCTTCAGTAACTTTCATTATCTAAAAACTAACTATTCAAACTTGAGACAGATAGAGGTAAACTGTAGAGAAAGTAGTTTAAGGAAGGAGGAGTCAGGAGTGGTTACAGAGAATCACTAGTGAATGGTTCTTGTTATATGAAGTTAAAGCAGGAATAGCCCATATATAGAGGATTCCCTCGTGAGTATGACGTTGGAGTACAGCGTAAATCTTGTAGAAGAAATTAGTTAATGCTGTTAAATTTCCTGCACCTTTAGCTCAAAATCAGAGAAATTGGTTGATTCTGACATGCAAAAACTGCTAATTGGCATTTTCACCACTTTTTTAAACTTTAAGATATAATTTTACCATTTAATTCACTTTTCTTTTATTTGCACTTATCTATAGGTGGACAAGAATATGCCCACAATATGTCACACGTTGTCCATATTTTCTTAAATTTCTTTTAAAACTTGTAATAAATAGTTTTAAAATGTTCTTCAGCTGATATAACTTCAATTCAACAGAACCCTTTTTCTTCAATTTTTTTAAATAAATAGAATATATAAATTAATTTAAAGCTTTTTAAATTATATTTTAGGTCTCTTAAACCCCCATCTAAATAATTACATCTTCCTCTTAGTTAGTGTATGGTTATAAAAGTAAGTTTTTGAACCGTACTCTGGAGTAATAGTCATCTTCTTGATGTCAAATTCAAATAAACTCGCAGCCTCTGTCTCTCTTATTCATGGTTTTGGATTCTTATACCAGCCATGCCAATGCACGGTAAGGTTTCTTCTGGAATTGCATCTTCAACAAATCTTAATCTTCAAGCAATTTGTTTTAGTAATGTTCCTTGGTCTTTGTTATTGGATCCATGTACACTCTGGAGCTTTAGATAGAGATAGTAGTGCGCCGGCTGAAATCTTCTATTCCTTTTATCCCCCACGAACCTGTGCTATTCATGCATAGTCACAAATTTTAGGTTGCGACGAGATCCCAGTCTCCGAGGCTGCTCTGAGCCAGCAATTAATCCCTCCCTGGGCCAGGCCCAGCTCCCACAGCCTACGGGCCTCTCCTCCATGGCCCCTGCACAGCCAGCCCAACCCCCCCAGTCCCCGTCCCTCGAAGGCCCAGCCCAGTTGGGCCTCCACATCAGATCCTCCTCGCCAGATCCACCACCCGACTAGCCCAGCCCAGCCCCGTCCCAGCCCAGCCCAGCCCACATTGCCCTTACCATCCCTTCCCACGCGGAAGTAATTATCCCCAACCCGGTTCCTTTCCCAGTTCCCCCAAACGCCTTGGACAGCGGATCAATGGACTTGGACCCGGGCGACCCAACTCCCGATTGTCACCCGACCCCTCCAAGCATTAGCCAGGAGGCCACCCC
>JANIJH010000008.1:410449-429743 GCA_024520975.1 Erythroxylum areolatum
CCCGACCCTATCCCAGGCCCACCGCCCGCTGTTACCTCTGACCCCGTTTCCGATACCCCCATGGTGGACCTCGGTCCCACGCATGCGCGACGCCACGATTCGGACTTGACTCCTCATGGAGTCCACACTTCCGAAATCTGACTTATCGTGTTTTCCTCTGTTTTTATGACGATATTTATTTGGAATTACCAAGGGGCTGGAGGTCGATCCTTCAAGCCCATCCTGAAGAATTACATTAGAATCCACAAACCTCGGCTCGTTGTTCTGGTCGAACCTCGTGTAAGTGGTGATCGCGCATTAAAGGTGATTCGATCTCTCGGTTTCAGCCGCTCCTTTAGGGTGAAAGCCGAGGGGTTTTCGGGTGACATCTGGTTGCTTTGGCAAGACGACCTGATCGTCCACATTCGGCTCGCCCACCGTCAATTCGTGCATGCCAACATTCAGTGGCTCACCCAACATTCTGGCACCAGCGCTCTCGCAGCCAGTGGCTCACCCACAAGGACCGGAATACTTCTTTCTATCACGCTATCACCCGTACCAAATGTCGTCAAACCAGAATCATTTTGTTATCGGACGGGGACGACATCGAATATACTACCCCCTCTTCCCTTCGCAGTTTAGCGCAACGGCATCTCGATGCTTTATGCCGCCCGGACGATCCCTCCCCCCCAGTTTGGCAGCTTCATGGTCATTTCCCCCCTCTCCCACAGCCAGCTCCGGCTGATCTCACCCGCTCCTTAACCTCGGCTGAAATCAAGTCAGCTTTCTTCACCATGACTCCGAATAAAGCCCCGGGGATTGATGGTTTCACCGCTCTGTTCTACCAGACTCAGTGGGATACTATCGGCCCTGCTATGGAGGGCTTCCTCCAGCGAATCTTCAGCCATGACATATGGGATGCCGAACTGAACCGCACCATTCTGGTTCTAATCCCAAAAACCCCTTCTCTGAATTCGATTTCTCAATTCAGGCCTATCGCGCTTAGCACCGTTTTATACAAAAGTGTCACCAAGATTATCATGAATCGGCTCAAGCCTTATATAGCGGACCTCGTCGCCCCCACCTAGTGTAGTTTTATTCCGGGTCGTCTTATCACCGACAACATCATCATAACCCAGGAACTCATCCATTCCATGAAGAGGAAATCTGGGCGCAAGGGGATCATGTCTATCAAAGTGGATCTGGAGAAAGCATATGATCGTCTTCATTGGGCCTTCATTCAGGACACCCTTCTCTATGTGGGCCTTCCGGCAGCTTTGCTTACTCTCATCATGAAGTGCGTCACTACGGTCTCCCGCCAAGTCAACTTGAATGGGGCATTAAGCGACGCCTTCACTTCCGCATACGGCATTCGACAGGGAGACCCGCTCTCCCCTTACCTTTTTGTTCTGTGCATGGAACGGTTGGGACATGCCATCACCCAAGCCGTGTCCCACGGACGCTGGCTCCCTATTAAATTAAGCCGGAATGGCCCGCCCCTATCCCACTTATTCTTTGCGGACGATCTCATTATCTTCGCTGAGGCCTCGACCACCCAGGTGCATGTCATTCGGGAGATTTTGCGCTCCTTCTGTGCCTCTTCTGGTCAAAGTGTGAGCCGGGTTAAGTCAAGATGTTGTTTCTCCCGTAACATTCCCCCCACCACGGGGCAAACCCTCAGTACCGCCTTAGGATTCCCTGGCACCAACGATCTCGGCCGGTACCTAGGGGTCCCGCTTCTGCATCAACGAGCTAGCAAACATACCTATCAGCACATTATTGATAAGGTCCACCAACGATTGACTGGCTGGTCCGCCAAATTCCTTTCCTTTGCTGGTCGTCTCACCCTTATCCAATCGGTGCTGACCGCTATCCCAAATTACACTATGCAGACGGTCCGATTACCTCGCAGTCTGTGTGATGAGGTAGAGAAAGCCATGCGACAATTTTTATGGGGCTCCTCGGGCGACACTAATGACGCTTGTTTGGCTAAGCTTGGATGGGCCTTGATCAACACCCCGCAAGCGTTATGGGTTCGTGTGCTGTCCGACAAATATAAATTCGATGCAACCCACATCGGTCCCTCCCTGCCAAACACCGGGGGCTCCATGGTATGGCGTAGTATTCAGGCCACCTGGCCCATAGTCTACCAAGGAATGAAATGGAGGATCGGGGATGGCACTCGGACGCGTTTCTGGCTCGACCCTTGGATCGTCGACACTGGACTGCTGGCTTCTCACTCCTCCCAACCTATCCCCGAGTTGCAACTTAACCTTTACGTTTCCCACTTTGTGGACTCTACTGGCAATTGGAATTGGGCCGCATTCCAACCTTGGCTTCCTTCCCCGATTTGTAGCCTTATCGCCGGCACCTTCCCGCCTAAACCGCTTCTTGGGCCTGATAGACTGGTTTGGGGTGCTTCCGACACAGGCCTCTTCTCCATTGCCTCCACCTACTCCATGCTTCAGGGGCATGGGGATGTGGTACCTCATGGGGTATGGCAGGCCGTCTGGCAATGGCCGGGACCACACCGCGTCCGCTCCTTCCTTTGGTTCCTGACACACGACCGCTTACTTACGAACCACCAACGGGCCCGGAGAAATCTCACTACTGACAGTTCGTGCCCCTACTGCTCCACTGATGAATCCTCCCTCCACACGATTCGCAATTGTCAAAAGGCTCGTCGAGTGTGGACCGCGATGTGGCCTCACCTAGCTGCGACTAACTTCTTCTCCTTGCTCCTTAGGGACTGGATCCTTCCCAACCTCCACCAACACCAACGTACTCAGGGCCACGACTGGGCGGTGTTATTCGGCGTAACCTGCTGGTTTCTTTGGACATGGCGGAATAAGACCATTTTTTATCTTCGTTTCACCTGGCCTTCTTCTCCTGACTTTCTTATTTTGTCTTATGCAGATCAACTTCACCTATTTTCGGAGGGACGCCGCCGCTATGACCCCGGCAGGAGATCTGCGTCAGTTGGACCAAGCCGCCCCTGGGATGGGTCAAGCTTAATACAGACGGGGCCAGTAATCGATCCCTTTCCCTGGCCACAGCAGGTGGTCTCATCCGCGACAGCACAGGGCTTTGGATTGTTGGTTTTGCCCAAAATCTCGAATGGTTCAGCCCGAAGACCGTCGAGCTCTGGGGTGTTTACACCGGTCTCTCCCTTGCTTGGCGCTTAGGCTTCCGCCGCATAGAGTTGGAGGTAGATTCGACTGTGGTACACCAGCTCCTCTCTTCCTCGGAGTCCCGTACACAGACGGTCTGCTCAATTGTCGCGAGCATCCACGAACTGTTTCACCGCAATTGGACTGTTGTTTATCGGCATGTATACCGAGAGGGCAACAGAAGTGCTGACTGGCTTGCCACTCAGGCTACAACTTTCACAGTAGGTGTAACTTATTTTAATACTGCACCTCTAGGGTGCCACCATCTCCTCCTCGAGGATATGTCGGGAACTAGTTTTCCCAAACTTATTTTGTAATTTGTCTCGGCAGTTTCCCTTTCATAAAAAAAAAACAAATTTTAGGTTGCGCATGGATGGAATATGGTTGGTCTTGGATAAAAGGAACAGAAGAATGGGTTCCAAAAGAATCAGGCTCGGACTCGAGCTCAACCAAAGGTTAGCTTCGATTAGGCCATATGGGCATAGATTTGAAGCCCAATTTAGCTCGGGTTTGGATTGGCAATACTTTTTTTTATTAATTTTAAAATATTTAATTTTTTTGAAAATTTTAATAAATTTTTATGTAATTAAAAATGTAATTAATTAAATTTTATTAATGGATGAAGACATGAGTATAGTAACTGAGAAAAAAAATATTATAAAAAAAGTTATCAATCCAATTAATTGAAGTTTTGAATTTCCTATAATAAATAAGTATATAAAACATACGAATATTGATCAAATGAATAAGATAAAATTAAATTCATTAATGAAGGAGGATATGATTATAGGAAACGAAAGAAAAAATATTATAATTAAAGTGATCAATTCAATTAATTGAAGTTACAAATTTCAATTAATTAATAAAAATTGAGATTTCATAATGAATGAATATATAAAACGTACATTTATTAATAAAATAAATAAGATAAAACCAAATTCATTAATAAAAGATATGATTATATGAAATAAAAGAGAAATATTGTTATTAAAGTGATTAATTTAATTAATTGATAAAAATGAGATTTTATAATAAATTAAGATATAAAACATGCATATATGAATCAAATGAATAAAATTAAACTAAACTCATTAATAAAGGAGGACATGATTATAGAAAATGAAAGAAAAATTATAATTAAAGTGATCAATTCAATTAATTGAAATTATGAATTTTAATTGATTAATAAAAAATAAGATTTCATAATGAATGGATATATAACATATATTTATAAAATGAATAAGATGAAAGTAAATTCATTAATAGAATTGGTTATGATTATAGGAAATAAAATAAAATATTATAATTAAAGTGATCAATTCAATTAACTGAAGCTATAAATTTTAATTGATTAACAAAAAATGATATTTTTTAAATCATAATGATAAAGTTCATAAATTGATTACCTAATTTAGAAAAATGATTATCCAAAATTTTAAAGTGATACAATTTACAAAAAAATTAAGATAAAATCATGATAGAGATTGGAGATTAGAGAAAGTAGATATTAAATAGATTGAGAGAGTAGATAATTGTTGTAGTCGAGATAGTCAATTCTTTGCATCACTTCTTTTATATATAGAAATATTATATTTAGTAATGTAATATCAAAATAAAGGAATACTAAAAACATGGTAATGATTAATAAATAATTAAATATATCTTTATGTTAGAATATTTTATTAAAATAATGTTTACTTGATTGATGAATATGGCTAGTCTCTTCTGCATTAATACTTGTAATTGTATTAATATATGAATTTTAAAAACAATATAAGTTAAGATAAAATGAAAAATAAACAAATTGATATATTTAAAAAAGAATTTTTATCTTCAATATTTTCATCATCTAACCAACTTCAAGCATACATAAGAGTTTCTACTGTACGAGGATAAAATAGAGTACAATAAGGATTAATAGCCCAACTACCAAAGTAAAACACATTCTAAAGTAATAGTAGATGATGAAATTGTTAATAGGTCTCATATAATTACTTACATAATCAAAAAATTATTTCTACAACTCTTCCACTATAATAATACATTTAATTGTATACTTTCAACTTCGACCACACATTATTCCATCAAATATTTATCTAACTCCACCATGTTGTATAAAGTCTTAAACCTTTTTTTCTTTTGTAAATTTTTAAAGTAAAAGTAACAACTGCTTTTAGAAGATGAGCCGGAACTTAAAATTGAAGGTGGAGCTAAACAGTTTAAAATATTTTGATTTTGGTTACAAATTTTGTTCATTATTAGTTGATAATCATCAAATAAATGATACCATAATTATTTAATGACATCTAGATATTTTTGAGCTCATTCACTATACAATTGTTTAATAACATCTACATGTTTTTGAGCTCATTCACTGTACAACACATTATGTATAGAATTAATTTCCTCTATTTTGTATTCCAAGTTCAACACAAATATGATTGTAATAATACGCTCGTTTATATACTAATAAGAATTTAATTTTTATATCTACTCAGTCATAATTCAAATAACTTCATCATAATCGAACATCGGATTAGATAAAGTTTTCTTTATCCTACATACGATGCTAAAATAAAAGTAAAAAATTGGATATTTTATTCTTAAGAATAATTCAGTGTTATCATAAAATAATTTCAACTTTGGGTAAAGTTCTCTAATGGTCTTTTATAAGCATCATTAAGAATCTCATTGTCTCAAATTGACAAACATATCTACGTTGCTGACTCCTAGGCCTAGCATCTTAAAAGTTAAGTTTTATCTTATTAGACAATTCAATGCCAACATCTCCGTAGCAGCTGTGAATGGGACAAGATCTTCTATCCAATATTATTCTGTCTCATGAAATCTCAGTCATTTATTTTGTGGGATCCACACGGGGTCCACGCGGAACCTACATGGGTCCTACATAAATAAATAGTTAAGATTCATCGAATACAATAAGATACTATAATATTAGACAGGAGATTTGGACTCGTTGTGAACGGCATGGTATGTTCTGGAATTGCATCTTCACCAAATATTATGCTTCGAGCAATTGGTTTTAGTAATGTTCCTTGTTCTTTGATACTAGATCCATTTATACACTCTGTAGCTGTAGAAAGTAGATTCCCGATTTGAAGAATATTGTGATATGGAAGTCGAGCTAACTAGTGATTCTATGCTCTCTTCATTTTCTCCTTCTGATGCACGTGGGCGTAATCTTTGCCTCAATTCATGGTAGTGGGATTCTCCTCAACGAATCACCTAATGCTTTTTGAAAGAAATCTGAATCCTACTCGTTGATAATTGCTAATCGCTAGAGAAGTAAGAGGAGAAGGTAAATTACAGGGTAGTTTGATTACGTGTAATGAGTCTAAACGCTTGATAAGGTTGTGCAAGTTGACATATTTTACTAAAACTTCCTTTTCGACAACATTTTGAACTGTTTTATTGTGCAAATTTCAAACATAAATGAAGCAGCTCCGGTCATTTGACGTTAGTGTTTGTACGAGCTAACTAGTGATTCTATGCTCTCTTCATTTTCTCCTTTTGATGCACATAGACATAATCTTTGCCTCTATTCATGGTAGTGGGATTCTCCTCAACGAATCACCTAATGCTCTTTGAAAGAAATCGGAAGCCTGCTAGTTAATAATTGTTAATCGCTAGAGAAGTAAGAGGAGAAGGTAAATTACAGGGTAGTTTGATTACGTGTAATGAGTCTAAACGCTTGATAAGGTTGTGCAAGTTGACATATTTTGCTAAAACTTCCTTTTCGACAACATTTTGGACTGTTTTGTTGTGCAAATTTCAAACATGAATGAAGCAACTCCGGTCATTTGACGGTAGTGTTTGATAGATGATGTTCATGTAATCTCATAGATTTGATTTTATCTTTAATTGTATCTTATTTGAATTTATTTCATGTATCTCATATAATATTCAATGATCTCATATGATCTTCGATATCTTATGAGATATTACAATGTGTATAAATACTTGTAAATACATTCAGCAATATATAACAAAAATACGAAACAATTACATGCAAATTGTCTCCTATTCTTTCGTGTTATCAGAGCCCACTTCCATCTCTTTTTTTTAGCCATCTCCCTCATTTGTCCAAAAAAACTTCTTTAATCTTCACCCAGTTTCAGTCCTACCCAAACACAAATCACAAACTCACCCATAACCAAGACACTTGCATTACACACTTCAAACATTCAACACCCAACACGGTCAGAAACTACACTACAAGTCATTTCATCAAACACCTGTCTCCTATTCTTTCAGTGTTTGTACTTCAAAATTTAAGATCTAGCAAAGTACCAAATGAGATGATCCAAAACTAATCTGTTTTACTTCTTTAAATGACAAAACTTTAATGTTTAGTTTTATCTTACTTACCAATTCAAACGTACATTAAAAAAATAACAGACTTAAAAACAAAATTTATATATATCAATTTATTATTTTAAAGAGTATGAAAGTAGGTTCCCGTGACATTGGACGGGCGAAAGATATTGGAATGAGGAATATTCGTATGCGCGCACGGTGCACAAGTTGCACAAAGAAGTGAAGGGGAATGGTAATTCATTTGGGATTCCTAACAAGGTGCTTTCGTCATAGTAGCCAACCTTCCATATATTCTCAAATAGTATCTAATTCCCATTCTCGTTGGAATTTCAAGGTTTAAGTACGCTATTCTTTCTGTAAACATATATTAGGCATTGGGGTTACGCGTTTGGATCTAAGGTTGGCGTTTTAATTATGGCTTCAGATCAACGAGATTCGGATTGATTACATTTAACTCTATTGGGATGATCACTTTATAAGTAAAATCAATCCGAGTCTCTCGTTGCTAGCAAAAGAGCATACCTTTTAATCCCAATGTGCAGGTAAGATGATAAGAAGTTCTTCTGATTTAAGTGAGATTATAGATTCAAATCATTTTTATGTATGTAGTCGTTTAAAACTTTGAGTCAGAGTTTTGTCTCTTACAAAGGACTTATCCGACTCGAGCAGAGATTAGTTTGAATGTGGATGACTTAAAGGTATTTTCCTATAATTGAAACCCTCCTAAGATACCTTATAAATAAAAAAAAAGAGCATACTTTTTAAGATGGATTTAAGGTTGTGTTTTTAGCTTGACGATGATCTAACTTGATTTTAAGTAGAAAAATTTAAGTTGAGTTCATTGAAATTTTAGATAAAACTTATATCTAGACCGGATTAACATAAAATTTAATGAACTCAACTTTCAAATTTTTATAATTTTTTTTTAACTTCAGACAAAATTTATACCTGAGTTGTCTAGAATTTTTAATGAAAATAATATAATTGTAAATAAAATATCGTTGTTTTTAAATTTTAAATTAAAAAATAAAATATTTAAATTTAGTTTTCTGACAGGCTAGGATAGGCGTTTAGTGTGCCAAACCCAATATTAATTCTATTTGAATCATCATTTCATGAGTATGAGGCGATAGTACTCGCTAGCTCCTTTCTCCGGTTAACCCAAAAAAAAATTTTCATTAGTAAACTTTATTTGAAATGATAATAAATTAAACGAAATTTAAATCTCCTTTCTTTCAGTTTAGTCCTTTTTTTATTTGCAATTTAAAATAAACGTATTATTTTTATACAATCAATTAAAATAATATTATTTAAAATTATAAATAAAAATAATTATATTAAAATAATAATTTTTATTAAATTAATTATAATTAGGATCAAATTAGATTTAACAAGAAACGAATTAATTCAAATAAAATTTGGACTTAAAAAATAAATTAAAATGTAATTCTTTAATTATATATTAAATCGAGCTTAATATGGCAATCCTGTTTCATATTTAGTGAATTTCATTAGTTGTTAACTGATGTTATTAACAGTTAGTTGACAGAAAATTATATCAACTAATTTAACCAACGAATAACATTACCTTAGAGATATCAATGGGTCAAGCACCATACATTTTTTTAAGAAAAACTTAAAAAACGACATTATTTTTCACAAAACGATGTCATTCTTGAAGTATGGTCTGGCCGGGTCGGGCTCTTTTTGACACCCCTATATTAACTGTTTATTTAAAGATATTTGGTAAAATTAGTTATTTAATATTAACTGTTTATGTGTAAAATGACTTGGCATGAATTTTTTTAAAAAATTTATAAAAACACAAGTATTATCCCTTAGTATTTCTCAATATTCTCGTATGAATTTAAAATTTAGATATTTAATTTCATAAAAAATAAGTGTAATTCTAATAAAAGAACATTGAACATATCATAATAGTAATAATAATAACAAAATTTAAAAAAAATTATTATTATACTACTTTTTTCTTCGTATTAATCAAGTTGATATTGGTAAATGGAAAACAATAATAAAATATAACAGTTTGAATAATTTTAGATAACTTTTGATGGTAATCTTTTTTTATTTCTTAATTTCTTAGTTGTTGGAGTAAAACGCTTTTCATCCGAGCATTTTTAAAAACAATATATTGAGTTTAATCTATCAATCTAATCAATTAATTATCAAACATAATTATCAGTATTTTAATGTAATTAAACAGTTAAATACTTTTTATTTTAAGAACGTATTCACCTGGACCAAAAATTGTTGCACCCTCTCTCTCTTTTACATCCAAGATCCAACCCATTTATTTTTTCTCTGTCTCAGTTAACAAATGAGTTGAATGTTAAGAAATCTGAACACAACTCGGCGAATAAGTTCCCGTATTCCGATCAGTCATTTACCAAAGACGCCTTACCTATTATTCCAATTTAATTTGCATGAAAACGTGGTCTCATGATGAGAAAATCATCTTTTCACTTTGGCCCAACTTTTGCTTTTGCCTTTTTCCTTAGTCCTCACTCTTTTCCCTTTTCTGCGCTTGTTGGAGTAAGAAAAGCACGGCTACTTGACTGACCATTCAGGTTTGGTGGGCTAGCCCATAGAGTTATTTAGGCGGAAGAGTTCGGCTCTACTGTCTCTATTGTGGTCTTTGGTGCCAGCATTTTACTTTAACTTGTCCGAAATGTCTAAACTTTTTAACTTTGGATGTTCTTCTGATGTTGAGATAGTAATGAAAAATATATACAGTCAAACATACTATAAAAAGAATTATTAACATGTACCACATTCATACTTGATCCAATTATTTAACTACCATTTTAATAATTTTTATGATAATTATGAGTAATATTATATAAAATATTTATAATTTAAGTAATACAAATATGCAATAGTTGGAATTCAAAAAAAAAAAAAAAAGAAAATGGATCCAGATAAGTTTGTAATCAATCAACAGTTTGAAGCCTGCAAGCATTACTTTCCTTATGGATTTGTTATCGACAGAAGCTCAGAATTGACACTTCCAATTTTAATATTTAGAGACAGGCGCGCGAAAAAATGCTGATGCCGAAAAGACTCGGTTCACGTTTTGAGAAGCAGATCAGCAGACCCCTTTCACTTTCTTTTTTCTGATAAGATAACCTATTTAAGACAAAATTAATTTGAAGTTTCAATCTTGGCTTCTCTGCACCGTCTTCCAAGCTATGTCTCTGCTTTTCTCTTCGTCAACAAACGACGCTGAAGCCATACCTACCATTTTTTGCTTCTTGTCATCTCCCTCTGTCTCTCAGCGAAAAACCCATTTTAGTCCTACAAATTTGAGAACTCTCTGCTCTATCTTTCAGAACAGAAATTTTTTTATTGGTTTAGTCACCAAATTGTGAGCCAAAGGTACGCAAGTATAGCTGTATAGTCCCTTTCTTTCTCTCAAAAGTTCACTATCTGATGCTTGTAAACTGAATATTTCCACGTATTGCATGTTAGTGTATATATGTGCAGTATCTGCGAAGGTGTAAGTGATGTCCGCAAAAGAAATGTTTTGATGATGTATGAAGATCTGGATTGAAAACGATTGATATTTTAGCTCCCACTCTCTTTTCTTCTGTTCTCCAGATGATGGTCAGAACTGAAACATGAGTAGTTCCATGCTTTTAACCTTTTTTATATCTATCATTCTTGTTCCTGATTTCTCAAGCCTCAGCATTAGTTCTTGCATGCTCAGTAGTCAGTACACCCATAAAAAAAAAAACTGATCCTTTGGTTATTTCCATGTTTCATATCTTTGTTTGTGCTTTGCTTTTGATTTTGTGCGGTAGGAAACTCCAATCCAATTACAGGATGTTCCTTTCAGTTTTCTTGTGAGAATTTCTTTCTTCTTTTTTCGATATCTTCTGATGGTTTGATTCTAGCTGGTTTTCCTGCAGGTGAAGAAAGAGAGCTTTGGGGACCTTGTGTGATGGTGAGATTCCTGTAACATCCTTGTCTTGATTCAAGAGCTGCCTTACTTTCTCTTCAGGGTACTCTGTCTCTTCCCTGGAAAACTCCATAGCTCTTTCTCTTCTATTCTGACATTTTCCTCAGACATTCTGTCTCTTTGTTGTTCTTAAAATTATATATTGTGTATGCGACTCTGGTGGAACCAAGCTTGTGTTTGGATATAATCGTAAAAAGCGTTCGTTCTACCCCAGTAACATGCATTGCTAATGATGCAGCCTAGTCTCATCACCGTCCACGTGTCCAGCCGTCCTCCTCTAAATTCCCATGTTGCGCTGTGTTCAGTCTTGTGAATTATGTTCTATGATTTTTAAACCTTTTTTAATCAACCCTTCTCGTCAAATCAAATGGTCAAAAGTCCCTCCAAAGCTTCCTTGCGTTTAGACTTCTAGGACTCCGATGGGGGTGAGTGATCTTTATACACTTATACCCTTCTAGATATGAATGTAATGGTGTGATGAGCCACATTTTGGTTACTCATGCAAGTAAGAACTGAAGCAACCTATACAGGGTAACTCACATCACATGCCATATTTCTGTTAACATGGACACGTAAAATCCGGGGTACTTTTACCTATCTGTTATCAAATGACCCAAATGCCCCTACACGGGTTTTCTTAACCTGAGATCATTTTTATGATCACAATCACAAGGTCTTGTTCTCGATCCTGGAAGCTTTTGTGGATTTAATGCTTCTTTTCTTCACTCTTTTAAGGAAGTTGTCCTGTGGGTGAAAATGTGAATGTGTCTAGAGATAAGCTGCTTGGCTGCCTAGAATCCACCAACGAATGTTAGGCCAAGAAGCATTGTTGTGTAGGGTTTTGGTGGCTGTCTCGAGGAAATTAGCCTCGACCCTAGTGCCTTTTTGTTTGGTCAGATGAGAGTCAGCCAGTCAGGCCTCTTCTTGGTTTCTAAACCCCAAACCAAATGCATTTGTACTCAACACTAAGCATTAGTGTATAAGGAAGGAAGGGGTAACAGTGGGATTTCAAGAGTTGGCAGGGTTTTAGACAAAGATAAAGAGAGTAGGACAGACATTGCTTGCGCAAATCTAGCTAATCTGGAGGGCTTTTGGAGCAAGTAAAGTGAAAGGCAAAATAGTTTTGGTGTTAAATGCGAAGAATTCAATGCTAAAATCCCGAAAACCAATCCAAATGCGTACAAAACACACCATTCCTCTTATTTTCTTGCCTACTCCCCCTCCTATCACTGCTACTTCTACTTCTAGTGCTACATTTACTTGGCCTTATTATGTTTAGACAGGGACGCGCACAGTTGGGATTAGATGATGGATATATTTACACGGTAAAGTCTCCAAATTCTGCAACAAGCCCTCGTGTCCTCAGCTTCTCTATTCACTCCCTATTATTGTCATTTTCTCTTCTCATTTAGTCTTTCCAAGGACGGACAAGAAGCAGCAATATCAAAGACCACTCTCCGAGCAGTAGAGGGAAGAAGAAAGTAGAAGACAAAACACGTACGAACAGCACAACACTACCTATGTTTTTGTTTTTTCAATCTTTTGTTTGATTATTTCATCATTTTCAGTTTGACCCTTTGCACTTACACTTACAGACACTTCTTTTATCGTTAATTTTCTTATGATAGTAACTTTGCAAGTTATAACGGCAGGCTTGGCGGTGGTGCAATATGGTGGGAGGTGTATCTGTTACCAGTTGGAAAATTGAAGCATGTTTGATGATCGTTGACATCGGAATAATGGTGGTGTTTCGCTTTTGCGAGAGATGGGCTGGTTTTACTAAGAATCCCATTTCGGCAACTGTTAAATCCTTGAGAAAAAGCTCTCTTCTTCTTCTTACTTCCCTGCAACTTCCTTAGCTTTCGGTAAAACGGGGTTGGAATCGGTGTGGTGATATTGGCTGGACGGCTCAATCTCTTTATTGTTAGAATAGTAGCATTTTAACTTTTGGCTTTCACCTTTAGTAGCTTGCTTTTTTCGGCCGATAAGGTCTATTTGGAATTTGATATTTTAATGTCCTTCATGTGCAACCAGAAGCTGGCATCTTTTCGCTCTTCGTTCTTATTATTTTTTCTTTCTCTATCTTACTAGATATACTAAACCAGTCTTTTGGCATCTTACCCCCAGTCGAAGCAAACTAATTAAATCCCAGTTTCACTTGTATGATTGGGAAAAGGTGGTGAAAGTTTAATGGCACTGTTGCAGATAATGTGGAGCACCTACCCCGTTAAGGAGTTTGGTGAGTAGAAGCTTTAATCTTTTTGGGGTCCCCTTAAAATGATGCAGACTTCAATGCTTCAACACTGTTCCATTATCGATTCAAAATCACTGTCAGTCTTCGCTTCTGTCCCTTTTACTTATTTATTGTATGATTTTCTTGGGAAATGTGGGGATCTTGCAGTAAATGTTGTGATTTAAATCCCCTCCCAGTCCCAGGACTTGTTCGGTCATTATCGTCCACATGTACATTCTCACTTGAAAAGTTTATATAACCAAGAAGCTATATATTCTTATAAATTTCCTCTTCCATGATTTGTCGAACTCATGGCCTTATATTCCTGTTATACTCCTGTTATGGTTTGCCTTTTGCAAGTCTCTTGAGTGGTTGGAGTTTTATGAAGGTGTGACTCTTCTGGGGTTTGGATTTATGAGATGACAATGCATCAGTTCTTGTCTAGTGGATGCTGAAAGAAACTGCCGGTCTAGTGCCCCCTAGAGTTTAGGCTGTTTTCTTGCAGATTCGTAGCCTAATTATGTGATGTAATAGTCAGCTCTTAGTTGTGTCTCTATGTATTGAAATGTAGCAAGCAAGAGTCAAACAAAGATAAAGGCAAACTAGAAATGTTTCCAGGTCTCAATGACCATAAATGGTTCACGGACATGTCCAATCATTGATCACTTCAGATCTGGGTGTGAACATCCATTTGGTTATGAGCATCTCTGAGCTATGTACAGCTTGATCTCTGAGCGGCTTTTCATGGACTATGAAGCAGGATCTGAGAGCAGATGCATAGTGTATTTAGTAATGGTGGCAAGTTTGAGAGTCCTGTTGAATCTTTGTGGTTAGTGGGATTGTGGTTGTGATGCCAATTTGAGTTAATTCTCCACTTGATTGATTGCCAACTTCACTTGTGTTGCCTAAACAGTTGAGTTCTGCAAAAACTGGGCACTAAGATACTCTGCTTTGCTTTGTTTGAAATAGGCCTCCATAGTTGGGATGTTAATGGTAGAAATTGCACCAATTTGCATTCCATAGTTTTGTATAACCATTCTTGACATTCCGTATGATAATTAGTAACGAAGAAATCAAAATAAAAAATAAAATAAAAATAAAAGTAAGAATTAAAATAGGAATAAAATAAATGATTTCACGTATTTGATATAAAATTAAATAGTATAATATAAAAGATAACCTTACAAGAGTCAAGAATGTAGTGATGGGACACAAGTTAAATGTAAGACGAGGCTTAATTGATTTGGACATATGAAGAGGAGACATCTAGATATTTTAGTGAGAAGATGCGAAAATAAAATATTGTACTTAGAGTCTGTAAAAGGAAAAAAGTAAATCTTAAGAAAATTTGAGGGAAGATGATGAAATGTAATATGATTCTACTTAAACTTAGCGAGTACATGCTCCTCAATAAAAACCTTTGACATATTAAGATATGGATAAAAGATCATTTTTCTCTTAATTTTAGCATAATTATTTAGACAAAAATTAATTATTTATTATTTTTACTATTATTATTGTTATTGTTGTTATTATTTTAGTACTTTACTATTATTTATTTATTTATCTTTGTTTCTTGTAGGTCATTGGGAAATAACTTCTACTAATTAGAGGCAAATTTATATAAGGTGGACCTCTCAAATATTGCATTTAGAGAAATTTTTATAAGTTGATTGTTGTTGTCGTTGTAGTAATATCAAATATTAAGAATGATAATAGACATTTTTTCATATTGAACTATTATATGATTTATTTTATAAATAAATAATTAAAACTTTTTTATTTTATAAATATTAGTTAAAACTGTAAATGATTTATAAAATTGTTAATTTTAAATAATGATAAATGATTTATGATAAGAATATAAGTATTAATAAAATAGAATAAATAATAGCTAAAATAAATATAAAAGATTACATTTAATTTTAATGATAGTATTGATAATATTTTAATAATATTTTTATCTCACCAGTCATTCTCGTGTTTTCTCTTCGTTTCTTTGGAGACTTTTCTTGACCATTGTCCACATAAGATGTGGAAGAAGGCAATTTTTGATTTAATGTCACGAAAGTGGAAAATTTTCACAAAAGTTAGATTGTCCTCTTCTTTTCTTGTCTATTCTCTTGAAGAAAAAGTATAGACCGAGTTCCTAGGTGTAAACGTGCTTATGAATTTGTTGCAGTGATCCATGGACCCCATCTTCATCTTTGCTTTATCTTAATTCGTGTCAAGATAAGGTAATTTAACAGGTAAAGAGCACTTAAATTCAATGATTAATGCCTCTCAATTATCCAAGAGTGAAATTAAATACAAAGAACATGACCAAGGCCAACGCCAACCTTTATTTATTTCTAAAGAGCAGACAGAGAGATCAATTACATTTTGACTGCAGAGAAAGACCAAGACACACAAAACAAACCCAGAAAGAAAAGGATGATTAAACGACGTAGAAAGGCGCAAAACGACACTCCATTGCAGACTCGTTTATTTAGCTATCAGCGTCCACTACTGAAGAAAACTGACACTTTGGTTGGCTGCGCCGTCGTTGAACAAAAAGAAAATGATAACGAACCACCAAGGCACCACCACAGCTATCAACCACCACCTCCACCACCACCCATCCGCCGGATCTTCCTTCTCCGCCACCACCTTCAACAACCGTTCCGTTCTCGTACCCATCTTCGTATAATCCGAACCTTTGTTTTTCAGTTGACGATATGTCTTGTAGACCAGACACTCGCCACCTGGCAGCTCCTGCATCACTACACTTTTACACGTGTATTCCATCACGTCAGGAGTTTCTACGGCCCACAGTTGGGCCCCGCCGCTTCGGCACGTGACGGCCACAGAGAATTCCTTGGGTCCAAAGCATTTCAACGCCCTCTTGACCATCGTCTTCAGTTTGACCTCCGTGAAGTCGAATCCCGCAGCCTCGTAGCTCGCATAGCTAAAGCCTTCCTCTGGGGTCACGTGCACAGTAGACAACGATGCACCTTCAATCCCGTTCATTGAGTATCCACATGGGTCGAAGCAGTGGTCGCAAATCACATGCGTTGGGATAATCTCAGATATCCCAGAACTTATAGTCATTTCCTTAGCCGAATGTTCCTCCGATTTCTTGTAAAAGATGGCGGCTTTTTGTCTGTCCAGACCCGTCATGCACATCTCAAGGGTGACAACGTCGATCTGGTCATTTCCCATCTTCGGTTTTGGTTCTTTCGACGCCGAGTATATGTGCCAACGGTGATTAGGATCGCCGAGGACATGTGCAGCAGCATTCAAATGGCCAAAGAATTTGTTCAAGATGGCAACTTCTTCAGCGAAGTTTCGGTGAGGTAAAGGTTGATAATCGGGAAAAATGAAGCTGCCTCGAGAGTACTTAACGTCGGTGACAGATAGGGAAAGCGAATTAGCTTGCTCGAGAAGTGGGACGATGGAGCATAGCAGTTTGGTAGTTCCACAAGTTTTAAGGATTATTTTTAGTGGGTAGATGAAGAGGCTCGACTCAGACAGGACATAAGAGTCAAACTCGGAGTTAGAAAGTTGATCAACTATGGTGCAAAAAGCAGGTTCGAGGATTGAGTTGATCTGGGATCGAGTTAAGGCACGGAGGTCGAGCCCATTGGCAGGGTTCGAAAATGGTGGCTCAGAGAAAGTGATTTCGAGGCGCTTTTCAAAGCCTTCGAAGCCGATTGGGGAAGGAGGTGGTGTAGTGTCGATCGTCATTGTTGAAAAATTATGAAAGCTTCAAGTTCAAACTATTAATCACTGAAAATGCGTGCTTTCTGGTTCGGGTTGGCCTTTCAAGCACTAAATTTTGAGTCTTTCTTTTGGTTTATCCAGAGCTAGGAAATGAGAAGCAGAAACAAGGAAAATAGATTGAGAAATCCTACTCTACTGATGTTGTCATTTTCTTCCGAGAAAAATATCAGGATGGCTTCCTCACGCACTGCAACAACATCAACCAAATGCCAAAAATTATTACAAAGAAAACGAAAACAAACTGAAAGAAACCAGCCATCAGAAGATGATATTTACATTGGAGTAGGCAGCAGATCGGAACTTCTCGATGCCACCGTTTGGTCGAACGTCTTCAATGCTATAACCGAGAGGGACTTCGTACTGATGGCAATTACTACTACTGCTACATTTCTTCTTCCCACCTTTCGTCTCCATTATCAGATTCACAATTCTCTGCAACACAGCAGTAAGCAGACGCGAAAATCAACCGATCTCCTTTCTAGAACACGCATAAGCATGCCAATTCAGGAAAAAAAATCATCTTTAAAGAGATACAATACATGCAAGACCCTTATAGTCCCAAAAGCACCGAGAAAAGATAGAAGAAATTAGAAAACAGGTTTCATCATGTCCCATGAACAAACAAATGATGATAAACGAAACCCAGATTCAGATTCTTACTCAATCTTAAGCAGGGGAAATTTGAAAACAAGAAAGATCGGATATTTGCGCAGATTCTTCAAGAGAAAATCCTGGAAAATTCTAATACAAAGAAAAGTTTGAAAGAGCGAAAAGGGCACCAAATACGTAAGGTTGTTGAGCCAAAGATAGAGATACGAGAATAGACAAAGAAGAGGCTTTTGTGTGATGGAGAGAAGGCAGAGTCGGTATTTATAACGAACAAAAGGAAGGAGTCCAGAAGAGCTGAGTGGAATTAGCAAAAACGCTACCTGGGTGTGCCCTTAGGAAAACAGTTTAATTAGGTGTGACTGATTGATAGGATAAGATATTCTGTCTAATATTAACCTGTCTTATTTTATCTCACGAAATTTATATCATTTATTTTACGAGACTCACGTGAGATCTACGCAGGACTTACATGAAATTTATATAAATAAATAACTGAAATTTATTAGACATAATAAAATAGAATAATATTAAACAGGAGATCCGAACTCCTATGTCCACGAGGCGGCTTCATTAACCCACTCACTTATCTTACCTAAACCAGATCGCAGCTTATGGCGTTATACCACGAGCCAATGGAATTAATTTCGAATCTCTCAGTTTTTGGCGATATTCCTGAATGCGCCTTCCATTTGGCGAAAGTGGGGCTCACCATGACGGTGAAGTGAGTCACTTGGGCGCGTGGGAATCTGCGCTGGGGTTATCTTTTAAGCATTCATTTGTCTCTCTGAGTTGCCACTTCGATGAGGTTGTGACACGTACGTAACTTTAGTGATGGAGGGCATGGAAACTGCTACAGCCTCCCGTACTGAAACGTTCCTCCAATTATTATCGACCACTCCAACTTAAAGTTCGGTTTTTTTTGGTAATTTTGTTTTCTGGATTATGATTTAAAACTATCAGATGCATTTTTTAAATTAATTATTCTATCCTAATTAGAGCATTTAATGTCACTTATCTAAGGTAGGGTGCGTTTTGGATAAGAACAATATTTATTTTTATTAAATCTATCATATGCAAACAATGGTATATGACCATGTCATTTCCTAGAGATTTGCGGTTTATAGGGCAGATTCCATGAATTAAATCCTTCGTTCACTAATATGGTCAATGAATCTTACCATTAGGAAATCTTATCCATATATATATATATATATATATATATAT
>JANIJH010000008.1:436808-447290 GCA_024520975.1 Erythroxylum areolatum
AAACACGCAGAGAGAGAAAAGGAAGTGAATTGTGAACCAAAGTTGGCAAAAGATGGTAACTGAAAAAGATGGAGTTGATAGGAGAGAAAGTTAAGGAAAAAAGAAAGAAAAGGAGAAGCGGAGGAGAGAGACATATGTTTGCTTTAGTTTCCCAAGAGAGGGAGAAAAAAAAAAGAGTTCTGCGATGCAAAAGATGGTGTGAGATGGAGACAGAAAGAGAGTAAGAGTGATCAGATGCTCCCAACAAAGAGAGAGTGAAAAGGGGACACTTGAGCAGGAATAACATATTATCCTTTGTTTCCATAGAGAAGAGAGACATTATAACTTGTTTCTTATGATAACTTCGGAAAAACTTGTTTATAACTTGTTTCTTATGATAACTTCGCAAAAACTTGAGCTTTTGTAGGGTCATGAACTAGCCATGGCTTTTCAGCTGTTTGTTGTTGTTGCCATCTTCCTCTGTTTAGCTATACACACCCTTTCTTATGAGCCTCGCAACCACGAAGGTAAGATCTTCACAACAAGTCATTTAGAAGGAAATATAGATGAAGTTATTGTGCTTTATCATAATTCTAACATCCGGTGGAGATTTTGATGCAGTGGAGGCTCTGATAAGCATTAAAGGAGCATTGCATGATCCACATGGTGTTTTAAACAATTGGGACGAAGACTCTGTAGACCCTTGTAGCTGGGCTATGGTCACTTGCTCGCTTGAAAGTCTTGTTATTGGCTTGTGAGTATTTATTTCTCAGTTCAAGATCGTTTCTGTTTTTGGTCTGCTTTTCCTTTTTTTTTTTAATTAGAAAGATTTGAACTTTGTTTGAACAAGACTACGAACTTTTCTGGGTTTTGCAGGGGGGCTCCCAGCCAATATCTCTCTGGAACTCTATCTAGGACCATAGGAAATCTCACAAATCTTCGACAAGTGTAAGAATCCAGTGGTCTTTTGATTCTTCTTCCCACATTTGATGGACCCATCTCCCATGAATTGTTTCTTTTGCTGCCTCCCGTTTGATTACTTACAAAAGGAACAATCAGAGAAAGCAGACAAAAGTCTAAGTCGTTTAAGTTTTCCTTTAGTTATAATTTTGAATGTTTTCGTTTTCAGAACACCATATCTTCAACAAAAAGAAGGAAAGGGAATAGCTTTGTTCCTCAGTAACATATAGCATGAAGCCTCCATATCTAGACAGGTTGACACAATCTTTTCATATTTCAAGTTTTGTGGTTGTGCACGTACAGGATGTTGCAGAACAATAAGATTTCTGGGGAGTTGCCACCAGAACTTGGTACTCTTTCAAAACTTCAGACTTTGGATCTTTCTAACAATCGATTCTCTGGAGCTGTTCCACCGTCCTTCGGTCAATTGAAGAGTCTCCAGTACCTGTAAGTGTCTTGTGACGTTTTCTATGCTCTTGAATTCTGTTTGGTTGCCGTTAAAGTTGGGAAAAAGAAAAAGAAACAGAAAAGTTCACTTTATTTGCAAAAGTAGCGAGACAATGGAAACAAAAAATAATTCAGAAATATAAGACTTGTACAAGTGGATTAGTTTTATGCTACTAATTTTATATTCATTACTAGAATCCAAATGGTTTTGTCTCTTTTACAATCTTTAATCAATGTTGATCTGATATCATTCTTAAAGTGATCTTACATAGTGAAGTTGGTTTTTTGGTTTTGTCATGTGCTGAGATTAGGAGGCTGAACAACAATAGTTTGTCGGGGCCTTTTCCTGTGTCGTTGGCCAAAATCCCAGAGCTTACTTTCTTGTGAGTATGGTTTTCTCCTTTAGACCTACTTCAGGATTGGAGGTTTTAGTTTCAGTTCCTTGAAAACTGAAACAAATTGCAACAACTAGATGTTTATCATTTTCTTTCCCCTGACTTTAATATGATTTCTTAATGTCTTACTGATGAGTTTTTGTTTTTGAACGTTGCTCTGGTCCGGTGTTGCAGAGAATTGTCTTACAACAATCTCAGTGGACCACTGCCCAAGTTTCCTGCAAGAACATTCAAGTGTTTGCCTTACACAACAGAGACGTCTCTTTCTATATTTTAGCATCTAAGTTCGTTAAATGTTAATGTTAAGCTGTTGTGAATGCAGTGTTGTGGGTAATCCACTGATTTGTGGAAGTAATTCCAAGGAACGTTGCTTTGGAACCATCACGGCTGGTCCTCTTTCCTTCTCTTTTAACTCATCACCCGGTACACTTCTATTGTCAGGCTCTTTCACTTCGCTTTATCTCTCAAATGATGTTCCTTTCTGTTTAACATCTTAATTTAGGTAACCACAAGTCCAAGCAATTAGCAATTGCAATTGGGGTTGGCTTCACCTTTCTTTTGCTCTTGCTCTCAGCCATCGGTCTCATATGGCACAGAAAGAAACAGAGAAGTCAAATTGTACTTAACATTAGTGGTTGGTATCATTATAACTTAAGCCTTTTCAATGCAAAAAAAAAAAAAAAAAAGGAAAAGTTGGTAATTCTCGAGGGTCATGGTATTTTATTGCAGATAAAAAGGAAGAGGGGCTAATAAGCCTAGGAAACCTCAGGAACTTCACCTTCAGGGAGCTCCAAGTTGCTACAGACAATTTCAGCTCGAAGAACATACTTGGTGCAGGAGGCTTTGGCAATGTATACAAGGGAAAGCTAGGTGATGGGACTATGGTGGCTGTGAAGCGTTTAAAGGATGTAGCTGGAACTGCTGGAGAATCACAGTTCAGGACAGAGTTGGAAATGATTAGTCTTGCTGTGCACAGGAATTTATTACGGTTGACAGGATACTGTGCTACTTGTAGCGAGAGGCTGTTGGTGTATCCGTACATGTCTAATGGCAGTGTGGCATCAAGACTTAGAGGTACATGCTTTGTTTACTACAAATTTAAATTCTGCCAGTAACCAGAATTCAAGTGTTGTCATACATGCCGTGTCATCGTACTTGACTTACTGAATTGCAGTTAATAGATTTTACTGCTGATTCCTCTAATGCATTTCATATTGAATATTTTGGTTCTAGGCCTAACTGACTTAGTGATGGTTGCGGTTCTTTAAGGATGTCTTATGCTGTATGTTTTAGGAAGTTAATGACAGTGAAATACGTAAATTCCACGGAAGTCTGTTTGAAAGCTTCCATTGGAGAACTTATATTAGTTTTAACTGCCCTACTATTTCTTGAATGCTCTTATGCTCCTGCTAGAAGAATCAAGTACTATTTGCTATGTTTTGTATTGGTTGTCAATTGAAGATTTCAAACTGAAAATGTCCAGTCAAGATGTTTCAGGTTGCTAAATGAATTCATTCAATTGATAATTTGTAGAGACCATAATACAAATTCTTAACACTTTCCTGATAAAGAAAAACAAGCATGAAAGTGAAAAAAAGGACAGGTTTCGTTGGTGCATTTTATTGATGATAGCAGCATTTCCTGTATTATTAACATCAGCTAAGCCTGCACTGGACTGGAACACAAGGAAGAGGATAGCCATTGGAGCTGCCAGGGGTCTTCTATATCTTCACGAGCAATGCGACCCAAAAATAATCCATAGAGATGTAAAGGCTGCTAATGTGCTCCTTGACGAGTTTTGTGAGGCCGTGGTTGGTGATTTTGGTCTTGCAAAGCTTCTTGACCATGCCGATTCCCATGTCACCACTGCGGTCCGTGGCACTGTTGGACACATTCCGCCGGAGTACCTCTCCACAGGCCAGTCATCTGAGAAAACTGATGTCTTTGGGTTTGGCATTCTGCTGATAGAACTTATAACTGGAATGAGAGCTTTGGAGTTTGGAAAAACTAGTCATCAAAAAGGAGCAACTTTGGAATGGGTAAGTATCATTCTGCTACTTAACTATGTATGCGATCCATTTTTCTGCAAAAGTAAAAACTTGAGAACCAGACTTAAGAACTGGTATATTTCCATACATTAATAATATGACATTTTTGGGTTGATATTATAGTCCCAACATTGACTACCTTATTTCTAAATGTAACATGTTAGTTTTTCTTCGCGTCATGATGAGCTTTTGCCTTTTCAACTCGAGAATGTGCCTCTATTAACACTTGATTGCAAAGTAATCAATGCACACAATTTGCCTGGCAATGGTTACAGGTGAGGAAGATACAGCGGGAAAAGAAAGTTGAAGAATTGGTGGACAGAGAGTTGGGAAACAATTACGACAGAATTGAGGTGGGGGAGATGCTGCAAGTAGCCCTTCTATGCACTCAATACTTTCCAGCCCACCGTCCCAAGATGTCAGAAGTGGTCCATATGCTGGAAGGAGACGGCTTGGCTGAGAAATGGGCTGCTTCACATAACCATCTTAACGCCACATTGAGCATCAATCACACTAATAATAAAATCAGCTTTCGCCCTACCACTGCATCAAGGCATGATGACAGAATTCATGATCGCTCCAGCAGCATTTTCGGCACAACAATGGATGAGGATGATGATGAGCATTCCTTGGATACCTATGCCATGGAACTCTCTGGTCCAAGATGAAAAAGAAAACCCAGAAACAACAACAGAAGTAGAGGTCTTGAACCAACATTGGAATGATTGCATATTGTATCCAAAAAAGTTTCCTTTACCTGTCAAAAGTAACTTTGTTTAAGAAATTATATGCATAGGTCAGTTGGTGTTTGTAATGTTAATCAGCCATCCATCTTTTTCCCTAAGGAACTGCAATGTATATAGCACATTCTTTTGTCATTCTAATTCCAAATTACTAAAGTTTGTACGTATCCAAATGAGAGAGCATGGATTTGAAGAGGTGTGCAAAGTGGGACCTGTGAAATGTGAATATGAAAGTGATAGAGCCTTACCTGACTGATACTATGCCACCAAGTATGAGACAGGATCCTGCACAGTGAACAGAGCGATATTGACGGGTTTTGACTGGTGAGAGGCATTGTCAAGTCTGCAATTATGAACTCTTTAAGTGTCATTTTCTTTGGACTGCTTTTGCAGTTTCACGCTGGTTTTTGATGGTCAGAGGATATTCTTCTGTTCGATCTTCTGAGAAAGAATTTCACGCTTGTCTTTCACTCTCTGTTGGTATCGGAATTGTCTTTCTTCTTCTTCTTCTTCGTCCATTTTTAACTTTGACCTTCCCTATCCAAAATTTTTCATTTTTTCTTTTTTCCTGATGGGAGTAAGATTTCCCTGGTCTTTTGAGACTAGTTCCAATAAGTTTGGACTATGCAATGTTGTCTGTACCAAAGTTTTTTTCTTTTTCTAAGAATTTGTCCCATGACATTTCTTCAAGTTGAGAAATATATATTGATTGGTCATTCACTTTGTCTTTTCAAAATCGAGAATTTCATATCAACTCTGGGGTATTATTTTCAGCTTTTCTCATTTATTGTCTTGGGATTGATTTAAATTCTTGTTTGATTTCAATTCTTGGTCTCTATGTCTACATTATAAAAAGGAGACAAGATATATTATTCCCATCAAAGGGGCGAACTTGGAAAGTTGAAAGAGTTCTTTGAGTCTTTTGTTGCATCGTAGCACTTTCACCCGGATTTTCTTGAATCTTCTTGATTTGGAACAAATCAAATACTTTTACAAAATTCTTACAATTTCTCACAGACAAGTTTTCACAAATTTTCCAGGCGACCATGAACATCTTGGTCCTTCAAATGCACCTCGTGGACATGATTTAGAATCAATGTAACTAAACTATCAATCACTCCAAGAGTGTGAATCAGAAAGAAACGTCAAACCTGATCTTACAACTTAATGTTCTAGAACACTAGCAGAAAACGTTTTTTTTTGGTTCTTACCCATTGAACCTGTGACCAACCTAGATAAAAATTGTGCACAAACTTTGAGGCGGGACGGTTTTGGACGACAAACTTGGATCGAGATAGGCATTGCCAAAAGGATTAGTTGCATCGGCCTGCTTTTGGCTCTGCTCATTCTCCATTGTTAAGAAGGCTTGTTTTTGGACTACAGGTAGGATTTGAGTGTCCTTTGAAGGGGACACGGTACTGGTGGCATAAAAGGGTTCATAGTTGTAGAACTCATTTTCATAAAATGGATCGGAGGAATAAAAGTCATTTTCGAAAGGATTAGATGGAACTTGTCCGGCGAGTTGAGTCCCATTACTTGTTTTCCCAGAAAATGCATCATTGTACAAGTGATCCAGTGCCATTTTGTCCAGTCCACCAACCTGCATCAGAAGATTCATATGTTTATAGCACATCAAAACTGAATTATCTGCCCTGAATTCGACTTAAAGCTATGTTAGGTTTGATATGTAATCCATTCTAGTCCTGTTGACTAACTTCTAATACTAACCAATTTAGTTTCTATCAATGCAGCTCCCCTGGAGGTTGGAGCTGTCACAAGCTCAAGCTCCCAGCTTGCACTTTGAGGTGCTGTATTGATGAAGTTTTCAGAATGTAATGTACTACCTACAGAATTGATTGGAAGGTTAGATGCTAGAACATCAAAATTAACATAATACTATCTCACCATTTGTGACAATTGCAAGTTCGAGGTGATCGTTCTCATTCTTTTCGGGTGCCTCTTGTGTGAAGTCTTCCCAAGTCTGGCAGAATGATAAAGGTTAACCAAGATAAGATAAAACTCTTATGGGTAAGAACTCATAAAGCACTATAGTAAAACTTGAGAACATTGTTGCAAATTAAGTCCTAACCAAAAGATCAGCAACTTCCACTGTCAATGAAGTCCAGTTTTGTTGATTCTCTGATGCTGCTGCCGATGTCCCATACGGGTTTGATTTCCAGTCAATTTCATCCTCCTTATCATCATCAATTAGTGAAGAAGCTTCTTGGGCAGGTACAGCTTCCTGCGTAGGACTTTTGTTGTCATTTATCTGACAACACATGAGAAGGCAGGACGTTAATTGCAAACTTGCAGGATATATATTACAAGACTACACAAGATGTTCACAGGGGAATCAAACAACAGCTGTAAGGATTGGAAGTAAGTGAAAATTGGTACCATTAAGACCTTTGGAGTGTCGTTCACATAATCTTCCATTGCAGACAGGAAAGATTCTGGGGGCTGCAGTTATAAAACAAAGACAAATCAGCAAAGCTTTCGTATACGTTTGAGGGCATGAGCAAGACTTGAGGTCTTTTAACAAGTTACAACCTGTTCAATACTGACAAAATTCTGCCCCCGCCCAAAACTAAGGCTCCTACAGAGATCAAAAAACTGGTCTAATCTTCTTGCCTACACGAGAACAAAAGTTTGCAAAAGGAGATAATCAATTTGGATTTAAAATCTGAAAAGAAGCAAATGAAACGCGATGAATAACACAGCAGATTACCTGATTCCCCGACTTCCTGTAAATTTCAAGTGCTCTCATAGCATCTTCCCGCTGCATCTCAAAGTACTGTGAAAAAATGGAGTCACTTTCAGTAATTTTTTTGAACATTCATAATTACAAGGCACATAAGCTACCATGACTAAACCAAAACACCACCTTGTCCACCATGACGTGAATTCCAACTGCAATTTCCGCATAGAGATTTACACTTTCAGCTGCAACCTACAAGAGAAATCTCATGGAAAAGGGCTTGGATAATCAAGACCAGATTATATGAACGATATTTGTACCAATGAATTTGGATAGTTCCTTACAATTGAAAGGGCATTATGGATTAAGTGAGCCTGAACAGCTGCTCCCTCTGGCTGCAGAAGTATATCATCAATGTTACTACAAATGATTGCTTGTGGTTCTGATAAAAGCTTGAAGCTATTGGTGAGGCCAACAATGATATCAATTCACCTTCTGCATAGTCTTGTTCAAAGAATGATGATTGGATGCATACCTTGCAGACAAGAATGCGAATAAGTAGCTCCTGCAGGGCTTCTAAGTGCCTCAGCAAATCCGGTGTCTCAAGTTTTCTGATGGCCTGCTGGAAAAATCCTTAGCAGGTAAAAACATTGTCATGTGCTTATGTAGTTTAAGAATAGAGGTGAACTCTTTATCAAGAACAAGTTAAGCTGCTGCATTATCAGATGTGAATACATTTAGTTTGCAATCGGTATCTTTATGAAGTTATTGGTTCTGTTTGGTTAAATACATTATGACTGCTGAAATGCTGAGTGTGAATGACAATTAACTTACAAAAAGTATTTATCTTTACAAGACATACCATGTAATCTTTCTCAACATCATATTTCAAGATTCGGATACATTCAAGACGCTCTTGAAGATAACAAGCATAGCTGCGAATCCAAGCAGAGCAGTCCCTTGCTTTACAGTTCGACACCAAAACACCAATTCGTCAGCCAATTTGTCATGCTCCAACATTAAGGAAATAAGCAAAGTTCAGATAATGTAAGAAATACCATTTGTACTTGAATCATCCGTGAAATTATATAGATTCAACACAAGAGCTCTACCCCGACCGAAGTTCAATAGCTCTCCATGGAATGTAGAATCAATTTCTCTCAAAGCACGGTGTATAATTACCAAAGCCTTTAATGCAACCTGGAATAATCACAACATATAATATTTCATTTTGTGAATTATAGGAGGTTTAGAGGAATGCTAAGAGTGAAATCTCTATGATCATCTGAAAATGAAAATGTAAAATCAATGGTGTGCTTTCTTTTTGGTCGCTTACATAATTTAGCAACATAGTCCAACACAAAGTATATATAACCTTGAACAACTATGGATTTTCAAGCTCTAAAAGTTATGGTATGACAGAACACGGGAAGAAATTGACAGAACAAGATCAGTGTGTATATATACTGTCCACTTGTGCGTCTTCTTCAGCCGTTTGATAAGGCGACGTATGCAGTAGGCAACATCCATGCGAGGACTTGAAGCCGAAAGTGCCCGGAAGATTTCTGATGACAGAGCAAGAAATGTTATGTTACGTATAAAACTGCAGGGACCATGTTAAACATCCAAGAAACAAAGAAAGAGATAGACGACCAAACCATGCTTTTACTCACTTCTGATATGTTTCTCCTTTGGCACAGCTTCATTATGTTTCGTGGCCTTAACAATGGCAATATCAAGACCCTGAAGCAAATAACTATTAATCACTAATTGTAAAACTAACAAAACAACACACAGGAAAAGCAGACAATGAAAAGAAACAGACAGAAGTTAAAATACAGGGGAATAGTAAGTTGCAAGATCACCTTGTATTCGCTGTTTACTTTTGCTAATCCAACTTTTGTCGAGTCCTTCAAAGCATCTATGGCTTTTCTCAAGCTCTGGGGAGCGTTAACTCCAGCTGCCATTCTGTTCCAAGAAAATATACGTGTTTCCTACAATCACCAATGAAAACTGAATCAACCAATTTTTCAAATATCAAAGAATAATACAGCTTTCACCAATTTGAATCCCAGATGAAGAGAACTAGATCATTGTCTCAATCCTTACTTGAATCTAAAACAAATTTGACGTCAACATGTTGTTAAGAAACCATTCAACCCAAAAGTTTGTTGGCTGGGGCTCAAGAATGGATCGTATACTATTCTGAGATCTGCGTATCTAATAAGTGATTACCTGCCCTTTGAAGTATGGCCGCCCGCTGACAGACGGTGTTAATGGAGAGAAAAGGACAATGTCTGCTGGAGGGAAAAGCTTAAGTAGCTACGAACTTGTGTTTAAACATGCCAGCAAAGAACTGTGGATCTAGCTATATATCCAGTTTGGAAACCATTTCCGCATAAGAAATTTAGAAGGAAAAACATCTTACAGAGAGTCTCAGATTTTGATATAAGCAAAAAAACATTGTTGCTTGCTAACTAGCGACCAACATAAGGCACTTTTGTTGGTGTCTCGGCGTTGGATAAATTTGTCTTAACTCAAACTATTCTCTCGTGCGTTCATTTCCTATATGCAATAAACTAATGAAGATCAGGATAACGTCAACCTTCACCTTGAGATAAATAGATCACCTGTCTGATTATCAATGTGCAGTGTCGTTGATGGACAAGTGAGAGGCAGCTAAGTGGGTGGTCTCATGACGATTGATGTAGTTAAGTTACATGTAAAAGGAGAATGTCTGGTCCCAAATAACGGACCTGTAATGCTTGTAACGAACTAATCGACAGGGATTGGAACATTTGTGTCACTGGTAAACAAATGGCTCTGCTTTTGATTGGCTTGCCAGAAACATACAGGCTTTAATAAAGTGTTCAAATAAGCTTGTTAAATCTGATTCCTTCAGGCAAAAGTTTTTTAGAAGCAGTTATGTTGATTACCTAACAAAAAGATGCCTTTGCAAGTGCACATTCATGCACGTAGGTTGTAAAAACTTTCGGTTATCGCACGTGACGATCAAAAGGGGCTTATAAAAGCAGCGTCCTTCTTGTCTTCAGCCTTGATGCTTAATTTAAGGAAACGGTTTTCATGGAGTTTGCTCTCGAAAACATCAGGGGGCAAAGTTTTTGTAAACGGTTCATGTTACAGCCCAAGTAAAAGTAGCAGCCCAAAGGAAGAATCAAGGTCCAGAGGCAAGCAAGAAGAACTCTCGTATT
>JANIJH010000008.1:447390-475194 GCA_024520975.1 Erythroxylum areolatum
CAAAAATTTCAAGAAAACTTCTCTCTTTCTATTTCTCTCCTACCTACTCTAAGTTCTCGGTTACCGATAACCCATCATTTGGTGCTTTCATTGAGAGGAAATCATGGCAGAAGGGACAACAACGAGATATAAGGCATTGGAGGAATCAATCAACACATTAGCCAAGGAATTTCGCGAGATGCAAACCACCATGAAGCAGCATTCTACCACAATGTTGCAACACTCAGAGGAGATTGCCAAGACTAGCTCTGCAAATGAAATGATTCAAAAGACATTAGAATCCATGTGTCAATCCCTTGCAAGGCTAGAAAAACAACCATCCCTAATAACCTATTCTCCACAACCACCATTATTGCCTACACCTACCACTCCGAGCTTATCAGGCAGCTCTAGTGCAGTTCATGCTTCACAATGGGAACCACAGGAGCAGACCAAAGCAACTGTGCGACACCCGAAGTTGGAAAATCCAGTGTTTACCGGAGAAGACGTAGCTGGGTGGATTTTTCAGATTCAACGTTTCTTTGATTATCACCGCACCTCTGAAGAACAGAAACTGTCTATTGCGTCCTTTTACATGACTGGCCCTGCACTCCAATGGTATCAGTGGGTAATGGCATCACAACAAATCCCAAACTGGAACGAGTTAGTTCGTCATTTAGAAATAAGGTTTGGTCCTTCTCCTTTCATTAATCACGAAGCTCGATTATTCAAGCTATTTCAAACTACTACCGTGAGTGCATATATGCAAGAGTTTGCTACTCTGTCCAATAGAATAACGAGACTTACTCCTGAAAGTTTATTGAACTGTTTTGTTTCGGGGTTGAAGGAAGAAATTAAAAATGAGCTATACCTTTTAAAACCTCAAACTATGGCTGAAGCCATTGGCATGGCAAGGATGGTTGAAGATAAGTTGAGAGCATCAAAGCCTATGACGCACTTTAACCCTCGTCAGGGGACAACTCAACCTAACAAACACAACTTCCAGAGACCCTACCCAGTGCTACCAACCCCACCACCACCTAAAATGCCTATCAAACGATTGACTACGGCAGAAATGGAAGCAAGAAGAGCTAAGGGATTATGCTTTAATTGTGATGAAAAATTCTCACCTGGGCATTCCTGCAGGAGAACATTCCATTGTCTTATAGCTGATGAAAGCGAGAACAATACAGAAACCCCAACGGACAGTGACGACTGCACAGCTGAGGAAGAAATCCCGGTCACTGACATACCTACTATATCCTTACATGCACTAGAAGGACATTTCATTCCATCGACCCTGCGACTCAACGGTAAGATATTGGGGCAACCCGTATTGATATTGATCGATGGAGGATCAACTCACAATTTTATGCAAGAACGGGTGGCTCACTTCCTGAAATTACCACTACAACAGTCAAGACACATGAATGTGACTGTTGGGAATGGAGAAAGCTTGAAATGTACAGGCTTGAGTGTGCAAACCCCAATCCAAGTAGACAACCACCATTTTACAATAGACCTTTACTTACTCCCAATTTATGGTGCAGATATTGTTTTAGGGGCTCAGTGGTTAGCCACGGTGGGGCCAGTACTATTTGACTACAAGAATTTATGGATGAAGTTAGAAAAAGAGGGTCAGCAGATTACCTTGCAGGGCATCCAACAAGCATCTATGTCATCCATGACTTTTAGCCAATTCACTCGCAATCAAAAAACTGACTCCATTTCTTCTTATTATCACTTGTTCATAAGTCCTGCAGATGCAGAGACAGAGGTGAAAATTGGAGATGGAGCATCACAAGAATTAAAGGAGAATTTGCAAAAACTATTCCAGAACCACTCGACGGTCTTCGAAGTACCCAAGGGCTTACCCCCATTCCGGAAGATGGAGCACAAGATCCCCCTGAAGCCAGGAACCATACCGGTCAATGTGAGGCCATACCGGTATCCACATGTGCAGAAGACTGAAATCGAAAGATTAGTTCACGAGATGCTAAGTGAAGGAGTAATTCAACCAAGCAATAGCCCTTATTCATCGCCAGTAATTTTAGTAAAAAAAAAAGATGGTACCTGGAGGTTCTGCGTAGATTACCGTGCTCTAAACGCCGCAACTGTGAAAGATCGCTATCCAATCCCAACGGCAGAAGAGCTCTTTGATGAGCTCGGTGGGGCAACCATTTTTTCTAAGCTTGATCTTCGAGCTGGCTATCATCAGTTGCGAATACACCCAGATGACATCCACAAAACGGCGTTCAGAACGCACAACGGGCATTATGAATTTGTTGTGCTACCATTTGGCCTAACGAATGCACCCTCGGCTTTCCAATCCGAGATGAATGATTTATTCCGGGCAGTCCTGAGGAAGTATGTCCTTGTCTTCTTCGACGACATATTAGTCTACAGCCCTACAGAAGCACTCCATTTGCAGCACCTTGATCACGTTCTTCAGCTGCTGAAAGAAAAACAATTTGATGTGAAACAGACAAAATGTGAGTTTGCCTGCACCTCCATGACTTACTTAGGGCATGTGATATCACCAAAGGGACTTTCTGTGGATGATGATAAAATAGCAGCAATTAAAGATTGGCCTACCCCGACCAGTGTTAGAAAACTGAGAGGATTCCTGGGAATTGCGGGATATTACTGAAAATTTGTAAAAAATTATGCCGTGCTTGCAGAGCCATTAACGAGGTTGCTACGGAAGGAAGCATTTGTGTGGACTGAAGCAGCGACCCAAGCTTTTCACAAATTAAAAGCAGCTTTAATGACTACACCCATCTTGGCTCTACCAGATTTTCACCAACCCTTTACTGTACAAACGAATGCCTCAGGAACAGGGATCGGCGCCGTGTTAACTCAAGGAGGACGACCAATTTCCTTCTACAGTAAGCAGCTTCCTCCACGTATGTTATCGGCGTCCACATACGCGCGGGAAATGTATGCCATCACAATGGCTGTCAAACGTTGGAGACAATACCTTCTGAGCACCCACTTTAAAATTGAGACAGATCACCAGCCCTTGAGAGCCTTGATGACACAGGTAATCCAGACGCCAGAACAGCAACAGTGGCTCACAAAGTTGTTGGGGTTTGACTTTGAGATCATTTACAAACCTGGAAAGGAGAATGGGCTAGCAGACGCGTTGTCCCGAGTTCACGGGGAGTTGATGGCGTTGTAGATTTCGAAACCCATCAGTGGGTTTCTGGCCACCTTACGGCGATTCATTACAACATACCCTCCTACGATGACTCTGTTTAAAACAATTCAGGATAACCCCGGCGAAAAGGCAGACTATAGAATCCAAGATGGGATCATATTATTTAAAGGGCGAATCTTTGTTCCTCCAGAATCAGGCTTACAGGAGATTTTGTTTCGAGAATACCATGACTCCGTCGTCGGGGGACATGCGGGAATGAAGCGAACAACGGCCCGGATCTCTTCATCCTTCTATTGGCCACGGTTGAGGCAAGATGTGGAGGCTTACGTTCAACAGTGTTCGGTATGTCAACAGGTGAAGAGTAGCAATCGAGCATCACCTGGGTTATTACAACCTTTACAGATTCCCCAACAGGTCTGGGAATCCATCTCTATGGATTTTATTACTCACTTGCCGGCTGTCCAGGGGAGAACCGTGATTTTCGTCGTCGTGGATAGGCTATCAAAGTATGCCCACTTCCTTGCCCTTCCCACTAATTTCACTGCTGTTTCACTTGTAGAAATATTTATGAATGTAATTGGTCGACTGCATGGATTCCCTAGGGATATTGTCTCTGACAGGGACCCGGTGTTCATGAGTTCTTTCTGGAGGAAACTCTTCAAACTTCAAGAGACTCATCTTTCTACTAGCTCAGCTTACCATCCACAATCCGATGGACAGACGGAGGTGGTAAATCGCTGTCTATAGGACTACTTGCGTTGTTATGTGGCCGACAACCCGAAGACCTGGCTCAGATTTCTCCATTGGGCAGAATATCACTATAACACATCGGTGCACTCTGCCATTAAAATGACACCCTTCGAAGCCGTCTACAGACGCACACCCCCAAGCCTTCCGCAATATCTTACGGGAAGCTCCAAACTCGATGCCATCGATACCTTGCTATCTGAACGGTCTAAGGTCCTGTCCCAGCTCAAAGAACATTTGGCCAGGGCTCAACACTGAATGAAGCAACAAGAGGACAAGCATCGAACAGATAAATCCCTTGAGATTGGCGCCTGGGTATTCGTGAAGCTCCATCCCTACCGTCAACGTTCTGTCATGGGCACTAGATTCCACAAGTTGTCAAAACGTTTTTATGGCCCCTTTGAAGTTGTCGAAAAAATTGGTTCAGTGGCTTACAGGCTTAATCTGCCACCTACTGCCCGCATACATAATGTGTTCCACATATCTTTACTTAAGGAGTGTCGAGGGGACCCACACCACCAGCTGCCCTTGCCAAATGACTTTTGTGAAGGATATCCATTAATGGTTCCTTAAACCATTTTGGGTTATCGTAGGATTTATAAAGGAAACCAGTTGTCAACACAAGCCCTTATCCAATGGACAGGCCAAACACCACCAGAAGCTACATGGGAGGACGTGGCAGAACTTCGAAGAGAGCACCCTGATTTTATCCTTGAGGACAAGGAATTTCTGGAGGATGGTAGTAATGTTACAGCCCAAGTAAAAGTAGCAGCCCAAAGGAAGAATCAAGGTCCAGAGGCAAGCAAGAAGAACTCTCGTATTCACGTGAAACCAGCAAAACTAAATGATTACATATTGTAGTGAGCTGGAATATTATAAGAATACAGACAAATATAGTTATAGGCCAAACGGATTCTGTTGTAACGGTCTTAACTATTTAATGAAAGGAGCCTCATGATGGAGGCATACAAAAATTTCAAGAAAACTTCTCTCTTTCTATTTCTCTCCTACCTACTCTAAGTTCTCGGTTACCGATAACCCATCAGTTCAACACGTTTTTAGAATTATCTGTTAAAATAACAGTTTGCCTGTGACCCATCTGCTAAATCCCGATGCTGCAGAGAACAAGATCAACACAAACTTAATCACCTGCTTCAATAAAAAGGAAAAATCCCAAAACTAGACTAGGAAAGCTTTTTAGGGAATTCAAATGTAGGGGTTTAAACACAAATTTGGTCAGAGTCAAGACTAATTATGGTGCAGATCAGAAGATGGGATAATAAATGATCATGTGTCTTCTTGTCTAACTTTGTAATTTCCTTACTCGTCATATTTTCACTTATTTGTCAAATACACACCAAGAAACATATGAAAGCTATTTGCTCTGAACAATAACATAAAATTTGCAGACGTCTGAGTTTGCATTATCATAACATAAATTCCAACCATATGACTGAAAACCATTTCATTAAGAAGAAAAGATATAGTGCACAGACAGCTAAAGAAGAAGACCTTCCATCATCTGGCAACCCAAATGAAAATAACAAGATGTTGTAATGGTTGGCTTCTGGTCTATTACACACCTATAGGTCTGACAAAAAGGAGCAGTTCTGCAATGAAGATGTTGCATCTTATGATTTTTATTATATCTAGCAAGCAGAATAATAAATTACATTTAAAGTTTGTTTTTTGATTATAAATATGTTATGTAAGCTGAACTTAGGGACTTGGCCCAAAAATGACAGAAACAGCAATTATTACTTGTTTGGTTAAAGATTGATGATCTTTTCTGCATCACATTTTTACAGTTTCGGCATCACCAGCCTCGGTTAACATTGCCGCATGATGTTCCAAGTATTCTTTGCTATTCATCTCTGTTAATCTGCATCAGTAATCGTTTAACAATTGGAAAGTACAACAATGGACGATCAGCATACGGAGTCTCTGTTATGTAAACAATATGTAACTGAAATGTAAATCTAGATTACCTACTAATTGTACGATCTTTTGCAAATCCTAATTCATTGTCTACACAAAGATCAGACTCGTCATTTCTCCTTGATCTCGCAGAAGTCCTGGGTGCTATGTGCTGGGCATCAGAAACTGTCACTATCTTTTCGAAAAGCTCTACTGGACTTCCCTCAGCAGAACACAACAGTCTGGAATGGTTTTCATACATCACCTGAAATAATAGTAACAGTAAGAAGAAAATGGTACTTCTTGAATAACTCCATTTGTGAAAAAGGAAGAATTCAAGACAGTCTTTGGGTCCACGGATAAAAAAAGATGCATCGAACAAGGTTGCAAAAAGATTTTATATCATATCAGATCTCAGTCTTCCAAAAATTAAAACCCTCAACTCTATGATAACTTAAAAGACCAAATATCCATTCCAGGCCAGAACAAGCAACCGATTTCGACATATATGATGAAATATAGTAGGAAATCAAAATGCAAGACTTGTTTATGTATTCAAAAAGCAAATGAAAACAAAAAGGTGACATTTTGGCATACGTCGATTAAGGTGACAAATCGGTATGCTGCTGTTCTGTTGTGGAGTCCGAAAATTGGGACACCTTCCAATGCCAAGGTATGAAATTTATCTGCACATAAAGGGTGTAAAAATCAAAATCACTCCCATTTGTAAAAGAAATAACTTCAGGATACTTGTGAGATATGATTTAAGGTAAACAATTCAGACATTTGATATTCAGAAAAAAAAATTGTGGACAGAGATCAAAGTATCTAGTACTAGATGTTCAAGAGGAAAAACAAAAGAAAAGGCTTTTCTACGCAGGTTCTTGCTATTTTTCCAGGGGCTTTGTGTGTTATATTAACTGAATTAATGTCCAATCTACTTTTTCCCCATTGCAATGCTGAAACGGTTTTATACCGCCAGATGTCAGCTATTGGCTACAATCATAAGCAAAGCAAACTAAAATCTACCCAGCTGGAAGAACTCACTAAACAGTCCAAAATAATCTGCTGCTCCAAGAGGTTTGTCACATAGTTCCTCAAAAGAAAAATAAGCACATCCATTAGCACCTAGGGGCACCTAACCAGGTTGCAAAAAAAGCAAGGTTAATATGATCCAAAATAAGCTGTTATGCACATATAAAAATTAAAAAAAAAATTTACACACACCTGCAAAGTTCTACCCATTACTACCTCCACTTGCTGTGGAACTGCAGTTTGTTCTCCAATCAACTGTTGAAACTTTTGCTTAAGAATGTCAGATGAATCGTTTCCAACAAAGTAGAAACCTTGCTCTGCCTGAATTTGAGTACAATCAGCAATGTCAGGAATTGTCAAGGAATTTCGTTGTTTTGAAAAATGAAGATTTGAATTCATACTGAAGTCAATTTTCGATAATCCACTGATGAACCAATTTCATGAATCACACACCGTTCCTGAAAAATGAAAAATATATATAGAAGTCATTGCTGCAGATAATTCTCTGATTGGACAAGTATGCTAGCTGTCAGCATACTTTAGTTACTTTATTCTCTCCAAACACAACGGCAAGCAAATGTTGGCATACCTTCAGAGTTGCAATGAAGGGCAGGAAAAGATCCCTCTGCAACCCACCTTCGTAGAGATTATCTGGAGCACGATTTGATGTTGACACGAGAATCTGGACTTGGCTCCATCATGCATAAACATATGAGTTCTAAATTTACTATCAATTTTCAACCATAAATCATTTTTTCAGAATATCAACAAATGGGAGTGGACAAAGAAGACTTACAACGCCATTACTAAATAGATGTCTAAAAAGTCGGTTCAAAATCAATGCATCAGCAACATCAGTAACCTACAAAAGTTACATAGCATCAAAGCTTTTAATGAATTGAAATCTTCAATACATGCAACAGTTTTTCAATTTATATACCATGAATTCATCAAGACATAGTAAGATGGCTTCATCTGATATCTCTGCTGCAACGACTTCAAGGGGATCTGAGACACCCTTATGTCTCTGCAAGTATGTACCAGTTAACATAAAGTCATTAATTTGACTACCACGTCTACATAGATTGGTCAATTACAATCCAAACAGAAGATCTAAAAAGTACTGTACAGAAACTGAATTAGCACCATATCCGACAATCAGAAATTGAGTTTTAAAGTGTGTATAAGAATGATGCATGCCAGTCAAAAAGATAAGGTTGTTTAATCATTTTCCAGATATGAGGAAAGATGAATGTTGAATACAAAAAAAGAAGACAGAGATGGTGGGGAAGTATAGATAAAACTTGAGATATCCATGTGAGAATTCTTACTTGCAACCGACTATGGACGTTTAGCATGAAATCATGGAAATGGATCCTCTTTTTCCTCCAATTTTCAGGCCTATAAATTGAATAGCGCAAGATGAAATTGGCAATAAATATCCATGTGGCTTTCTTCAAAATGGCCAAGATGATAATACACTTACGCTCTTCTATATTAGGTTAATGATTTTAGATCCATCTACACTTAAATGCTTGTGTAAACTAACAAGGAAATATTTCCAAAAGAAGTAACAAGGAAATAAAGTTACTTCTAAAACAAATTAAGATAGGGAGCTCACAATTGCTCAAAGAACAAATCCATAAGCATTGTTTTTCCTGTGCCCACTCCACCATAAAGATAAAGCCCTTTAACGGGTGAATATGAAGACTGTGGGATGAACCGAGACCACAACCACCTACTCCTGAACACAACAAACCGGAAACCAGTAAACAAATTTGATATATGGAGGTAAACCCAGAAAAAAGATAGAAAAGAACAATTTCCAAAGCAAAGAAAATCCTGATGAGATGAAGGGAAGAATTTTGAGTTCCATACAAGGGCATAATATTAAATGAAACAAATTCGAAGAGTCTACCTCCCAGATTTTTCTGAAGTTGAATAACGATCCAACTTGCAGGCATCAGCTGACTCCACTATCTCATCGTAGAGTCTCTGAAGTTCTCTTAAAGTGCCTACCTGCTTAAATTATACTCAGTATATCCTTCGACTAAAACCTAATAATTAAAACATCAAGAAGCATGAAATTTTCATCTTAACAGAAAAAGCAGTTCCCATATTTCAAATAAAAAACTTATAAGCCTGCCATTAAATTCATCAAGTTGCTATAAAACAAAATGTGTCGACATCCATAGCGAACTTTCTCTTCCTCACAAAGCATACAGGTGCAAGGACAGACTTGACCATTTTACTTGAGAAACAGACACGGTTAATGTTAAACCTGGCTCACATTTTCCACTTGACGTATTAACAAACACAAAAGGAATGAAAGTACTCGGAGAAAATGTTCATAAAACAAAATCCAATACCTGGCAGTTATCACCAGCCACAAGCTCACCCGCAGCTATCCTTCTTTCATACTCCACCAGTGGCCCTCCTCTAGTCACATCTGCTCAACGTAAAAGAACAACAATCACAATTTCCAATCTCCTTCTCTCTTGATATTGGGCGGCCATCAAGGAAAGAGATAAAAACAAGCTTGAGCCAGATGGAGTCCAACCTGAAGTTGACAATTTGGCCGCATCGGTTGACAGAACTCTAGAGATAAAGAACTCTGGACATAGAATTGTACCATCAACTCCATATCTGGAGTGTCCATAAGCAGAAGCACAGCTGGGATTTACCCGATTCCTTTGACTTCTAATGAAACCAAACGAGTGGTTGTATTCCTGAACCTGAACCGCCAACAGAAACTGGCGCATGCATCTAACACTTCTTCTCATTTTTCTTTCCAACCCAAACCTTATTATTACAATCCAATTAACAGGTATGAGAATTGGTTTCACTCACAATTGACAGATTAGTCCTGCAACAACTAAAAATCATATCTCTGAACACTTAAACAATAAAAGACAACCAGATAAACTAAAAAAGAAAAAGAAAGTTCTTAAATTTGCATATAGCATCGAAACCAACGAGAACTCTGATCTCAGTTACAATCAAGAGTAATGTTTTTTACTTCAAACTCTTCAAAACAAAATATTTCGTGACAATTTTAAACACTTCCAATCTCTAATTTTTACAGAAAGAAAAGACGCAGATTAAAGAAACGTACCTGATCGAAGAAACATCAAAATCCAATTCACCCCCGGGAAGCAAAAACTTCAACTTTGATACGAAAACGAGAAAAAGAGGGTTGGTAATAAATGTATTATGTATATAAATCAAAATTGATTTATGGTGCTCGCTCTACTACCAGCACCCCATCTCCTCGGACAAAGAGACCGACAGAGAGATAAAGAGACTGTAAGGTCGGAAAATTAAAGAAGACTGAGACTCCCAAGTTGTTGTGAGGTTCGGTGTCCTTTTCCCCTTTTTATTAACTGTTTAATAATGAATTTGGAATCTTCCGAGTGACTTGTTAAACATTAGTCAGCACGTAAACATGTGCTGCATTACCTACAAACTTCGCACTTTGTCCACCTACCAATCACAAGTTTTGTGAACGAGTGACAAAAACGCGCCGTACAAACAAATCCATCGTGTTGTATTCGTTAAGAAGGAGTGGACCCCATCAGATTCCCCATTCCCATAAGCCCATCACCGCGAATCCGACCACATGTGGGTTGCAGTTTGTGGGTGCGCCGCCTGCGACCTTGGTTGGGACAAGGACACATGTCAATGAGTACCTTTGGTTATTGTCACTTGGTGATGCGGGTCACTTTATCATATTAGATGGGTATATAAGCCTTAAATTTGTCGTTATCGGGTAAGTTGTCTCTACTTCTTGGACGAGAGAACGGAGTCAATAGAATCCATCCATCTCTGAACCCTCTTGGGTTCTATTTGCTGACAACGAAGGTAATTCAGAGATGGCGAATCAAGGCGCGAAGAAGCGCAAAGAAGAGAACAGCCGCCACATGACCAAGATCCTTCAGCTCATCGTCGCATCTAATGTATGCCCCCTCTCATCTTATTGATCATCTTCACTCCTTTTTTATTTACTTCTTGTTGTGAGAATGTCAAAGTTACAAATCGGTAATAGGGTCCGTGTAGTTTATCGAGATTGTTGGCTTACCCTTGCAGTGAAGATGTAAAGTAATAAGGAACTTGGAATAATTAATGGGACTGGTTATAAAAAGTTTTTATTTTTCGCTTTGCGTTTCTTCAACATTCAATTGTTGGAACATGGGTTTTATTCTTTCTTGATCTTCTTCCTTTTTCCCAGCTCCCATGGTATTTCTTGCATATTGGGGCATATAACTTTCTTATTATTGATTGATGCCATATTCAAAATTTTATCTTGGTGTCGGCCCTACGGGAAAGTGCATTTTCACTTTTTTCCTTATCCTTTATCTGTAGTTTTGTTCGCTTCGTGTGGACTCTTTCGAGAAGGTTTACTGCAGAATGTAGCATAGAATTTTGAAGTGTACATTAATATGAATAGAATCTAGACTTCATACACAAAAGCCTAAACTATAATAGGTATACGGCACATCCAAAATTAAAACAATATAGCCACCAACAAAACTTGCAGAATCAACCACCACCATGTTTATGGTGTTAGTGAGGCGGTGGCTGCATATATACTGCTTCTTCTGCCAATGCAAAGGGCATTTACTTACGAGGCTTGAGCATCACCGCTGTAATTTTCGGCATACCTTTCTCCCAAGATGACGGCACGAACTTGAAGTTCTCCTATTAAGAAGTATGATTGATTTATTCTACAATTGTCATCTAACCTAGTGGTTTATTTTCTTCAATTGAAATTCAAAATTTGCAATGTAGACACAATTTTGCTTATTGAATACGTCTTAAATTTATCATTTTGTTAGCTCTGATTTCTATGGCAACTGCATCAACAATTTCCATTGTTACTATTTGAGTTATGTTTGCATCCTTAAGTTTATTGCTGAATTTATTATTATGTTGGTGATTTAATTTCTGTCATCTAGGTTGTATATCTCCTGGTGAGGATGGTATTTTTCCATTCCTCTTTCACCTGGAAACACTGGGTGGGCCTAGTTTTGACTTCTCTGGCTTATTGGATTCCCTATAAACAACTTGCAGAAATGGCAAAATCTACTTACACTGATGATGGAGAGCTTCTTGATGGTGGATTTGATATGATTACTGGTGGAATTTGTGGGTGCGTCATTCTCATACTTTCCTCTTCTTTTTTATGCCTTTCCAGTTTGATACCTGTTGTTGTGGATGTCTTATCCTAGGAAATTTCTTGTAAATAGAGAAAAAAAGAAAGGAGGAAATTATGTTTTTCATGTGCATTATGTCCAAAATTAAGGTAAAAATTATGCACAGATATTAACCTAAATCTGAATGCACCAAACCGATGTAGGAGAGTGTTATAGTGAACATCTAAGAGCCTTTTGCACCATTCACCATGATCAAAGCTTAGTATCATGAAAATTTACATGCATTAGAACATGATGAGGTTTAAATTGTGGACAATAGAAATAGGTCCATTCATTGCTGACTCATTGAGGGTTCTTGATGAATTTGTGATTAACACTATTGTCATTTGATTGGGAGAACTTAAAGAATTGATAAAATCCTTATTGTAATTTGGTTTCACTCTTTCAGTGGTTCCTTATTATATTTTCGGGTTACATTTTAATGTGTTAATCTTCTACTTTTTGTTATCTTTTTCAGCTATCTACATGATGTGATCTATATTACATGCTTTGTTCAAATCATGTCAATCATCTCGGAGAAATTTTGGTACTCATACCTGGTGGTAAGGTCCTATGAACTTTTAACTTTTCAACTATGGAATTGCTTGTGTAGCATGCTTCTGGTGTGGAAAATTTGTTAAACTACACTTTAAAGATTCTTGTTTGCAGTGCAAGCTAAGTTTATCCTATTTCTGTTGTTTGGATACAAACATTTCTCTACATAGAGTGTCTTAACTCGTGACTAAGTCTAATGTCAATAGTTTGTATTAGTCTAATTACAGTCAAGATAAAAAAATAGTTTTATCAGTTCGAAGTTCTAACAAAATTCAGGAGCTGGGCATATGATATTATACTCAAATTCAATAAAAATGATGACACACTAGAGATGTTGAATGTGAACGTTGTAGACAGAATTCTGGAATGCATATTTTATGCACACATTATGATATTCATGTGCCATATGAGATTCCATGACAGAGTAGCTTACTAAATTTCTTACTTGTGATAAGAGTTCATGGTGGTTGATAAAACAAGAGCAAAACAAGTTCTTTATGGTTGTTGTTTGGTCTTAGATACCGGCATTTGGAGCATACAAATTGTTTGGACTAGTGAGAGGAATCTTACCGCAAGGTTCAGAGGTAGATATCGATTCCAAACTTTATCAAAACATCACAAGCTTAAACTTAGTGTACATAATATGGTCTGCGATCTTCTCTTAATTAGGGAGTTGAAGAGGATGAAAAGACTCGCAAGAAGAGGGAAAAGCTGGAGAAGAAAGCTTCACGAGCCAAATTTGTGAGAACGAGAAACAAATAGATTCTTGAGATAACTTTAAGCAGCAAAAGCAACCCTTTGTTAGGTGGAGGAACTTGGTTTCTTTTCAGAGCCAGGGAATGGCTATTCCGGGCAGTGCAAGTGATTTCTGATTTTCTTCTCAGTCCTTGGTGCAGGAAGATAACTGAAACCCTGATGTAATATGCATACAAAGTGGTTGACATTGTATTTTTACCTTAAGTATCTTCCCAAATCAATCTGTACTCTATAGGCCTGAGAAAGATGAAACTTTTTTATGTTAATCAAGATGTAGCAAGCTATTAGAGGCTTGGGTAATCTAAGCCCTGATCCGATTGGAGCCAAACATCATTTTGAATATGATAAGTTAAGCTAAACAAAATCGTTTGATCTTAATTAGTTTCGATCAAACTGAGATTATCTTTATGTCAAGAAAAAAAGCAATAAGGTTTTTGGAATTTGTCACATAAAAAAGGAAAAATTATCTTCCACTTATAGATTCTCCGGTTGCTTTAAATATTAACCAAAATATGGTTATTTCTTATTCTCGTATTGGTCAATGGTCTTCAGTCTGAAATTATAGCGCCGAAAATAAGTCTAAATTTTCTGTTTAATTTATAATATTTTATTTTGTCTCATAAATTTTAATCATTTATTTATGTAAGTTTATCTTAATTATTTATTTATATAAAACTTGTGTAAGTTCTGTATAAATAAATGCAAATTCTAAATGAGTTTCGCATAAATAAATATAAAATTTACATAAATAAATGAGACTCGGCCAAAGAAACGATAATATTAAAAAAGAATCCTGTCCCGCCGGAAATAGGAAAAATGTACGGAGGAGCCAATTAAGCCCCATTATTTGTGACGTCAAATCTTCATATTTGCTTCACTATTGTAATATTTAACGATGCCTTGCTCAACTGAAGCTTTGTACTTCCATGGCCTCCGCTCGAAGCATTCATATTCCTTTCTCCTCCTTCCTCAAAGTACTCTATCTCTGTCTCTATTCTGACTGTTTGCAAATATATTGCTTGATTTTTAAAAGTAGATGTCTTTGACTTATTGCAGAGGGCGAGCGTACGTGTATGTACTACTCCCGGTGTTCGAGAAGGTTCATTTTGCTTATAATCTTTTGCACTCTCATTGTTGGATGGCTAGATTTTTTGTATGGGTATTTTCAATTGCTCAGTGTAAAAGGAGAATTATTTTGGTCACAACTTCTTCCAGGCTTCGGAGGAGGAAGCTTTCGAAGCTACAATGTGAACGGGTCCATGGACGAAACGATTCTGAAATTGGAGGAACATGACGCGATTGATGGTGAACTAGCCAAAATTCGTACGGAGTTTGCAGCTGCAAAGCGGAGGTTTCTGCAAATTCCCGAGGCTCTCAAAAACATGCCCAAAATGAATCCTCAGGGTTTTCTATTTCAGTCTCACCTTTTACAGTTTTTTATTTGTGTTTTATTGCAAAGTAGTAATCTTTTTCGTTGTTGAATTAGGGATATATGTGAATAAGAACATGAGATTGGATGACATACATGTTTATGGATTTGACTACGACTATACGTTGGCGCATTACTCTCCTAACTTGCAGACATTGATATATGATCTCGCTAAGGAGCATATGGTTAATGAGGTTAGTTTGCGAAATTTTAGTCATATTTTTGGTTCTCTAGTTGTTTTATGATCTATTTCATATTGGGGTATTTTGCAGTTTAAATATCCTGATATATGTATGGAGTTCAAATATGATCCAACGTTTCCTATTAGAGGCCTTTACTATGACAAGAAAAACGGCTGTCTCTTGAAGTTGGATTTCTTTGGATCTATTGAACTTGACGGATGCTACTTTGGCCATCGCAAGGTACTTCCATGTTTTTGTGGTCTAACCACATTGGTATATGATCTAAAAGTTAGCTATTTGGACCTATTGAGTTCATGTACAACTCAATAGACTTTCATAGTGAACATGTGTGTAACATACAACTTGTTGATCCGAGAAACAACACTTTTGACTCAGATTGCATTGCTTATTAAATTCTTTTATCTTCAGCTTGACATTCTGGAAATGGAAAAGATATATGGCACTCGACACATTGGTCGTGACCAAGCACTTGGCCTTGTTGGTTTGATGGATTTCTTTTGCTTCAGTGAGGTTAGTTTCGCGTTCTTTGACAGGATATCAAGATGAACCTTAATCTGGCTGTTGTGCTGAAACGCAAACTGTTCGGTTGAATTCTACTCTCACCATTACTAGGTGCTTGTATATCTCTTTATCTGAAAAGTTCTAATCACAGTTTCTCTTTCTCGGGGACACAAGGTCTAATGTTGCTGCAGTTAAGAAATAATTATTTTCTTGTGTCTGCGTTACCATATGTATCTTCAAATTTGTATGTTTCCTGTATGCATGCACTATAGGCATCCATTACGTAATGCACATGTGTTTGTTGTGTGTATGTTATTCGTGCTTAAGAGAGAGAGAGTACAGCAGTACCCAGGTAAACAAGGCTAGTTAGCTCCTTTCTGTTTCATTGGGTGTTAAGTATGATGTTCTTTGAGTTTCCTATTTCTTTTCCCCTTCCCTTGAAACTAATGAAACTCTTGTTCGTTATTTTGTAGGCATGCCTTATTGCAGATATGGTGCAGTATTTTGTAGATGCTAAGCTTGACTTCGATACATCCTGCATTTATGAAGATGTAAATCTTGCAATTCAGTATGTTCATAAAAGTGGGTTGGTTCACAAAGGGATTCTTTCCAATCCTGATAGATATCTTGTAAAAAATGTGAGTCTAAATCTTTACCCAAATGTTACAAGTAGTGCTCAAACACACTGAGTTTGAGCTGAAGCTTTCATTTCTGATTAATAAGTTCATAGATACGCTTTCAGTCTAACCTGCATTTAAGGTGGTTAATATTTCAGGGTCAGGTATTTCGGTTTCTCAGGATGCTAAGGGACAAGGGGAAGAAACTATTTTTGATGACAAATTCTCCTTATTATTTTGTAGATGGAGGGATGCATTTTATGTTGGAGGTATAAAAAGGAACACCGTTTCTAACTTCTATATTGAAGTAATGTGATTGCGTGTTGTTATATGAAGAGCTTACGCCATTCCACATTATAATAGTTTGTAAATTTTTACATTCCCAGTCATTCAGACGTTCCATTTGCAGTGTCCTCTTCTTTTTCCTCTTTGTTCTTTCATAGGGTGTAACTCATGTCTTGATAAGATCAGAGAGGCGTTGAATAGGATGCCTTAAATGATAAAAAAGCTGCATTATTATCATAATCAGTTTGACAGCCACTTATATAGTGTCTGCAGAGCATAAAATAAAATAGAAGCAATCAAATCGAGAATCTCAACATACATTCTCATTATTGTTGTTCATTTTGGTTGCATTCCAAGTGAATTATCATCCATCATGGCAGGTTTCGAAGCTGATTTTGAATTGTTATTAGTCTCGAATGCAATTATTGCCACTTGCAAGTCATTTGAATAGTATTGAACATCTTGCCCTGTAATCCAATAATTCTGTCCAAAGGGACTTTTTTGTCCTGTAGTGAAAAATGTCTTCAAATGGTTTGTATACTTGTTTTCCTTATTTATCTGAATTCATATCAGAGTTTTTGTTGGATTTCTTGAAAATTTATTTTCATGCTTTAAAAATGACGTGGAAATTCATTTAGTGATTGCCTCACAGTAGATTGTGTTCTTTTGTCTGGTTCAAAATATGAGATTAGCATTAGTATTACTGTATCACTATTCTTGTATGTGTTGCTGCAAATGTGTTTATAGAAAATCCGACATTTTTTATTCAATGAACCTTCTTCATTTCTGTTTTAGGATGCTGTTGGTTATAGAGACTCTTGGAGGGAACTTTTTGATGTTGTGATTGCTAAAGCAAATAAGCCTGCATTCTATACATCTGAACACCCATTCCGGTTGGTATCTTTTCTTTCTGTTGATAAATTAAATTGATAACTGAATTTTTTTTCCAGTTTTTAGTATTTTAGTTACAGCTGGAAATCCAGCTAAACTACCTGAAAGCGCTGTATGTTTGTTATCTTTAATTGAAACTGCAAGCTACACTACTGTCTGGTTTTGGATTCCATGTAGCTGTTATGATACGGAGAAGGACACTCTAGCTTTTGGCAAGGTGGATGCTTTTCTTCCAAATAAGATATACTACCATGGATGCCTCAAATCCTTTCTTGAAATTACCAAGTGGAATGGTCCTGAGGTACATCTTATATTGTGGAGCTTCTGTCCTTGTGCGAGTGCATATAAGCTTCAGATGATTTTCTAGTACATTTATGCATGACCATTAAGTATGTTCCCCAGAATTTGAAGTGATTGATTTTATTGGCTAAAAGGTACGTGAACAGAACTTATTGGTGTAATGAAAGAGAAATACACACTTTTCCTTTTTCACTTGGTAAAATTCATTTAAAGTTCAACTATGAACATCTCTTTAGTCACTATAGAAAAACTGTTGATCATTTTTGGCCAATCTTTATTTAGTTGTTAAGATTTGCTTTGACTACTTGATTCATTTTTCTGTCTTTCTAGGTGATATACTTTGGGGATCACTTGTTTAGTGACTTAAGGGGACCTTCAAAGGCCGGTTGGCGTACTGCTGCCATCATTCATGAACTAGAAGTATGCATCTAGTCACATGCTTAGTTGTGCCATTTACAGTTTTTAAAGCTTCTGTTTCATATTCTGATCAAGTGTAGTAATCGACAAAGCATGGGTTTAATATCAATCATTACAAACCCTGAAGACGTTTTGCCCATATCACCCCAAAGGTTACTATTTCTGATGGCAGGGACAGAATAACAATATTTTACAATTTAGGGTACAGTTTTGAGGATTTAAAGAATTTCTTACAATTGCAGGATATGATATTGTTTTTTTCTTTTCACTAACTAAATTTGTCTGTTCAATATCATTCCTGCTTTCTTTATTATATTGAATCCTGCCATATTCCCTTCTTCTGTCATATCCGTAGTTCAAAATTTAAACTGTTCAAAGCCAGTCCAATGTCTTCTTCATTTTAATTGATTTCTTGCTCTTGTTGTACTTCATCTTCATTGCTTCTTCTTCACTTTTCTTTGCTAAACAAATTATCAATTTAGAATGTTAAATGTTGTCTCATTTTGTTTCCAAATTTTGTGTGGAGTGAAATACTCATACAGAATGATGATAACTACTAAACAAATTCTCAATTTTAACTTGTTAAATGTTGTCTCATTTTGTTTCCAAATTTTATGCAGAGTGAAATACGTATACAGAATGATGATAGCTATCGTTTTGAGCAGGTAGATTTCTCTCGTTTGCATTGCATTTTAGAAAGAAAAGAAAAAGCATGTGTATCTCTCTCTGGATTGCTATCAAATACCATAGTCATGCCATTATTATCGGTTTGTTTAAAATGAGCTCCATCTTGTCCTTGATGCAGGCGAAATTTCACATCATACAAGAACTTCTTGGTAGATTGCACTCAACTGTAGGTAACAGCGCACAAAGTCTAGAATACTGGTCCCTCTTTAAGGAGTTGAATGAAGAGAGACGGAAGGCACGAGGGACGATGAAGAAAATGTTTAACAAGTTTTTTGGAGCCACTTTCCTCACTGACACAGGCCAAGAATCTGCTTTTTCATATCACATCCACCAATATGCAGATGTGTATACCAGTAAACCTGAGAACTTTTTGCTCTATTCACCCGAATCATGGCTTCATGTACCCTTTGATATCAAAATCATGCCTCATCACGTCAAGGTATGACCTTTTCTTATAAAAGCTCTAGTGTTTCTTTCTGTTTCTGGTAGCAAGTGATTTAGTGTGATATTTACTATTTTTACATTGGCTTTCCCAGGACCAATTACTGTTGTATAGTTGACATGCTAGTGTATCTGCTGTCTTATCACATATTAAGGATACTCTTAAATCTAAGTAGTTGCATGGCCAGAGTGGTCAGGAAGCTGTTCTTTGTTTGAAATTAAAGTCTATATGATACTTCAACTTGTTAGCTTCCCCAGGTGTTGAAGGTAGTAGTTTACATGAGATGTGGATCAAATACCCAGAAGCATTGAAGATGGTACCCGAATGCTGATGGGAATTCCCAGTTATATAGAGTAACCCTGGAATGTAAAGTTTTTTAGGTGCATGTAATCTTTGGAACAATGGGGATAGAAATGTACTGCGTGATTGAAGAAAAAGAAAAGTTGTAGAGGCTGACAACATAAGATTGATTAATAAAGAAGAACAGTGGGTTTACATCTTTTTATCAAGTTGGGTCAAACTGGACTGAAATGCGAGGACCGAGTTCTTGTAAAGACCAGTTCTTTTATTGGAGATTTTATGCTTTATATGGTGATACCGTTCACTCATTTAAATTAAACTCGTCCGAAAATTCTATATGCTACTCTGCTGATGATAATTTTGTCCATTTTCAGGTTCCATCATCTCTATTCACCGATCAATAGATACCAGATTCAGTATGGTTTCCTGGGAGTAAAATTTTTTCTTCTCCTGACAGTGCCCCAAAGTTCTTCTCATAATGGTCGTCTTCGGCAATAAATTCAATGCCTTCATGATTTGGGAAGGGAGAGGCCATCGGCAAATTACCAGTTCTGTACATGATACAACTAATAACAGCTCCTTTTTTTTTCCCCCTTTTTTCGAAATTCCAGCCTCATTCTAGTCATGTTTGCCCATTAAAAGACTCTGAAATGTGGTCCACTTTATGCTTTGAAATGTTGATATTTTGGTACTTGGTCCACTTGATATTTTTATCTGGTGTTGTGTTGTGCCTAAGCTTATGAATATGTGATTGCTTGGTGCACCGCTCCAATGTTGTCTCTCTGGGGCGTCCATAAATGCCGTTTGCTTTGGTGTATGGCCAATGAATTGTGAGAAAATGCTTTACAGATTTTGTCATGTGCTTGAACTGCAACGGTTGATGTCATTTTCAAGATGCAGCCTGTAATACTCTCAGTTCTTGGTTTTCTTCGCTCTTTTATTCATGAACCAGCCGGTGGGAGTTGAACCGATGAATATCCTACAAATGGTAGAAATTCAAGGAGATATCTAGATGTCGGATTTATTTGGCCTGGCTTGATGGAAACGTAAGCTTTTTGAACTTGACTTTTCGTTTGTATCTCACTATTTTCCACTAACCATGAATAAAAAATACTTTATATTGTTGAAATAGAAAATTTCTCGAGACAAAATCATCTAAGAGTTGTTTTATTTTTAATATTATAATTTTGAAGATGAATTTTTCTAGATCAAATTTTAAAAACCTCACTAATTACGATAACTTACGGGCCTTGCGAGAGTTGGGAGAAGAATATCAATTATACGTAACATTTTTTTTTTTACATTTTATAAAGAGATTGGTTTCGTAATTCGAATTTGTGACTTTTTACTATCAAACTCATAAATGTTATTTTTTACAAAGATAATATCTTATCAGAATCCTTAATGCTATTAGTCAGGTTAATGTTCGGTATTGCCCTTATAATATAGAAATTGTAAGGTGAGGTAACTTCTTAGTAACCAGTAGAAATCGATTATAATATTATCACCGTTAATGTCATCTCCTCCTTTTCTCCCGTCTCTTCTCAAATTCTGTAAGTCAAGTATGGATGCATTACTTGTCATTGGCTCTTCAAGGTGGTGTGTGTTTGCTTCCAAAATAGAAGGCACTTTAAAAAAAAGGCGCAACATATCCACGAGTAGGTAGATTGCCTAACCTCTTATCACACGCTGATCACCTAAAAACAGCCACAAGCCTGCGTGCAAGGAGTCAAGTCCTTTCTTTTCCTACACGCATGATTTTGTTTTCTTTCTTTATTATATTCTCCTCTCATCTAACAAAACAACGGTGACCATGTACATGATGCCATTTGTCAGCTCCTTATGACACATATGCCGGGAATTACTTCCACGTAAACACCTTGCTTGTTGCTTGTTTCCTCCAGACATTGTCTTCCTCTTTAACAAATACTAATATGTTCTGAATTACATGTTCCATATCCCTGCTTCTTTTGGAGGCCACCACCCTAATCGTCAAACCCGCAGTTTCTTGAAAGACCCGAAAATGAAGCCATTGAAGAAGTTGCATAATTTGTTATTTCTCAAGGGTTTCAGATAATTTTAATAAACAAACCCATTTATGATGTTAAGTGAGTATTGTGTGAATGTGACACTATATTCAAGAAGGTTGGCTGCAAGATACTATTAGAAGAACCGACCAGTATTTAATAGGGTGGCTGAGAGCTTTTAACACTTGGTGTGACAGGGTTCATAGGATGATGAGACTGGATATGCATACATGCAATGAGATGGATTCCAGTAGGTTGATCTAAAAGTTTGGTGAAGATCAATAAATTGCGTAGCAGCCATAATTGGCCTTAGTATGAGCTGCTGCTTTTCCTCGGGGTTGAGAGCATTCATTGGCCAGCTCTTTGTCCTTTTCTCCTCCCTACTGTGCCACCGAGCCTTTCTTCACTTTATAGGTGGCAATGGGTCCAAGCTCAGACCGTACTTTTAATATTCTGAATTTGAAGCAAAACATGCTTTATTTGAGTTCAGTTAAAAATGAGCTCTTTATTTAACTTAAAATTTATCTGTTAATACCAAACCTGATGATGAGGAGATTTCAGCAAAAAAAGTCGAGTGCTGTGCTCGACGCACCCACCCCGCCAACTGGCGAAATAACAATCCCTTCTTGTGTCCAGCTTCCATGAACAGATCGTGGGCCAAGTCTGCTAACTCATTGACTAACCCTACAATCATGTTAATTATGAGCACATGTCACCTCATTCCACGCAAATCTACTTGTTATTCAATAAGATCCTAGAAAGTGAAAACATAAAGAGTTCACAAAATTATCAACTTCAATAAGAGAAGAGAGGCCATCACACTAACCATGGTAAGTCCATTACTGGACCAAAGCACAGAGAAAAAGGGCACTACTTTAGAGGTTGTATTACGCCAGCTCGAGTTAGTCAACAAAGCTATGATTAACCCCCCCTCCCCAAAAAAAACAGGACAAGTTCATTGTCTTAAGAACACGTACAAGATTAAAATTCATCACTCGAAAAACCTTTGGGTTAGTCATAAAATCATGATGAATCCAAGTTTTAAATTAGGGAGAATTCATTTAATTCTTGTGGAAGATGTGATTGGCAATGCAAATAAGAAGCAAACTACCAATTCTTAGTCTCAGTATAACTTTCATTGTAAAAACGGTTTGATATGGTAAGCATAACTAGAAAAAGGAGAGTTGCTTTTTGGGTCAAGGTAAGCAGCTTACGTTTTGGACACTGTAACATAATGTGCAAAAACAAAATTGACATATATTTAATATAAGTTGGAGAAATCCTAGGCTTCCCTTTCTCGTACAGAACAATGTCAATGCATGAACCTTGATAAGAGGGGCCTTAAATAAAAGCACATGAAATCATATGGCTAAGTAGATGGAACGTGTAGTTTGATTGTTCACCCACTCTTCTTCCTTTTTAGTCTCCATCTCACCTTCAAATTTCTCTCATGGCTTCTTCTATTTTACATAGTATAAGAAGAGTGCGAACATAAGAAGCAAAACTAAGCATCAGAAGCAGAATCTAACCTGAAAACTACTTCAGATGGACGAAGAACTTCCCACCGTTTGTGTTCTTGATGCTTCAAATTATGTTGGGTTTTGGATTGTTAAAGGGTTGTTGAGCAGGGGCTACTCGGTTCATGCGGCCGTGCAAAAGAATGGTAAGCTAGTTCCTTTCATTTTGGTGTCTTTGATTACCCGATTCCCTTTTTTCCTTCCCTGTTAAAAAGTTCTTCTTTTTTAATTGTTCTCTCCGAAAAGATCATGCTTTTGATAGTTCTGTTCTTGGGTTTGTTTCAGGAGAGGCGGAGATTCAGAAGAAAATAAGGGAGATGGAGAAAGAGGAGGAGAAACTGGTTGTCTTTGGTGTTGATATATTGGATTATCAAAGCATATTAGTTGCTTTGAAGGGTTGTTCTGCTTTATTCTGCTGCTTGGACAGCCCCGATGGTTATGATGTTAGTTGATCGAAGTTAACTTATATCATATCTCTTCTTACATCTGCATTTTTGGTTTCTATCTGATTTTAACTATATTAACTCTTATGTTGATGATTTTTGTGCAGGATGTTATGGTTGATTTGGAGGCCAGAGGAGCAATCAATATAGTGGAGGCATGTGCACAAACTGACGGTATAGAGAAAATTGTGTTCAGTTCTTCTTTAACAGCAGCAATTTGGAAAGAGAACATTTCTACAGAGAAGGATGTTGACGAGAGGTCTTGGAGTGATCGAGAGTTTTGCAAGAAACTGAAGGTTTGTATCCAATCTTTTCTTTTTTCCTGTTGTTTTATTGTTTCTGATCGCTTGTTAGTGATATTGAGTGTTTAATTCACAATCTTTTCCCTTTTATTTCCGTTGGATTCCTCTCCTGGAAAAGCAAGAGCAATTGATCAAAGATTCAAACTTTAGTAAACCCTTGACTTGTTCTTCTTATGATCGAAATAAAAAAATATTGTAGGAAAGCGAATGGCTCGGATTAGAAGTCCTTTTCATGTCCATTTGTCTTTTGAGATCTCCAATCAGAAAAAGTCAAGCCATTTTATCCTATTGATTTTCCATTTAAGGGATTTTGAAATTTGACAGATCATTCATATCGTCAAATTTAGGATTATACTGTGTTGTCTTTTTCTGTATATTCAATGATTCAGCTATCTTCTCTAATAATGGTCTCTTATACAAGTGAATTTGGTTACTTAGTTTTGCATGTTAGTTGATGTTTTCTGATCTCCTTGTTGATTTGCAGTTGTGGTATGCTCTGGCAAAGACACAATCTGAGCAGGCAGCTTGGGCATTAGCCATGGACCGCATGCTTAACATGGTTACAATTAATGCTGGACTGGTTCTGGGTCCTGGAGTCACTCAACAAAATCCGCTGTCAACTATGTCCTACCTCAAAGGTATAGAAACTGTCAAACATGTTCTTTTGTTAGAAAAAGAACAATGCTTAAAACATTAAGCTGAAGAGAATCCTGGAATTGAAAATGTTAAAACAGGAGCAGCTCAGATGTATGAAAATGGAGTGCTTGCTTCTGTGGATGTGAAGTTCCTCGCTGATATTCATATCAGAGCATTCGAGGATCGTTCTACTTCTGGGCGTTACTTCTGCTTCAACCAGATAGTGAATACTGAGGAGGAAGCTGTCAAACTTGCACAAACCTTAAGCCCTTTAATATCTCTACCACCAAGGTAAGTCAAGATTGATACATTATCTCTTCTTTTGATAATCATAGAGCAACTGAGTCTTATTGCTCGTTATAAACTGTAACACTGGTAGATACTTGAAGCTAATTTGGACATTAATCTGTACAGATACAAGTGCCAAGGAAGTGAGGTATACGCTGAGAAGTTGACGACAAAGAAGTTGAACAAGCTAGTGGAGGGCACTGCATGCTAAATCTGCTTAGCAACATGCTGCGTTGTGGTTTTGCAGATTAAAGGATTGGATGTACATATTCTATTTGGTTGAAATCAGTATCATCTCAATCTAGTTTTACGTATTAAAGCTGTAAATGGTCTTGATGCCATTATTGACTATTCATGGTGGAAAGCCATACCAAGAATTCCAGGGTTATATTTGATGCTTGCACATCCTCTTGTTTCAACTCTGAGAGGCTTCCAAACTCTAGCCTGTTAATGATGTGTACTCATGTTACCTACCTAAGTCTTAAATCGGTAAAAGCCTAATATAGACCTAAGAGGTCCTTAAGGGTGCAACGAAATAATCCAAGATATTTGGATTGCTCTTTATTTGATAAGGATTGTTATCTTGAGTTTGACGAGGTTTGTTATCTTGAGTTTATAAGGTTTGATTGCATCAAACGTCATCCTGTGTGCAGTAAAGCATGTGCGCAGTAAATGCTTTGAAAGACATTGTTAGGAACAATAAGCCTCATTTTATTTTTCTGAGTGAAACTCTTATTAATTCTAGTAGGATGGAGGAAATTTGTATTTCGCTAAAATTTGATTGCTGTTTTCGTATTGACTGGAATGGTCGTAGTGAAGGTCTCGCTCTATTTTGGAATAATAATAATGATGCTAATGTTTTGGGTTGTTCGAGTAATCATATTGATATGGAGATTATTCTCTTTAGTAATTTTAAATGAAGATTTACTGGTTTTTATGGCTTTCTTGAAACTCACAGAAAGAGACGTAGTTGGGACTGCTCAAAGCTCTCTTTCATCGCTATCAATTATCTTGGGTTTGCATGGGTGACTTTAATAACCTTCTCTCTGTTAATGATAAATTTGGTGGACATGTTTACCCTATTTTTCTTATAGATGGGTTTCGTTCTTGTATTGTGGATTGTCATTTAATCGATGTGCCTCTTATGAGTTTTGGGTTTACCTAGGAACGGGGTAGAGGTTCGAATTCTCTGGTTATGGAGTGGCTGGATGGGGCCTTTGTATCTGTGGATTAGATTGCTTTCTTTTCTTTTCATAAGCTCTAAAATTTGGTTAGCCCTTATTCAGATCATAATCCCATTAAGCTTTTTGTTAGCATTGTGTTACCAGTTAAAAAAATCAGTAGATTCAAATTTGAGAATAAATGGTTTTATGGAGGTTGTGTCTTGTGCTTGGTCTCGGGGTCTGAACAATGGCATTTTAGATAGAATTTCTGCTTGCAGTGCGGCTTCAATTGCTTGGGATAAATCTTAGGATCATAACTTTAAAGCTAGGATTGATGATTTAAAGAGGAAAATTGACTTTGTTCGGTAGTCCTAGGTTGATGATGTGTTGATTTTGAATCTTAAAAATGAGCTCTCTAACCTTCTTGCACAGGAGGACATTTACCGGAAACAAAGTTCCAAAATATTTTGGCTTAATTATGAGGAAGCTAATTCTAGGTTCTTTCATGCTCAGGCCTTAAGAAGAAAGCAGATTAATTACATTGATTTTTTGGAGGATGTTCAGGGCAATGCTGTTTCGGATATTGACATTATGTGCTCTGTTGTTATGGACTACTTTAATGACCTATTTGCAGCTCCCTTAGATGAACAGAATATTGAAGAGTTTGATTATATCAGCCGAGTGGTGACAGATAGTGACAACTCTTCTCTCTTGTCCCCCTTTAAAATGGAAGAGTTCAAGAAAGCTATTTTTGATATGCATCCTGACAAAACGCCTGGTCCTGATGGTATGAATCCAGCTTTCTTTCATAAATGATGGGATATTGTAGGAGCCAGCATTTTCTCTCAAAGTTGCTCTTAGCTTGAAAATCGTGAGTTCCTCACCTCTTTAAATAATACTACTATTATCTTAATTTCAAAAATAGATAAGCCTAGTAGTATGAAAGATTTAAGGCCTATTGCTCTCTGTAATGTGATTTATAAAATCATAGCTAAGGTTATTGCCAACAGACTCAAAGTTATTCTTCCTAGAATTATCTCTCCTATGCAGTCAGCTTTTGTTCCTGGTAGATTAATCTCTGATAATATTATGGTTGCATTTGAGATTGTTCATTATATGAAGAATAAAGGGCTTGGTTCTAATAGTGATGTTGCTTTTAAGATTGATATTAGCAAAGCATATGACAGAGTTGACTGGAGTTATCTTGAATTCATTCTGTTAAAGCTGGGCTTTGATGTTAAGTGGGTTAAATAGATTATGCTTTGTGTTACCACGGTTAATTATTCTGTTGCTTTTAATGATAGAACCGTGGGGCTTATTGTTCCTAGTCGAGGGCTTAGACAGGGAGATCCACTATTTTCTTATCTTTTCATTTTATGTGCTGAAGGTTTATCTGCTCTTTTGAGGAAGGTTGAATCAAGAGGTGATATTCATGGTATTAACATTTGCAGTGGGGCTCCTAGTGTTTCTCACTTGTTTTTTGCCGATGACAGATTCTTTTTCTTTAAAACTTCTTCAAATGAGTGCAGACATATCAAGAGGATCCTCTCTACCTATGAAAAAGCTTCGGGTTAAGCAATTAATTATAAAAAATCTGGTGTCATGTTTAGCTCAAACACGAAACTGGATGTTAAGCAGGAAGTGATTTCGATATTAGGGGTTTTAAATTCTATTGATCATGGTCAGTACCTTGGTCTTCCATCTTTAATTGGTAGAATAAAAACAAGTGTTTGCTTTCTTGAAGGATTGACTCAGTAAAAGAATTCACAGTTAAAAAAATAGACTGCTTTCCAAACCTAGCAAAGAGATTGTCCTTAAGACTATTGCTCAAGCTCTTCCTACTTTGTATGAGTGTTTTTCTCCTTCCAAAAGGTATTTGTGATGATTTGCACAAAATGATGAATTCTTTTTGGTGAAGTTCTTCATCAAGTAATCAAGTGATGATGTGGATATTTGCTAATTATATTAATGATTTTGTTGACTTTTTGGGTACATATTCATATGGAGAGGACATA
>JANIJH010000008.1:496169-532100 GCA_024520975.1 Erythroxylum areolatum
GCGTCCGCCAATGATGACCATCCGACCTGCTTTAGCACAAGCTGTCACGCAATAGGTGCCGAGACCGACCAGTTGGGGCCCTCCACCAACCGATCCCAATACGAGCAATCACGCACAACTAGTCGGCATCCGACCGATCGAGACTGCCCGAGCTGTCCCATGACCGAGCTACAAGGCCAATATCTGACCGATCGACCACCTTACGAGCGGTCTTGCTTACGAGCTACGAGATAGCAGACGAGCAACAACGTCCCAACATACTCCTTCGACCCTTCTCTTCGCTCAGACTCGAGGAGCAGGGGGACTTATGGTCGGGTCGGACGTTTTGGGCCCGGATCTAGTCAAAACGGCCCGTGGGCCGATCGGTCCATTCTTCAAAGATCAATCTCCTACCTAATCGCCATGCCAAGCCCAAGCCCGATCCCCGCTCTCCATAGCCCATTAGCATGAGAAAACCTTCCATGCAGAGGTAGAAGTCTACGTAAAAACCTAAACTTAGCTAAAAAACCATATATAAGGTACAATTCTCCCAGAACAGAGGTACGTAATCATAGACCTAGCTCTCTGGCTTTTACAGCAATCCCACCTTCACCAAACGATTGACTTGAGCGTCGGAGGGACTAATCGGGACACAACCCCCGACGTGCCTTCCTTTGTTTTGCAAGTATCTTTACGTCGGAATCATTACTGAAAGTAGCAGACTCATGGATCCAAACGGCAACGTACAGTTCAGTCAAAATCCGGCAGAACCAACATTATTTTATAATTATAATTAATATTATAAATAGAATTATTATATTATTATTATGAGATTAAATTCTATACTATTATTATTTTTGTTAATATTATGAATATTATTTTGATTATTGCTATTATTATAATTATTATATTTAGTATTACGTAACCAAACGCTACGTAAGCTTGATCATATCTAGATAGATCTTTCAGGATTGACATCCAGTGTCACCCACCGAAGCTTGGAACTGGAAGCAGACAAATCGCCATGTATACAAGTTACGGATATGGATGATCATACATGAAGGTCCAGTTTGTAACGAGTCTTGTGTAAACAATATCATTTTTAAACAAAAAAATCGAATCAAGTTTATGATTTTGAACCTATTTGTTTTTAAGTTTAACTTTATTTTAGATTAATTCACAATCAATAAATACCACTTTATTTATTAAAAATTAAAAATTATAAATATAAAGGGTGAAAGATTTATAAATATTAAATAAGCGAACTTTGAAACAACCAGCAAAAATTAAAAAATCATATGAATTCGGAACAACTTATTTATAAAATATAAAGAAAAGATTACGAGATAGTTAATGTCCCTTTTTTGTATATTGTCCTTGTTATTAGGAATTTTACGTAAATAAAAAATAGAAATGAAAATAAATAAAATAAAATTTATTTACATTCTTAATTAAAAAATCAAATTAATTGCGAATAGCTATACATAATTTATTTGAAATGAATTATATACTATAATTAATTTTAATACACAAATTTAAAAATTAAAATTAGCAACAGAAATATTTGGTCAGAAGGGGAAATATAAATCCTTGGTAATGAGAGTCTCTGGGGTCTAGTATCGGCGAGCAAATCCTCGACGCTATTCTTTTCCACCGGCGAGTCCCGTCACTGGTACTTTGACTCTTTCTCACTTTGTGCATCATCTTTTTCACTTCTATTGTTGTTTCCTTCACATTATTGGCTAAAAGATTCTAGATTTTAGGTTATTGCTTCGAAAATCAAAATCTTGGTGATTTTCTTCTGTATTGAGTCGTTTCTAACTCGTTCGTTCCAAAATTCGATAGCTGGAATCGTTCAAGTCGAAATCTTTCGCAAAATAAATTTTCGCCCTTACTAGACTCGCGAATTTGTGTCTCTGTTTTGTAGGATTGAGGATACTTTTAGCTAAATTTGGCTTCTTGTTTTACTGAATATAACATAAGGGACATAAAGACTAGAGCTTGCAATGCCTGACATAGAATCTGGAACTTGTAATGCAGTTATCTGTGAATATAAGTTTATGACGACGGGACGATGGGACATGGGGACTGTTGGGCAGTGTCATTGTAGTCCTTTCTGAAAGGAAGTGAATGCCTAACTTAGGTATATGCTAGACGTTATCAGAAGAGTGTTCTCAAAATTTTGGTTAAACGTCAAGTGCCTTAGCTTTGCTGCGATTTTAGGGAATGAGTTAACTGAGAATTTAGGTGCTTTATAAAGTACGTGTGCATTTTCTGCAGCGGTTTATGCTCGTATTTAGAGCCTCCGCAGCCAAAACTCAGTGGATTTTAAATCACCAAGATATTGTTCAATTAGCTATTGTTGGTTCAACTTTTCTCTTGTTGCAAACAGGGATTTACACTTCAGAAATTGTGATTGTTTGAGTTAAATTGAACTTTCACATTAATGGCTGCTAGAGGGCATATCCCGTCAACAGTAGAGAGGCGTGTTGTCCATGCACCAACAGTGATCCAACGTGGATCATCTCCTCCTCTTGATCGTTTAGAGAATAAGATTGCTGTTCAGGCAGCTGAAATTGAACAACTTGATTTGGATAATCGTAGACTTGTGGATAGTCAGGTGGCCTTGAAGCAGGACCTTGTTGCTACTCAGCAGGAAGCTCAACGACTCAGGACACACATAAGAAGCATACAAAATGAAAGTGATGCTCAAATTATGATTTTACGGGACAAGATTGCAAAAATGGAATCAGATATGAGAGTTGGTGAGCATGTGAAAAATGAGCTGAAACAGGCACATATGGAGGCACAGAGCCTATTTAAAGAACGAGAGGCGTTGGCTGTACAACTTTTACAGGCTCCACAATTGTTGAAAAAACTGCATACTGATATTAGGAGTCTACCAGATTTGCTTGCTGAGCGTGACAATGTGAAGCGTGAATATAAGAGGTTACGGTAAGTCATGAATGTTTTTACGATTATTTTTTTCATTATAATGAGTCCTGAGTGTACTATGATCACAAACTTTCTTTCTTCTTTTCATGTGATAATTATTGAGAAGCAAAAGTATTAACTGCTAAGTGACAGATTTGTTGAAAATCTGAAATGCTCCTCTGGCACCCATTCTCTATACAAAGATGCGATAGAATCTGGACTTGGTCCCTAGCTGTATCTATTTGTTTAGTAATTCAGAATTTTGTCCAATATATCAGTGTTTTGCTGCTCATTAATCCTTAATGTTCCATGCTTAACCTTCTGGTTATTCAACCTTGTCGTCTCATCAATTGCCTGGTGAGTATTCCTTTGCTTCTACTTGAATTAATCAGTTTCTCGAGATTACAATGGAATGAGATATACCAGTTGTTGTATTCTAAATTTCTAATGAAGAGGTGCCTTAGAAGATGTAAATAAAATGGGAGATAAATGTCTTACCTCTTTGTTTTATAATTTTGGAGACCGGGGTTTGGGGGAGAGGTGGAAACAGCACTGGCGGTGAAGGAAGAAGGTGGTTTATTTCACCAAATTTGCATCACTGCGGGTGTAATGGGGTGATACTATATTAGTTTCTGATGAGTGGTTAAATGATACTATATTAGTTGATGAGTGGTTATATTGTAAGCATAGATGCTTGTACTTTCACTGATCTTATAGTTGACATGTAGATATGCTATGTTTATCACTATATTGTTTTGCGAGTGTTAGAGAACTTACTTTTCTCCTTGGATTGAGCAGAGCTATATTTGAGCACGAAAAAGGAACAAACATAGAGATGGTCCAGCAAATGCAGGCCATGGAGCAGGATCTAATTGGAATGGCAAGAGAGGTTGAAAAGTTGAATGCTGAGGTCATGAATGCTGAGACAAGAGGTCGTGGTAGGTTTTCCTTAACTTTTTTGTGGTTATTTTTGGTCTAAAACTTCACATCGCATTTTCTTTCCTGTTTGTTCTAAACTGCTGGTATTTGCCATATCAGCTCCAAATGCATATGGTAGCAGCTATGCAGGTGCTGATCATTCATCCACACCCCATGTGCATAGTGGTAGTAACTACGCTGATGCATATGGAAGGCCCCCCGTTCAAATGGATGCTGGGCGTCCCGTAGAAGTGCCATATACAGCTGCCAATACTACGACTGCCAATACTGTAGCTGCCTCTGGTTCTGTTGTCGGTGTAGCTTTGTCTAATAACGGTGACAACTCGGCTGTCGGAGAGCCTTTTGAGCCGGGGTCTAATCAGAAAACGTGACTAATTATCCTTGAAAGTTCATCATTTTCTGTTCTCTGGTATCTAGCATAGGGGGTTGAACAATCTCACCTTATATAAGTGGCTAGTTGTTGAATTAATGAAGCTTCTATTTGTGCCCGCTCGTAAGATTGTGGAGGCTTATCGTAGGTTTTGCAACCTTTTAACATGTGTACTAGTTAGATTAAGGTTATTTGTACAGTGTAGACCGGAAACTTTCTTGGCAATCAATTGGTACACATGCATGCATGCTAATATGGTAATTGACATGGTTAAGATTCATGTCTTTTGAGGAATTGTATTCTGTTTCTACGTTTGTAATATTGGCATAACAGCTGATATGACAGTATTCGACATTTTAAGTTTTTTATTAGTCAAAACTCAGCAAATTCATATCTTCAAGGATTTCCGTAAGTTCATATGTTTCCCTACTGTACCAATCAGTTCATACATACTTCAATAATGCTATGATCAAGCATCTGATACCAATTAAGATTTGGCAAACGTGGAAGGAGAAAAAAGCTTAAAAGTTAATGAAGGAAAAGGAAATAACTAAAACTCCAATCGTTTTACTTTATTAAGCTACAAAAAGAGAACAGCTATGAACTTAAACGAAATCTAAGAAAAACCCAAAAAAGAAAAGAAAAAGAACACTACAGAGCCAATTTCCCTCAGGACTCAAACGGTTCTCCTACCCCCCATAACGCTCCCACATTACAGCAACGAATAGCAATATATGAGAAACGATTAGAAGTAAAGAAGTCAAAATGAGGAACAGTCCAAGCTTCCACCATTTGCTTTCCATCGTCTTCATAAACCCTTGTTTACATGTGTCGCAATCATAGCAGAGTTTTATGGGGTCATTGCTCCATTTATTACAGTCGCTGACATATGGATTGTCCATGTTTCTACTTCCATCTCTCTTCCAAAATGTGGCATTCACATACTCCATTCCGCATATTTCGGGAGGCTTACAGCATCCAAACTGCATTCACAGAACGCAGCAACAAGAACAAGTATTAGTTTATTAAAAAAATTGATCAAGTGCTTTAATGTAAGGAACACACGGAACTAATGCAGATTATATATACAATGGGACTACCTACCTCTATGAACGATAGTTTCTTGACACTGAAGTCAAAACCTTTCAGTGCCAATGACCTAGATGCGAGATCCTCACATATTTCTGTGCTATAAAGGCATGCTTTGATGTTCTCCCAGTTATGGCTTTGATGAATCTTGCGCTTGAACCACATTGGTGTGGCCACTATCTTCCCACTCTCCAACTTGTTCGCTCCCACAAGTGCTAGCCCCATAGTTAGAATCACGATCAGCGGCACCATAACCATAAACAAGCCTGGAACTGGAAGACGAGACCTTAAGAACACAGCAACGTTGCTGACCAAGAACATGAAGATCAAGCCAATGCCAAGACCAGTTTGTAAAGAAGGCAATCTTATTAGCTTCTCACAATCATAATCTTTCATGTACAGTAGCCATATGGCCGACGCAAGAATTGGAAGAGAAAGAATACAAGTGACAATGGACACTAGACCCGAAAGGCTCTTCCCTTGAGGAGCTTCGTCGTTGGCTTTAGGTTTTTTAGGTTCTTCTGCAGGTGCCCCCATTACTGCTATTGCCCCCACAGCTTTAGGATTCTCTGCCATGTGAATCACTGAGTACGTAAGGGTCAGGGAATGATCACAAAAAAGCGAATAAGCACTTCTATATATCCAACTTATCGCTGTATCCCACACTTCATGTTATGGGAAACTAACATGTGTTTTGCTATGATCTTGACAAGTGGTGGTCATGAGGTTGGTTTGGAGAGTGAAGAGGGTAAGAGTGATAAGATTACTCCTCCATAGTCAAAAGTTGTTCGAGAGATACTAGGAAGAATAGAGAGAGAGATTTGGTTTTGACACATTTATCTGATTGTTTCATCACAAACTTTCTGGTAGATTTAGTCAAAACCAACAAAACTGTTAAATATCAAATGATTGTGATGTTAGATTAATTCAAAAGAAGCTCTTGTTAAAGAGGTAAAGTTCCTACTTGTTTGTTCTAAGCCTAGACATAATCAGATTCGTACAATTTACATGCGACGGCTGTTGTCAATGTCTTTTAACTAATAACTTGCCCACCCTAAAATTCCATTATCTTGGGAAGATTAAATTGCCGTGTGTAATAATAGGACCATATCCTAGTTACTATGAAGATAAAATAATTATAAAAAATTGAGCTAAAATCCTCTAGAGATAAAAAATAATATAAATAATTTTGAGGTGATAGAAATAGAGATGACAATTGAACCCAGGCTCAGCTCAACTTGCCCAACCCTAGCCTGAAGTCAATTGCCATGCCTTGGTTGACTAGGTCCTTAAAAAAATTGTACCTAGGGCTAAGCTTAAGTTCGGGTTACTTAAGTCTGTCTCAGCCAAGGTTCAATTTTTATATGCAAAATGACGTTATTTTGTTGAAAATGATGTCATTTTAATACTTTAAATAAAAAATAGTTAAGCGGAGTTAAGCTACGACTTAAGCTCGGGCTGCCTTTGGCTCGATTGAGCTCAGGCTTGACAAGACTCAGGCTCGTTGCCATCTTTAGACCGTAATAACAAGACAATAAATAATTGATAACACGCTTAATTAGTAACTCAAAATTCTCATCTAAGGACTTTAAAAAATTCTCTAACATCGGTATTAAATTTACTTAGAATAATAAATTAAATAGTGCCTAATCTTTTAAAAATTTTCAATTTATTGCTAAACCTTTTATATTTTAAATCAAGTCAAAGTTTTATTTTTGCTGACATAGGGTATTCTCCAAATTTTACATGGACATATATTTATTAATCACATTAATAAAAATAATTTTTTAATTGCTTTATACAATTTTTAAAAGATTAGCCCCTAAATTGAAAATTTTAAAAAATTTGATGCTAAATTAAAAAATCTCAAATAATTTGACATTTTAAGATCTGTTTTCTAAATTTATTATAATTATTTAAAAAGTTTAATTCTTTAATTTTATAAATATTGGATCGATTTTGTTATTTGACAATTTATCGTCAAAATTTTAAGTAGTTTATATATAATATGCAATTTAGGTGCTATTACCTACATTTATTATCTATTACATACTCGAAAAATAATAATTACGATTAAAAGAAAAAAAGAATAAAAAAAGGACCAAGGTTTGGTATTTATTTAGGAAATTTTGGGTATTGGATCGGGTGGTTAATCCTGTAGAGTTTACAATTTACTTGGGCTTGCTACCCTGAATCTAGAACGCAGCGTTTCGTGATACTCCACTTTCAGATTGTGAGTCCCAGTTACGTTAAGAGTTCTAAGTGGCGGTAAGCGTTGAGAAATTTCAGCAAATCGCCAAACAAACGAACGAACGATCCAACCCCAAATTCCTACGACTGGATTTTATCGTTACTAGCCATGGCCGACGAGGTCAGTTTTCCTCTCTCTCTCGCTCTTTCTATGTTTCTGGATGTTTGATTTTGTTATAGAATCCTTCGTTTGGTTCTCGAGAAATGGAAGATGTTTGATAAAACTTTCAACTTTTCTCTTGAGATTTCTGATTGTTAAACTATTCGTTTTCCCTGTGTTTTCCAAACTGTTTTAATCGTAGCCATTAGGTGCATTCTCTTGTTTCATTGATAATTATGATATTAGCCATTTTGTGTGTGTGTGTAACAAACATTTTCTTAGATTGAGCTGAAAACTGCTCCTGCTGACTTTCGATTCCCTACAACAAATCAAACTAGGCACTGCTTCACTCGCTACATTGAGTTTCACAGGTATATCCTTTGTATGATTTTCATTGAAATTTGTTATATATGTATGTGTGTATAAAGTCATCATACTTGAGCTCGCATTATACCATACAGGTGTGTGGCAGCAAAGGGTGATGAATCTAATGATTGTGAAAGATTTGCCAAATTTTATCGTGCCCTTTGCCCTGGAGAATGGGTGAGCAGATCACTTTTTACCTTTAACCATATTGGATTAAGAAGTCACTTCATAATATTTTCAAACCTAGATTGTCTTTTAAATTGTTAAACTTTGCATTCAATTGGAATTGGCTGGTATTCGTGTTGCTACTTTATTTTAGTTGCAGCTGTTCTTGTTTCCAAAGAGCAGTGGTAGATCATGGGTGGTGTAGGATTTGATGATTCATGCAATATGATAAACTTGTGATGATTTTGTTGCATCACGTGTTTTCTGCTTATTGTCTGCTAATGGAATCAATATTTTCCATTGCAAGCTTTTCAAGGGTAACATAAAGAAGGGATAACAAATTTTAAAGTGCCGAATCTTTTAGGATTTTTTCAATTCAGTTTTTATAAAATGTAGGCATCTATGTAGAAAATTAATTGCTAATTAATCGTTTACGTGGACTAAAATATTCAATTGGGTGTTTTAGTCTATATAATTGATTAGTTAGTTGTTAATGTTATAAAAAGTTAGTCACTTAATTAAAAATTTTAAAAACTTGGACATTAAAAAAAAACACTAAAAGATTGGACTATTATCCCCATTAAGAAAGTTGAAAAAGGTAATGTAATTCTGATTGGATGATTTTTGGGTTTTTGACGTTTTGTTTGGATGTCGACTACCATCATCTGATTTTGACTAATGCAGCACTATTGTAGTCACACTTGAATTATATGATGCTAGAGGTGTGTTTTCATCCAATTTTACATCCAGCAGTAGATATGAGTTGATTTGTGGGTTGTAAGCTTATAGGGTGTTAAAAGTCTAGAAGTTTTGATTCTTCATTTATTGATGGATTTGTTAGAATAGATAAGTTCCATACGGTTGGATTGTTTTCAATTTGTATAACGAAAGCAAGCATTCTCTGTTCCTCGAATCACATTGTGCTCCTTCTTCGATGTGCTTAAATTGCTGCAGGTTGAGAGGTGGAATGAGCAGAGAGAGAATGGAACGTTTCCCGGACCTCTTTGATCTCTGTCCAGCACTCAAATGAATCTTATTGGGTGACATTGCTCAACGTACTTCTGGTACGTCTTGGTTGTCCATTGATAATGAATCAATAATATTGCTTAGTGTTTTCTTTGACTCTTATAGTGTGAAGGAAATGTCTGGCTTTTTTAAAATTGTTTTTGTTATTTTAATTTGTCATTCCTTTTAGGTTTCGTTTTGTACCTGCACGTTGAGACACATGTTGAAATTAAAAAAAAAAAGCAGATCAGAATTCGAATTTAATCAAATATAATTTGGTTATCAGATGATCTAGTTAATATTTTAAGACCAGTCTAATCTAAATCTTTTTTTATTAAATTCAGATTCAAATTCGATTAAACTGAAATTAATTCGTTGAATTTTGATCTTTACTAAGTTGTCATCTCTCCTACATGTTTGTTTTGCTATTTCAAAATTAAGCACGAAAGGTGGCTTTTAAGTCAAAATATTTTAAGGTCAGTCGCCATATACCCGACAACTATTGATGGATCTCATTGAACTTCTGATGAAGCCACATGGAAGAGGAATGGGCAAAACTCACTTCCACAAAGGCAAAAGAAAGCATATTAATAAGCAAAATGTGAACTCTTGCTCTGCTGTTTCCTTTTCCCTGTGATATAAATCATGAATTCGGTTTTGAAATCATTGACTAGGACAAACATTGTGATGGAATGGTCGGTGGAGTTGTTGAACTATTTTTTGCTTACCAAATTTCTGTGCCATTTCTGACCTTGAGATAAACACTTCACCTGGATATTTCTTCATATTGGCATTGAAACTTCCGTTCACTTTCTCTCTACACACCAGGAATATGCAACGTGAAACCAGATTGACTATTTCACTAAACTAATCATCTGGGTCCATCAACTTAAGAAAAACAACAAGAAATAGACACGCCAATATGGTACCAGTAGTTGTATTTATCAATCATGGTGACATTACAATGATACCACGTAGCTTAAAAACAAAAATCCAGTCATATTACTCAGTCGGCTGTTTGCTTGATGCTTTTGATGGGTAACATATGAGCTGTGAACATGATGTACCAAAATTTTTTAAAAATAAAAATTGACTTCAATTAAGCAACAAAATGATTGTAAAACCTAAGTTAAGATGTATGAATTAATTTAACTGAAACAAATTTATTTAAATATAATTAATTAAAATAATTTGTCTTTAATTTCACAGTTGTTATGAGTAAGACCATTCTTTATCTTAACCACCATGACTTTAAAAAGCCTGAAAAGTCAAGAAGACGACAACCTTGGTGTTGTTTTTTGCGTCCACGCCACAATGGTTCCGGAGTTCACTGGTACGAGATGACGGTCTTTCGGATCAGAACTAATTACTTAGTCTTGACAAACTAGCGACGGTAGCCAATTTGAACAAGTCTTCTGAAAATGGAAAAAAAGTATTTATCTCATTAAGAAATTCTTTTTACAAAATAAGGAAACCACAAAGCGTGAAAAGGACAAACTGAAGGAGCAAGTCAAGCGTTGACGTTGTAGAATTACGAGGAACATTGTAAGGTGAGTAAACTTCACGCATCGAAAACTAGGTTTTTACAATAAGCATTGAATATATATACCAATTAAGTTGGTGTGAAAACCTTAGGAAGCTCATCCTTTTCACTCTTCCATTCCACTTTTAAGTTTTAAATAAAAGATTGGATTTTTAATCAGTCAAAGCAGACGTGTGAGAGTCCCTACGGAAGCAAATATAAAAACGTATGGTTAGGAAGTGTGTGTTGTGTGATAATTGTGTAAACATTACAAGGAATGAGGTTTTCTCGTCTTCAAAGACTTCTTCCTGTCCTCGAATATATTTTTTAATTTTTATTTGAATTGAAGTTTATCAAAATATGATTTATAAATTTAAAGCTTATTAAAAAAATCTCTTATTTAAATCGAAAAAATCACGCATCCCTTCGTTGACCGTTGGTTTCCGTTACGGCAATAATTCAATAAGGTATTTAATTTTGTGTCGGCACTTTTAAGGAATACGCGTGACTGAAGCGCGTGAAGTTATAACCGTCTCTCTCTCTGCACTTTCCTTATAAACCCCCTCCCTCACGCTTTTACGGTTTATCTTTATCCTCCCCACTACACGTTCTCTTCTCATATCTCTCCCACAAGACCCCTACTTTCTCACTATCCAAACACCGCCGAGAAATTTTTCGAATACCTTGCAATCATGTTCCGAATCAGTAACAATCTAGTTGGAATCCTCAACTTCATTACCTTCCTGCTGTCAATCCCCATCTTATGGGCGGGGATCTGGCTGCGCAACCGTGGTACAACCGAGTGCGAGAAGTTTCTCGACACTCCGGTGATCATCCTCGGAGTGTTCCTCATGCTCGTCTCTCTCGCTGGACTCATAGGAGCGTGCTGTCGCGTGTCGTGGCTTCTCTGGGTGTATCTTCTCGTAATGTTCGTCTTGATAGTGGTTCTCTTCTGCTTCACCATCTTCGCTTTCGTCGTCACGAACAAAGGCGCTGGCCACGTGTTGTCGGAAAAGGGGTATAAGGAGTATAAGTTGGGAGATTACTCTAACTGGCTGCAGAAGAGAGTTAATAGTACCAAGAATTGGAATAAGATTAAGAGTTGCTTGATTGATGCTAAGATTTGCTCTGATTTTAATCAGAAATATCTTCGGGATGAGGTCAATCAGTTTTACAAGGAGCAGTTGTCTGCTATTCAGGTAATTCTTAAAAAAAAAACTCTATATCAAGAAGTTCTGATTCTTTCTTTACTTTTCCTTTCTTTCTGTGAAAGGGAAAAACAAAAAGCAAAACAATTTTTAAGCAGACAGGAAACTTATCCATCCGTGCTAATCACTATTAAAGATTAGCCCTTTTGCTTGACGTTCTTATCATAATTTGGATTGTTATCGTCTTAATTTGGGATTGCATGAACTGGGTTGTGATAAAAATCTTGTCTTGATTCACAGTCTGGTTGCTGCAAGCCATCGAATGATTGTGGTTTCACATACGTGAGCCCAACCAACTGGACGAAGACTAGTACAACTTCAACAAATACCGATTGTGCGACTTGGGAGAACCAAGCAGATGTTCTTTGTTTCAATTGCAATGCTTGCAAAGCAGGACTGTTGGATACGATCAAGAGCGATTGGAAGAAGGTGGCTGTGATCAACATTGTGTTCCTTGTTTTCCTCATCATTGTTTACTCCGTCGGTTGCTGCGCTTTCAGGAACAACAGAAGAGACAATGCATATTGGAAGCACCCTTAGAGAGTCTCTGATCTTGAGCTAGCCATAGCTATGGTATGACTGGATGGATCTTAGCTTTTGAGTAGGTTTTAGCTAGCGTCTACTGCCTCTACCTGCTAGCTGCACGCACATAGTTGTGATTTATATTTGTATTTAACTGCTAATACTACTATGGATTGTTGCTTCTTGTATAGCACTCTATGCTTCATCTTTGCTATAATTTACAACGATCCCTTGTATAATTTGCAGTTTCATTCTGGTTTTTGGTATCCATTAATTGAAACGAGTGGCTGATGTGGGGTTTGAGAAAGAAGATAGTTTTACATGTGGAGGAATTGATTATAGATCACGAGTCTGACTTTGTGGTCCCAGCAATTTTTACTCCAAACGTGATTTAAATGACAACTATTATTTTTTAATATCAGAAAGTGAAGGTATATTTGAAGCCTGTTTGATGGCAAACTAATTATGTATTTTCAACTACCATTCTTTGGTGCACAAGAAAACAATGCTATGTGCAGTTTGGACCCAAACTTTAGGAATCAATTGTGCACTTGATGCGTATTTTGACAATCACTTGATGGCAACCTTAATGATTTATGAATCATCTGACCCCAATTAAGTCCTGTCCACAGGATCATTGCAATTATTTTTTGGGTAGAGGGATCGGATCATATTGCATTTTCCATGAAAAGTTGAGCATAACAATCCCGAATCTTTGGAAGTAGGCCTAAGAGATAGGTCCGTGGAACTCATATTGGGCTTAAATCCAATGTGAAATTCATGTCAAGATGAAGCTTGATGAAAATTAGGTTTAGTCAAATCAAAAACAAACTGACTGCGCACTTAAAATATATCATTATGAATATATGTAAAAGAATTCATGTTATAAGATACCATAGGATTTCATGTTTGAAGTTAAGAGTAGGAGGAAGCTTGTTTTTAGAGTGCTAATATGTCAGGTAATTTATGGGAGTGGACACCTGTTAAATCCACTAGCTACTTGTCCTGGTTTTAGTTTGAATAAGTCTTAGGGGGAGTTTAGTTTGAGCATGGGGTTGGCTATGGATATAGGTATAATAGTATAAGGGGACGAGAATGGGTATGAAAAATAAAAAAAATGATGTTTGGTTTGTAACTTGAGTTTTTGTATTAATACCAATAATATTGTTTGGTTTGTTGTATTAATGAGAATGAAAGATAATATAATATCATTTTTATCCTCAATAAAAATGAAAGTAATTTGCCCTTTATATGTTTATTGGAATTTCAGATTAAATCGAGGAATTTCAGAAAATATATTTAGAGACGCAGAACAAAAAATTCCTTCGTTGATGAGACGTGAGAAGGCAGGATGGGAGATCGTAAGGAATTGAGAGGTGATAAGGAAGTAAAGAGGATGGTAGGACAAAGGCTGGGGATAAAAGAGTAAAAAATAAACGTGATGAAAACTTAGATTGGAATGAAAACTCGATACCCACCTCCCTTGGTGAGTTTAGTAGATTCCTAAATTTAATGGAATAAATCCATTCCTCTGAAATTGAAAACTCCAAAGCAAACACTGTTTTTCACAATTATTCAATTCCTTCATTCCCAAACCCTCAAACCAAACGCCCCCTTAGTTGAGATGATGAGAGTGGATACCTGTTAACTTTACTAGCCACTTATTTGATTCTAATTTGAATAACTCTCAGTAAGTTGTTATTTGAATTTTGAATTAGTCAACGTTACTATTATTGTTCCTAATATGTAGTTAATGGAATATTGGAGAGTGGTTGAACTATTCCCTTATTTATTACCAACGAATTATATGAATAAAGGGGGGAGCATTATTTCATTCACTAAGTTAGCTCTTTGAGTTCCTTAGAAGTTTTTGGTTCACTCGAAGTAACTAGCTATTGCTTATTTCGTTCTTTAGCTACTCCTTATTTCTATTTCCAATTAATCAAAATTGGGAAGGATAAGTAATATCAATTTAAGAGAGATCTTTCTTCTCTTAATCGACCAATTACAAGATTTCACGCATAAGACAATTTTAGATCTCACACACACAATAACATGATATCAAAGACAGGCATGGAGGAGCAACGATTGGGGCGATTGGAGGATGAAATTACCACTCAGTCAGCAAGGTAGGAAAAGATTCTAAAGGAGATGCAGGAGATGTTTGCTGCAATCAATGCTCGTTTGGATGTTATCTCTGCAAATAAAAGTCAGGTAGTAGAAAGCTCTTATAGCTAAATCCGAAATAATGAAGGGTGACGAAACAGTCATGCATCAACTAACCTTGGAGGTTCTTCCAACAATGCCTACATGCCTAAGTTGGTGAAATTGGATTTTCCTCAATATAGTGGACAAGAGGACCTAACTAAATTGATTTGCAGAGTTGAACAATTTTTTGAATTCCACAAAACACCGGAAGAGGAGAGAGTGCCATTGGCTTCCTTCAACCTGGAAAATGAGACACAATTGTGGTTCCAGCTCATCAAGAACAAGATGCAACAAATAGAATGGGAGGATTTCAAACAAAGTTTGCATGATAGGTATGGCCCCACACAATATCAAGACTTTTTTGGTGAGTTAACTAAGTTGTAACAATCTGTTTCTATAAGAGACTATCAGGCACAATTTGAGAAGCTTCTTATTCAAGTAGAACGACTTCCACCTAGACAACAGGACCTACATAACAGGTTAGTTGTTTTGTGAGTGGCTTAAAAGAGGGTATCAAAACTGACATTCAAGCTTGCAAGCCAACATCTCTTTCTGCAGTAATTGACCTAACGAGATTGTATGAGGCAAAAGATAATTTGCGATCGTGTAGTACTCAAATTGAGACACAAAAGTCAAACCCAATTTCTTCAACCATGCAGTAAGATACTACTATGCCAATTAAAAAGTTAACTCCAATTGAGCTTAAGGAAAGAAGAGAAAAAGGACCATGCTTTAATTGCAACAAGAAATTCAGTACTAGGTGTGGATGCAAAAAGTTGTTCCTTATTGAAGGGAAATGGTCTGATGATGAAGATGAAAATGCGAATATTGATATGGAGATTGAAGAAAATCAACAATTAGAGACACCAGAGATTTCAATCAATGTTATTTATGGTACTAGAGCTCCACAAACAATGAAGGTTCGTGATAGATTAGCCCAACAATAAATTATTATCCTAATGAACTCTGGCCATACCCACAATTTCTTGGATAGTAAGGTTGTAGGAAGATTGAGGATCATACCTAATGCAAAAGAAAAGTTTGAAGTTATAGTGGCCAATGATGAGAAAATTGCTAGCCTGAGATGTTGTAATGGGGTAAGTTTAATAATTCAAGGCAAGTTAATTATTGCATATTTTTATTTAATCTCCTTAGTGGGCTGTGATGTTGTATTGGGGGCTTAATGGTTAAGTACATTAAGCCCAATTCTACAAATTTCTCTCATTAGTGGGTAGTGACGTTGTCTTGGGGGCTCAATGGTTGAGCACATCAAGCCCAATTATACGGATTTCTCTCAATTATCAATTCAATTTGAGACGAATGGAAAAAAGTTCAATCTCACAAGGCTGACAACTTTAATTAATAAACTAATGGATGATTTGGAAATGAGCAAGGAAATAAAAAAAAAGGAAGGGATCATCGCACAGATAAATTCCATTACCATGCTGGCATCAGGTGGATGTGGCTCTTGTTTCAATTGAGTTTAATTTACCTAGAACTGAAGTCTTTTTTATATTCTTATCAAGATATTTTTGAAGAGCCTCAAGGCTTACCTCCACCACGAAGCCATGATCACAAAATTATCTTAAAATAAGGATGTGAACCACTTTATGCAAGACCATATCGATATCCTCATTACTAAAAGAATGAAATCGAAAAACTGGTTAAGGAAATGCTGACATCTGGTATCATACATCTAAGCCAGAGCCTAGACTCATCTCCTGTTTTTCTTGTTACAAAAAAGTAAGACAATTCTTGAAGGTTATGTGTCAATTGTCGAGCACTTAACCAGGTCACCATTAAAGACAAGTTTCCTTTCCCTGTTATTGATGAACAACTAGATGAGTTACATGGTGCTAAGTTTTTCACTAAACTAGATTTGAGAATGGGTTATTACTAGATACGAATGTGGAATCAAGGCATCTCAAAAAATGCTTTTCAGATTCAACATGGACATTATGAGTTCACAGTGAAGCCATTTGGGTTAACAAATGCCCCCTCTACTTTGTAGCTGCTAATGAATGAGGTATTTAAACCTTACATTTGAAATTTTATTATGGTGTTTTTTGACGATAGTTTGATTTATAGAAAAACTTGGGAAGAGCATATGAGACATATTAAGGACACTTTAATATTTTAAGAACTCACCAGTTGTTTGTCAAAAAGGAAAAATGTACCTTTGGTCAGAGCGAAGTGAAATATTTGGGGCATATAATTTCCAACGATGGTATTGCTATTGATCTGGACAAAATTTTTGCTATTCAAGATTGGCCAAGACTAAAAACTATCAAGCAATTGCGAGTCTTCCTCAGACTAATCAGGTACTATTGAAAATTCATTATAAATTATGGGAAGGTGGTAGCTCCATTAACTCAATTGCTAAAAAAAAAGGAAAATTATTGTAGAATTCTAAAGCAAAAGAATCTTTTGCATCGCTTAAACAAGTGATAGCACAAGTGCTAGTGTTGGCTCTTCCTAATTTCAATCAACCATTGGAAGTCGAATGTGATGCATCTGGAATTAGTGTAAGCAACATTCTTATGCAAAACAAGAAACTAATTGCTTTCTACATCCATGCCTTATGAGATAGAAACTTACAACTATCAGCTTATGATAAAGAAATGTTAGCACTAATCTGTGCAGATCAAAAATGGAGGCCTTATTTGATGGGGAGACAATTCATTGTTCGCACTAATAAAAAAAGTTTGAAGCACTTATGGGAGCAAAGGATCACCACTCCAGCTCAAGAACAGTGGTTGGCAAAACTTATCGGTATGATTTTGACATAGAATACAAGAAGAGTAAGGATAATTGCGCAGCAGATGCATTTTCCCAAATTCATGAAAATTAGTTGATGGCTATCTCATCACCAATTCTAAGTTGGCTGACATTGATAAAAGAGGAGGTTCAAAGCAATCAAAAATTGCAAGAATTAGTTAAACTCTGTCAACAAGGAGAGGCCCTGAGTCTAAGGGAATATAAGGAAGGAATTCTTTACTTCAAGAATATAATTTATTTACCAATTGATTCCCCATTAATTACTATTATTGTTAAGGAAATGCATTCCAACACTCATGATAGGTACCATAAAAGTCTTTATCGAGTAAGATCTGTATTTTATTGGCAGGGCATGAGAAAAAGTCTCCTTAAATCCATACGAGGGTGTGAAACCTGCAGGAGAAATAAAACAGAAAATATTAAGCAAGCAGGACTATTGTAACCACTTCCAATTCTTGTTCAAGTTTGGTCATATATTTCAATAGATTTTGTGGAGGGTCTTCTTAAGTCAAAAGGAAAGTCAGTCATTTATGTTGTTGTTGATCATCGTTCAAAATTTACTCATTTTGTTGGACCCCGCTTCCGAAGCCCAACATCAAAGTCGTGAGAACGTGAACCTAATACCTGTAGTTTTCGGAGCCTAACAATCCGAAGTCATAAAGCGTGAGTGGGGATTTTTGTGGGGTTATTTTAATGACTCCTCATTAGCCATCATCCCATAAAGGTGATGTGCCCATACTAGTTAAACACCAAATCACAATTTTTCTCTTTAAAACAATTGTAGCTCTCTGCCTCTTGTTTATTTTAAAATAAGAACCATCTTATTCGGAGCTTTATAGCTCAAGATATGCCTAAAAATCAAAGTACGTTCATAACCCGGTTATGCTCTTCCAACCAATCCCTCATATTCTTTACATCAATATTTTTCAAATCTACATCAAAAGTTACCAATTTTTAAGGAGAGGTAGCAAAATGTATTAAGAATCTATTCCTTCAAGAATCACTTCATTTAGAGGTCAAGTGATGAAGTTATGGCCAAAAGAAACATGTTTATGTCCTTAATCATATTGTACCTCTCTTGGGAGAATTTGTAACACCCCCTTACTGCAGGGTGCACACCGAAACGCCTGGAGGTCATTCCGGTATATATCCTACGATAAGGGTGAGCTATGTTCGATCACTACATTCACTTCTTATGACATTATATCAATATTCACTTATAAAGCATCAATAGAAAAACCACAATATTTTAAAACTAACTTTTTCCTCGTTTTATTATAAAACCCGAATGTCTACATTGTGTCTTTCAACGTTTTTATATGTACATGATCAAAACCTAATACAAAAGTATTACATGAAAGAGAAAAATATACACAATCTAACCAATCTGTCCAAAAATTCCAACTGACCGACCTTTGAGCCATGACTTCTCTTGCCAATCACAATCTACACAGCTGGTAGAGCCTCTCCGTAGTTAGAGTCGTCTCTCAGTCTTGAAAAGACAACGTTGCAATTTTGGTGAGTTTTGCGAACTCAATGAGGTAACCATCACCGATGGTTCACTCAATTCTTGCAACACATCATTTCATATAACATATAATCACATATTGCACTTTACATAAGTATCACATTTTCACTTAAGCATAGGCAAATTTGGTAGTTCATTCTAGTAAACATTCTTAACAATATGCATATGAAATGCTCATGAGACACTTTTCATTTATTACGTTATTGTGACCGAGTGCCTGAACTGTCCCATATCCATTTTGGATACTGGGCTCATTAATAACTGTCCTTTATCCGCTTGGGGGATACAGGGCTCATCCTACGTAGTGAGTCCTAGGCTCTTAATCATTTTTGAAATCGAGACTCATTTTAACTCGTTGAGCTTTAAGCTCTGATCGGTGGCTACTATGGTCACAACTGCCATTATCTGATTATGCATTCATGTATGGAATACATGTACCACAATCACTTATAATATAAAGCACTTAGGTCTTCATATTCATGTTCAAGTAACACTTGAATATACATTCCACATTCACAATCATCGGACCTTCTGTCCGAAATCAACAACCAAACACATTCATTTATCATTCAAAGCATAATTTAAGCAAATAATAATTGAGAGAAACCGTCTAGGTTACTTACAAGTTGCTCTTGAAGCTAATGCCTGTAAGATCCGGCAACGTCTAGAGGTTGACGTTCCAGTTGCTCCTCTATAACAAATAGTATACACAATTTCACAATTTGTACAATCATAAGTATTTAATAAGGCACATGTATGAAATGAATTATGTACAATGCATATTTATGATAACCTCGGGTATCTTTCCTTTAATTTCATTACAAAATCATTCCTATATCAAAACTCATCTAAGTATAATTTATACTTAGGTTTATACCTCACTAAAACTATTAAAATCTCCATTCCTTTCATATTGACTCACTTTAGAAATTTTCCAAGTCACACTTTCGGGTCTACTATTCACATTCAATCAGAAAGTGAAACTGATATAGTTTGGTCATACTTTCCTCTAGAAAAGTGTTCCTCTATATATTATCTTTCCATTGATACCAAAATCACTCAATTTGGTTCAGTAATTTGAAAGATATGCCTCAAACATTATCGGGTTGTTCATATTTAAAAACAGTGTACTATACACAAATTCCATCCAGAAATTCAATATCTTAGAGAAAGAATCAAAATTATACTTCTTGAGAAAATTTGTAGGCCTATATCTCTAGGTTACTCCAAATTAAAAATCATCTCATTTAGAATCCTATAGATCCAAATATAATCAAAATATTGAGAGTTGTTCAGTAAGATAACACCAGTTCATACCATTCCAACAGATTCTCTCAATTTCGTTCAATCAATATTTCTCAATTCAATTCAGAATGTTACAAAGTTTTATGGAGAGGTAGAAAAATGTCTTACAAATCCAATGGTTCAAGAATAAAGTCATTTTGATGTCAGAAGAAGTTATAGCTAAAAATCTATCGGATGTTCACTAGTCTCTAAAAACTTCAAAGTCGCTATCGTGCAATTGCACGATAGCGATTTTCGATATCCAACCTCCAAAGTCACCGTCGTGTAAAAGCACAACGGTGATTTTTGGCTAACCCTCAATGTAAAAGCACGACGGTGCATTTGGCCTAAAATCTTAAAAGTCGCACGACGATGCTTTTCCACTTCTTCTTCTTTATCGACATCCTAACTTCTAAACTCCATAACTTTTGATCCAGAGCTCCAAATTTTGCAAACTTTATATCAATGGAAACCAGTATTTCATCCTTTACTTTCTTGACATTTGGAATACAAAGCCTGTTCCCTAGAACCATAAGTCCATCATCTCTTACTACCACTTCAGATTTCTTACCATTCTGAATTTCTTCTCGGAGCTTACTCAATTTTGCATCCTGTGCTTGTAACTCCCTAACCTTCTCTTTGAGTATCGGTCTCACTCTGAAAGTAGCAACAATACACTCAGATTCCTCCTATTTCAAACTTATCCTAAGCTTAGCCATCTCTTTTAATAACGACAGAACAACTGTCTGAACGTGGGCTATTGAAGATTTCCTACTCAAAGCATCCACCACTACATTCACCTTTCCTGGATGGTACTCAATCAACAGGTCATAATCCTTGAGCAACTCTAACCACCTTCTTTGTCTCAAATTCAGTTCCTTTTGGCTCAACAAATACTTGAGACTTTTGTGATCTGTAAAAATCCTCGTCTGAATCCTATACAGATAATGTCTCCAAATTTTCAAGGCAAAGATTACTGCTGCTAATTCCAGATCATGAGTCCACTCATAAGGCTTTAGCTGCCGTGAAGCATAAGCTATTACCCTGTCTTCTTGCATCAATATACAACTCTTGAAGCATCACTATACACTATATAACCCTCATCTCCAGTAGGCAAAATCAAAATTGATGCACTTGTTAATCTGCGCTTGAACTCCTCAAAGCTTTTCTAACATTCCTCACTCTAAATAAATTTATGATTTTTCCTTATTAACCTAGTTAGTGGAGCAGCTATCATGGAGAATCCTTCCACAAACCTTCTATAATAACCTGCCAAACCTAAAAAACTCCTCACTTTTGTCACTGTCTTGGGTGCATGTCACTTCACCACTGATTTAATTTTTCTCGGATCAACATGTACCCTATTTTCAGAAATTACATGTTCAAGGAATACCACCTCATGAAGCCAAAATTCACATTTGTTAAATTTGGCATAGAGTTCCCTCTCTCTCAGTGTCTGCAATACTATCCTGAGATGTTTCTCATGTTCCTTTTCACTCTTGGAATAAATCAGAATGTCATCTATAAATACTATGACAAATTGATCCAAATACTCCTTGAATACCCTATTCATAAGATCCATAAACGCAGCTGGAGCATTGGTCAATCTAAATAGCATGACTAGGAACTCGTAATGCCCATAATGAGCCCTAAAGGCTGTCTTGCTTATATCAGGCTCCTTGATTCTAAGTTGATGATAGCCTGATCTGAGATCAATCTTGAAAAAGACCCTTGCTCCCTGCAGCTGGTCAAACAGATCATCAATTTGAGGCAGAGGATACTTGTTCTTAATAGTCACCTTGTTGAGTCTCCGGTAGTCAATGCATATCATCCATGTACCATCCTTCTTTTTAACAAACAGAACCGCGAGCTCCCCATGGTGACGAACTCGATCTTTTGTACCCCTTCTATAATAGTTCTTCCAACTGTTCCTTAAGCTCCTTCAGCTCAGCTAGAGCCATTATATAGGGTGGTATAGAGATGGTGTGGTTCTAGGATTCAAGTTAATAACAAACTCGATTTTTTTCACCAGTGGCAAACCAGGTAAGTCTTTTGGAAACACGTCTGGAAATTTTCTCACAATCGGAAGGTCTTCTAACTTCCCTTCATTCATATCAATATCCACGACGTATGCCAAGAAGGCTTCAAACCCTTTCCTCATCATCCTATCTGCTAACAAAGTCAAAACAATCTTGGATGATGGTCTTTTTATCCCCTTTAAAAGTCACCTTCTCACCATTACCAAGATCAAACTCTACCTTTTTAAAGCCATAATCTAACTTTGCACAATATTTCTCCATGACATCCATTCCCAGTATCACATCTAGACCCTTCAACTCCAACGGTAGTAAATCCACTACCAGTTTAGCACCCTCAATAAACAATTCACAATCCCTATACGCTTGGCTTATTATCATCTTTCTCCCTAAGGGAATACTAACAATCAAGGGACAATCTATGGGCACCAATTTAACATCATGCAAAATTATGCTTGCAGAAACAAATGAATGCGTGGAGCTAGAATTAATCAAAATATATACTTTAGAATTAAATAACTGAGCCATACTAGTAACAACTTCATGTGTGACCATAGCTTCCTTTCTGGTCATAACAAATACACTAGCCTGTGCCTGACCCCTTGACCTTCCTGGAGGAATAGCCTTCCTCGCCACTGCAGAACTGTCCACCTCAGTGACTTGCCTGATCCCTCCTGTTTCTTCTCTCCTTGGGGTTTACAACTACGACCCCTCTTGCTTTGTTTCAGATCATGTACAACAATTCAAAACATTGCAAGCTATTCATTTAAAAATATTGCATGTTCATTTTGTGTCCTAAACTACCCTTTTAATGTCTAGGATACTCCTAAACCTAGTCGCTCTGATACCATAACTGTTGGACCCTGCTTTCGGAGCCCAACATCGAAGTCATGAGAATGTGAGCCTAATATCCTGTAGTTTTCAAAGCCCAACAATCCGGAGTCATAAAGTGTGAGCGGGCTTCCTTGTGGGGTTATTTCAATGACTCCTCATTAGCTATTGTCCCATAAAGGGGATGTGCCCACACCAGTTAAACACCAAATCACAATTTGACTCTTCAAAACAATTATAGCTCTCTGCCTTTTGTTTATTTTGAAACTAGAACCACCTCATTCGAAGCTCTATAGCTCAAGATATGCCTAAAAATCCAAGTACGTTCATATCCCGGGTATGCTCTTCCCTCTAATCCCCCTTATTCTTTACATCAATATTTTTCAAATCTACATCGAAAGTTACCAATTTTTAAGGAGAGGTAGCAAAATGTATTAGGAATCTATTCCTTTAAGAATCACTCCATTTGGAGGTCAAGTGGGGAAGTTATGGCCAAAAGAAACAAGTATGTTTATGTCCTCAATCATATTGTACCTCTCTTGGGAGACTTAGCATAACTTTCTTTGCAAACCTCAGATTAGGGTCTTTATTAGACGGTTTGAAAGAGAACTTTTAGATCTACAACTTCCATGAAGACTCTGAAGTGAAATTCGAACGTCTATAGGGTCAAAAATGTGACCAGATGATAGGATCAAATGAATTGTGCACCAGATGATATGATGTCATTACTAGACAACATGTCATCACTAGACGAAGCATCATCACCAGACGATACATCATCACCAGAAGATACGTCCTCATCAGATGAAGCGTCCTCACCAGACAAAGTGTCCTCACCAGACGAAGCATCCTCACCAGATGAAGCGTCCTCACTAGACAAAGCATCCTCACCAGACGATACGTCCTCACCAGACGACACGTCGTCACCAAACGATACATCATCACCAGACGATATGTCCTATACACCTGAGCATCTCCACTTATAAGGACCATAACTTTTGACTTCGATATCTAAAAATTTAATACTTTATAGCGTTGAAAAGCTAGAAAGACAAGCTACAACTTCCACGAATACAACTTGCCAAATTCATCCTAGATTAATCTAGATTTTGTCCTAAAGTCAGAACACGAATTTTTCCTTATGGAAGATTTGAAATTTTGCACTATGCAAACTTGGAATGTTCTCAGCTAACCATTCAACTACCAAAATGATTTCATTAAACTCTCAAATCTCAACTCATTTTTCTCATCACCTTCAGCTACATCTGATCAGTTATAATTCCTATCTTCCATTCTGTAACATCTTACTTACTTATGCATATATATATATATATATATATATATATATCAACGATTTATGTTCCAAAATCATCAATTCAAGTGGATTGCTTCTTCACGTATATCTAATTGCAACTCACATCATCTATGTAACATTCACACTTCATTAACATCAAAAGAATAAAATTTTTACAACACTTTAGTAGGTATTTCGAGCCACCTTACATCATAGTCCAAAAATACCAATTTTACAAGAACAATAATTTCTCAAAATGCGACTAAAGCCTTGTTTTATATGATCTAACTTCAAAAGAATAAAATATGCAAATTGGAGTGATGCCTTGACTCTCAACTTGAGCACTTAATATCTTGTTCATCGCCTATAGATGGGGAGGAATGAGGTAAACTTAAAGCTCGTGGGTAATAGTTTTATAATCGGTAACAAGCAAAAACCCTTGAAAGCCCTCATGATCATAACAAATTTTCATGAAAATCCATACAACATAAATTTCTCAACTTGCGTAAGTCAAGCAATCATCAAACTTGTCTACACATGTAAACACACAAGCACATCATAATGGTTTGGGCAGATCCATAAACATGACAAACTACACATTTTCACATAATGGCCTCGTGTAGTCGTAAACTTGAGGGAGTCCATGAAGGAGCTCGATGCCACTAGTGGTCAGGCGGGGGAAACCTTTAAGTTGTTCATCGTACACGTGATATTCTTGAATGGACTACACCAAACCCACATAATATGTAATTCATGAACATAAAACAGTTTGCCCAGTTGGCACATTTTTGAAAACTTGATTTCATACACTTGATATCCTTTCAAAATCATTTCCATTTTTGTTTCATAGTTCATCTACAAAATTCATACACACAACATGTAGCACTTTCTCAAAGCATTTAAAGAACAATAAAAGCACATTTACAAGTAATTGAAAACATTTATTTCCTTTTTTTGAAAGAAACATTTATGGCTTATTATTCAATTATAAAAATGTTACCCACCTTAGTCTCCTTGCTTGGAAACTTGCTCAAGGATGCCTCTCCTCTTGTTCCTCTTGCCTCTCTTGCCTCCCTTCAACATTAGTAAAAATTTCCATTCAAAAATGAATTCCAATTGGAAAACTAAAAAAAACCTATGCATGAAATTGATCATAGAATACTTATACCCATGCATTTTTTAAGCTCTTTGAATCAAATCCCTTCCAAAAAATCCAAATATTAAAACACCAACTTACCTTGAACCTTCACCAAACAATGAGTTTCTTGGCTCTAATTGAAGTTTTAACATTCCTCTTCCTTTTTTCCTTATTGCTCAACCCCAAAATCCCTCTTGAAGACTAAGAAAAATTGAAACCTAGATGACCTCCCTTCTTTTTTCTTCTTTCTCTCTTTTTTCGTGCTTCTCTCTCTTCTCTCTTTTCTCATGCACGTTTCTGGCTTCTTCCAAATGCAAGACAATAAATTTTTTTCTCCCCTTTTATATCCTTCCTTCAATGCCTTAAGACTTTACAACTTAAGTGATGTTCCGATAATTCCCCTCATACAATCTTACCACCCTAACACTTTAATTCAATTAACCTATGTCATATAATCTCACTCACATTAACATACTAATTAATTCCAACACAAATTAATCTAGCAAGACCCCAAAATTAATATAATCATGCTTATTCATCAAGAAAAAAAAATTCAGGACCAACACATTTCATTCCTATTTCTCATCCTTACTATATTGTCACTGTGGTACAAGTGTTTTTGAGCAAATATTCAAATTGTATGGAATGCCTAAAAGTATAGTATGTGAAAGAGACCCCAGTTTTACTAGTATATTTTGGATGGAGTTATTTAATTTATAAGGGACCAGCTTCAATTTCAGCTCATCATACCACACTCAATTTGACGAACAAACAGAAGCAGTCTTAAGTGGATTCCTTGGACTGCTTATAATTATAACACCAGTATCCATTCTTCTACAAAAAAGACACAATGTGAGGTTATTTATGGGAGGCCTCCTTCTTCACTTTTAACATATGTTTTAGGCACTGCAAATAGGGATGTCCAGTGGGCCGACCCAACCTTTAGTTGGATGGCCTGTGGCCTAACGGGCCGGATCTGGCTGACTCGACCCATCCTTATTTTTGTTAAAAAAATTTATAAAACGAAGTCGTTTTTGTTGTTCCAGTCAAGCCACAGGCTGAGCCGACCGATCTCAGGTCATGGCCTGATGGAGCCGAACCATTTTGGCCCGTAGCTCACCCGTGTCAAAATTGAGCTGGGCTAAAATTGTCATTCCTAACTACAAAAGTAAAAGTTGTGGATCAAGAATTGCAAGCTCGAGATATGATTTTAAAGGGGCTTAGAGATCATCTAGCCTTGGCTTAACAACGTATGAAAAAAATTCTATGATACTCAAAGAAGTAAGAGAAGTTTTGACATTGGAGATTTTGTTTACTTGAGATTGCAACCATATAGGCAAACTCCTTAGCTATCCGCATGAACCTTAAGTTGTCAACATGATATTATGGCCCATTTGAAGTTGTTGAAAAAATTGGTCTTGTAAGCTATAAGTTGAAGCTTCCAGCAGACTCTAGACTTCACTAGGACTTTTATGTTTCTTGGTTTAAGAAGACTATTGGAGCTAATGTGAAAGTTCAAGAAGATTTGCCAATCATGACGACAAATGAAGAGTCCCTTACTATTGTTCCTCATGTTAGTCTTGAAAAGAGAAAAAACAGAAACGAAGAAGAGGTTTTAGTTCATTGGCTAGTCTTTCTCCAACGGAAGCAACTTGGGAGGATTATCAAGAACTACATATTCGTTTTCTTGAATTCTTCCTTGAGGACAAGGAAGAATTCTATAGGGGAGGAATGTCAGGTAACTTATGGGACTGAATACCTCTTAAATCTACTAGCTACTTGTCCTGGTTCTAGTTTGAACAGGTCTTAGTTAAGTTGAAAGGAGTGGACACCTGTTAACTCCATTAACCACTTATCTGATTCTAGTTTGAATAAGTCTTAGTGAGTTGTTATTTGAATTTTGAATTAGTCAATGTTACCGTTATTGTTCCTATATGTAGTTACTGAAATATTAGAGAGAGGTTGAACTATTCCCCTATTTATTGCTAACGAATTCTAAACTAGCTCTTTAAGTTTTTTAGGAAGTCTTGGTTCCCTTGAAGTAACCACCTACTACTTATTTTGTTCTTTAGCTACTCCTTATTTCTATTTCCAATTAATCAAAATTGGGAAGCATAAACTATATCAATTTAAGTTCAAATCTCCAATCTCAATTTGAAGGGCTTTTGAAGAGTTCTCTTCCACCAATTACGTTTGGTCCATAAGATAGATTTGATGAATGTATATCTGATCTCACTTGAAGTTCACATATAAGATCAAATGCTACACTAAACAAAAAGATATTCTAACGGGGCCTCCAAAAAATGTCTTTTAAGTTTATCTCTAGCTTTACTTAGTAGCACCAAAACTCTAACAACAATATACATTTGTTAAACATTGTTATATTGTAGTTGATTTAGAATTTATTCAAAACCAAGATAATTATCTTCACTCTGATCTTAATCCTCACTATTGTTTCAGTTTTTTTTTTTTGTAATTAAACAACACCAATTTTAAATGGAGCTTAAATTCAAGTCGAACATTTCATTCAACTTCCAACTATTTCAAAGAGTACAAGTCTTATTGAAGTTAATAGAGTGACAATGTGTTTAATTTCCATCTCAAGGTGAGATTTGATTTTAGGCCAGGGAAAAGAAAATTTGTTACGTGCCACCCTTTCAATCACCATCTTCCCTTATAAAAGTAGAAGAAAAAAGCTCTACAATTTCGCAACAAGGTCAAGAACATGCTAAGATTAATTACAAGGCATAACTTCCTATCTCCCTATCTTAGATTGAACACATAGTTTTATGTTTTACGTATGGTTTTGTGGAACATAAGGGTTTTACTGGGCAGACAAAAGATCGTGATCTTGAAGTATGTGTTGAAAATTGGTGTGATTAGGTAATCTCAGTTTTGGTTGGATGTTAAGAATATTATTTTCAGCATATGGAGGTTACCGTCGCATTAATCATCCATGACTTATATATATAATAGAAGAATATGTTCATGCACATTATTAATCTCTATTGATCCACTTAAAGTTTGCCGTATACATTTTATTTTTCAAGACTTCACATGGCAAGTTGGCAAGCATCGCTTGAGTTCTTTTCCTCAATTTATAAAAATATAGAATATACTCTAAATTAACAAAAAGAAAGACTAATTTCCAGGGTATGATGTAAGTAATTGCTAAATGTGAAGATAAAATGGTGGTTGCTGCGCTAATAACTCCATAGGGAATGGAGAGCTGTCGTTGGATACATACACGAGTGTCCTGTGATGTACAGGAACCTTTAATTTCAATGGATTCCATATCCAATACATTATTTCTATATTCCCTCTTATTTTATGAAAAAAATTGATATCTTAGTCTTACCAAATAATTAAGGAAATGGTCAATGTTTAATCTCAAAAATAATTTCTGTAATTTTGAATAGACATAATAACATTACAAGATAAAATTGAATTTAAAAAATCATCATGTTTCTTCCGTTACTGCACTTTTTATATAAAAGATGGATAATTTGGAAACTTTAAAACTTGAAATTATTATATAACATCTTTTTAAAATTCATCTAGACAAATTTAAAATTATTAAATTAATAGCTTATCATTGTCATCAATACTCAATTAAAGCCTATCAATACTCAATTAAAGCCTTACTAAAATGCAAGATTTTAGGAGATTTGATAATATGTACAGTCATGTTTCTATTAAGTAGAGACAATGTTTTCGATTAAATTAATATCTCATATGTTCAAAATATATTAAAAATATTATGCTAAAATTATACAAATTTTTTTAATATACATAGTTGATTGTAGTTGTACGAGAGTATTTATATATAAATATCATTAAATAAACAACTAATAATTTATATTAAAATAATTTGAAACTTTTATAATTTAAAATATGACAATTTTTTTTGAATCTAAATTATTATAAAAAGGTCCAAAACTTTTAACTTTAATCTAAGAATCATGAAAAAAAAACTTCTTTCATTCATTGTCATATTGCCTTTCTGCTTTCAGGTCTTGTATCTCTGTAGGATCAGTTGTTACTTTTGTTTTGCTAAAAACAGTAACAATTCAACTGTTACAATTTCAGCAATCTCAGTAAAATTTTGCACTTGGACAAGTAGATTTAAGTGACAGTATAACTTTCGTAACTCTTTTTTTCCCATACATCTTTCTAGCTATATGGAAGAGTAATTAACATTAAAGGCTTGCAAGTAATAATAAGTGATGATCCTAAGGTAAAAGCAAAGCAAGCTTCTTCAATGGTATTCCTATTAATGATGAAAATTAATATTATTTAAAAATTTAAATAATATTACTTTTAATAAATCGTGAATTCAAATTGTATAATTTGACCCTCATCAAACTTTTGGCCGATCCAGGTTGACTCCTGAGGCCTAACTACAATAAGTGGACTTCCCCAAGCCTTGGCATGATTTAGTTGGTGATAAAGAGCGAAGTGTAGCTGTACCTGACCCTTCAAACTGTTTGTTATGTAGCAGGTCTTTTGCCTTCGTTGTAGGATACAATTCGTTTAGCACTTACCAGGCTAATGAGATAGGTCATAGGTGTTGTGTTGGTCACACAGTCACAACCTGACAACCAGTCTTGTCATTAACATCTTCCTTATCCACGGGATGATCATTTCAGTTTAGGTCACTATGTTCTGCAAGATTTATGACATTTCATGCAGATTCCTAAATATCCCAAAAGGTTTAACCCTGTTAAAGGAAAAATAATTCATTTATGAAAATAGTTTATATTTTTCATTTTAAATTTTAAAACAACTTTCATTAAAAATTTCGCTAATAAGTGATTTAAAAATAAATAATTTCATTCGTTGTTTTAAAATATTTTTTTACTTTAAATTTTAAGATATTAAATTATATATTTATTTTAAAAGTGAATTCTGAAAAAAAAAACAGAAAAGGAACCAGGTATAACCTTTTTATAAAAATAAAGAGGAAGCACTTCACTGGTTTATCTATTTATTTGAGATATTTCCATTCATCGGATAAATAAACCATATTTATTGGGTCTGGTGACGAAAAGTCACTTCAAAAGATATATATATATATATATATTTAATTTTTCCATTTTCTCTTATTTTTCTAGTTTAATAGAAAGAAAACGAGTGACATGTATTTACGTATAAGTGTGTTATTGACTTCTAGAGTCAGCTTAGCATTGGTTATGACAGACTGTCAACTGCCAGGACAAGACCAATGTCTTATCTCTTAAGTCTTCGTCTAATCTGACTAAATTTATGAAACAGGTAGGAAACAACCAAAACATCACCGGCAAATCTGCCTATAAGTTCAGAATTGGTTATAACAGACTCTTTAAATGCTAGGACAAGACCAATGCTTATCTCTTAAGTCTTCGTCTCATCTAACTAAATTTATGAAACTGTTAGCAAAGAACCAAAACCTCACCAACAAATCTGCCTGATTTGTCTTCCAGGTTCAATTAACATTGACAATAGGTAACCGTAGTTATTGTCGAAAGCCACCAAAATTAAATACCCCATCGTCAACAAGAAAGAAGAGAGTAATTTCAAATAATTTTCATTTTAAAATGTAAATCCATTATTTTTTAATATATTTGAGCCCAATGATTTAATGAAAATATACTCAAAATTCAAAATTCAATTTACCATGGTAAAATACATAAAACTTCCTTATATATGTTTGCCCAACTAATGTAAACTTGTTAGAATGGAATGCACATGTATCATCCTCTTTGCATTTTCCACGGAATCATGTTGTTTTCTGGTGAACCGATATTTAGTCAGTTTAATTTCGTGTGCTAATCAAACCCCTCTTCATTAACTTGTCATATATTAATGGATTTCCATGTTTTAAGGCAGATTTTAACTTACAATTAATGAAGATGGATGTGGATATGCGTTTCCAAACTCATTTAGACGATTTATTTGCCCATTATACCCCTTGAATAGAGTTGTTTAGGACCATGGGGTATTGCATTTTGGCACTTAAGATAAGGTTAATTGGCTTAGATCGTACTTCAACTTCTTTGTGAAAACACAAAGGAAAAAAAGCCATACTTAATTCAATCTCAAATTAGTCAAGCTAGACGCGTGTAGATATTTGTGCACACTTTACGTGCTACAATATCATTTTGTGTGTTAATTTTGAAAAAACGTGAACTTAGTAATTTTTACAACAATGGTTTTTGCATTGTCGAAACTTTTGATATTAAGTGTGTTCAAAGATCAATCTTAAAGAATATATAATAATATATAAATTGCATATTTTTCTAAAACAATCTTTTTATTATGTAAGAGTAAGGTTGTATATTATCAGATCTCTCCAGATTTTATTTTATTGTGAGACTTCGGACTGGGTGTGATGATAACGATAATATAAATTACATATTTTGAATAAATTATTCAAAGTTAAAGGATATATTCAATTTAAATGATTGATACTAAACTCTAATATAAATTAATTTCGCACCTCTAACATTAAGAATAGTAACTTGCTGTAAATGATTGGTAATGTAGCCGACCATATGCGTTCAGGCAATAATAAGAAGTCAGTCTTCAACTGTCAGCGATGTGATCTCCCATTCCTCAACCATAGTCATTAATTCCTATTATTGCTCGACCATCGGTCATAGCTGGTTCGCAAAGATCAAGTTCTTGAAAATTTTGCGCATAGACTGACTTTTGGTCACTAATTGATCATTTCAAAAACGTTATAGAGAAAGCTGACAATGCTTATTTTCTCCTTCCTAGCTATATAAGTTAGGTGGTATTCAAGGTGAAGTGTTTATAAGATCTTAGCATGGAATATGAACCTTTTGTAGACAAGAACTCCAAAAAAGTAGTTCAAGACAACACTCAATTCTTTATCTCTATTTCCTAGTCTTGGGGCTGTTTCTGTTTACTTTTTTCTATTACCTAGGACCTTGTTTTGGTCTTTTTGTTTATTCTCATATGGATCTTGCCATTTTTGTGCCACTGTAATTGATTGGCTCACAAAGGTATATACTATATAACCTCAAGAAGGGAGCAGATTCAGACCATCATCAGAAGATCAAATTACTTGGAGGAGGGAAAAATGGTAGCTCCGTTGTCAACTTGGCCATGGGAGAACTTGGGAACTTATAAGGTAGAGGAAACTCTTAGTAAACGCCTATGTTTTCTTAATCTTATCACAGCTTGAAATTCATGAAATTGGTTGCTTGAAATTGATATGGTTTGTTTCTGTATGCAGTATCTGCTCTATGCTCCTATTATTTCGAAAATCACGTATTCAAGAATTCAAGAGGGAAGCTTCAAGGTTGATTGGTGTCTAAGTATTCTTGTTTTGTTTTCTCTGAGAGAGTTTGTTTATTTTCTCTGGAGTAACTTCTCCAGCATGCTTTTCCTGAACCGAAAATACCGGATTAACCAGGAGGGTTATGATTTCAAGCAGATAGACAAGGAATGGGATTGGTAAGCTTTTCCAGGAACGAAAAAAGATTTAATCTTCTGTTTCTTCTCATCAAAATCTATATTCATATGGGAATTGGCATACTTAGAGACGAGTTGCATCCATGTTTTTGTTTTTGCAGGGATAATTTCATTCTTCTCCAAGCACTCATTGCGTCAATGGCATGCGTTATATTCCCATCATTTCTTGAAGATGCTCCTATCTGGAACACAGGTGGTCTTTTCACCATCTTGATCCTTCATGTGGCCATTTCTGAGCCTCTATACTATTGGCTACACAGATGTTTTCACACAAGTTACCTGTTCAAGCATTACCACTCACTCCACCACTCGTCTCCGGTAGTTCACCCATTCACGGGTAAGAAAACAACCTTAAAGAGTTTCTGTCCATGAATCGGGCACTTCAAAGTTCGTTTCTTTACGTTGTTTTTTTTTATATCAAATTTGGTGCAGGTGCAAATGCAACACTTTTGGAACATCTGTTACTAACAGTAATCACAAGTATTCCAATAATTGGGACTTTTGTGATGGGATATGGATCAAAAGTCACACTCTATGGCTATCTTCTGGCATTTGATTTTCTCAGATGCTTGGGCCATTGTAATGTTGAAGTTATCCCTTATCAACTGTTTGAGAGATTTCCCTTAGTCAGATACCTTCTTTACAACTCATCGTAAGTACAAAACTAATTATCTTCTTCATATGCTTGGTTAAAACTTAAAAGTCACAGTTGTCAGTTGTCAACATTACACAGCCACAAAAAGTGCATTCAATTTCACCATAAAACAAAACCTATATTCAAGGACTCAATGGAGCTCGAAGTACAGATGTTGGTTCCATAAACAGTTCCCTGGAAAAAGGCCGATCCTACATCTTTTTTTTTTTCTTGAACTTTTTACGCTAAGCAACTTCCGAAAATAATAATTTAATTCTGTGAATGAAATTTTAGAAGTTTGTACGAGCAACTTCATCACCTTATGCAGTGATAATCGTATCTTGTCCCCGTAATAATGGCATGATCACCTTATATTTTTGCTATACAATCTATAAAGGCCATTTGACTTTTAGCCAAAACGTTCTCAATCCTCGTCACCGCTTTTATCTGTTTAACATCAGATGAGAGTAAGTAGCGAGATAATTGCATAACTCTTGCAGTTTTATTTCTTATGTGGATTAGGCGTGTTATTTACATTTTCTTTTGCAGGTATCACAGTCTGCATCACACAGATATGAAAACTAATTTCTGCCTTTTTATGCCTCTCTTTGATGCGTTATGGAAAACCCTAAATTCCGAGTCTTGGGATCTGCACAAGAAAATTAATACAAACAACGGTAACTCCTGAAACATATAGTTTTGAATTATCACGGTCTAACTTATACTCCATTAAATGGAGTTTCCAATGTGCCTTGTTCCTAGTGTAAAATTCAGACTCAGATCATTCAATTTGTAAGGGAAATTCCAGATAAAGTAGTAAGCTAGGAATGCGTTGTAAAATGTGAAAGCGGATGATTCTTAATGATAAGTCCTCACCAGGAATTATTCTACTGAATAGCCATAACACATATACGCATTGGATTGATTGGTTAACTAATTATATAGGAAAATGACATCCAATTAATCAATGAAGTTTTTAGTTTCACCTTCGAGATGCTAACACAATTAGAACTTGACAAATTGGATAGCTTAAACTTTGTTTTTTCTGTTCTACCACGTCAATTAATTTTCTGTAAATTGTTACAAGGAAGATTGACTCGGGATCTACTTTTAATGCAGACGAAAAGGTAGCTGATTTCGTATTCTTAGCTCATGTGGTGGATGTAACATCTTCAATGCACGCACCCTTCGTTAACCGATCATTTGCAGCATTGCCCTACTCGATGAGGGTTTTTCTGATACCTTTCTGGCCTCTGACTTTTATCGTTATGCTCGTAATGTGGGCTGCTGCTAAGACTTTCTTAGTTTCTTTCTACAATCTCAGAGGCAGGTTGCACCAAACATGGGTTGTACCTCGGTTTGGCTTTCAGGTTGGCTGAAATTTGGTTCATTTTGTTTAATTAACGTTGTTAAATCTTGTTCAGGGACATAGTATATATGTGACGGTATCTTGTTTTGCTAGTACTTCTTGCCATTTGCTGCGAAGGGCATTAATAATCACATAGAAGACGCCATTCTCAGAGCTGACAAACTTGGGGTGAAAGTTATTAGCCTTGCTGCTTTGAACAAGGTTTGCCCATTGGGTTCACTTCCCGAGTTATTATGAAGTTCTCACTCTCTCTTTTTCATTTCGATTTTGTGCTTGATCTAAAGTTTGAATAGGTAAGGGAAAGGGATAAGGGTCAATAAATTATGAGGCTCACGGGCATGAACCGTGAACTTCCATTTTTGCTTTCTGTACTTTGACTTGAAGAGCTTATATAAACAGGGAAACTTTAGTCTGTACTGTGGATTCCTGATCAAGGTTGTTGAAAGAAATTAATTATGTATGAGATGTCAAAACAGTATCTATAATGGAAACTGGGACCTATCTCTTTTTGTGCCAAAGTGCGCTGTTCATATGCTGTTTTAAGAATAAGTGGCCTCTATCAGACCAAGCTGTTTTCTTGTTAAAGTAGTCAGACGGCAGATTTTTCGCAATCCTTTCTTGACTTGAAGCTTTCATGTGAAAGAACAACTTATTAATGAAGTAGGTATAGAAGTAGTGAATTAGTCAGCTTACGCTAGTAAATTGAGACGATTGAATTTGCCATAAAACCTCAAAATCGGTCCATTATTAATGACGTCAGTGTAGTTCGATTCTTATTTTTCTGAAAAAAAAAAAATTGTTACAGAATGAAGCTCTTAATGGCGGTGGAACACTGTTTGTCAACAAGCTTCCAGACCTTAAAGTTCGAGTCGTTCATGGGAACACCTTAACTGCTGCAGTTAT
>JANIJH010000008.1:539241-549880 GCA_024520975.1 Erythroxylum areolatum
TTTGGTCTTCCCTGGGAATCGATCCCCTGACCTCACGGTTTTGTTGCACCCAGTGCACGCCTCTCTTACCATTGAGCTACCAATTGGGGAAGGTCTGGGACCCAACAGCAAGTTCATCATTTTGATACTATATGTTAACAATATTCTTTTAGTTGCTAATGATTTGGGCTTGTTATATGATGTAAAGAAATTTCTCTTTAATAACTTTGAAATTAAAGATATAAGTGTGGCATCTTATGTGATTAAAATAGAAACATTCCGTGATAGGACGCTAGGATTGTTAGGGTTGTCTCAGAAAGAATATATCAGTAAAGTATTAAAGAGATTTACGATGGAAAAATGCTTAACAGATGCAGTTCCAATTCAGAAAAGAGGATAAATTTAATAAAATGCAACGTCCCAAGAATGATTTGAAACGAAAGGAAATGGAATATATTCCCTATGCATCTGTAGTTGAGAGTTTGATGTATATTCAGACTTGTACTTAGCCGGATATCAGTTTTATTGTTGGAATGTTAGGCCGATATCAATGTAATCCCGAATTAGACCACTGGAAAGCTACAAAGAAAGTTTTTAAGTATTTACAAAGCATCAAGGATTATATACTCACATACAGGAAATCAGATCACTTAGAAGTGATCGGTTATTTATATTCAGACTATGTTGGTTGTGTAGACTCAAGAAAATCTACCTTCGATTATCTATTCCAACAAACAGGAGGGGCAATGTCTTGGAAAAGTAAAAAACAGTTTATCATTGCTACTTCCATTATGAAGGTGGAATTTGTGGCATGCTTTGAGAGTATTATTCAAGTATTGTGATTGTGGAACTTTGTCTTAGGGCTAGGCATTGTCGTCAGTATTGCTAGACTGTTAAGAATTTGTTGTGATAATTTTGTAACTATCTTCTTATCTAAAAATAACAAGTATTCTAAAGATGCTAAACACATAAATTTGAAATACTTATTAGTCAAATAAGAAGTTCAAAACATAAAGTGTCAATTGAGCATATTAAAACTTATCTAATGGTCGCAAATCCATTAACTAAAGAATTGCCACCTAAAACATTTACTGGCCATGTTAAATTGATGGATATTATAGATAAGTCCTTGTTAGCATGAGATCATGTTATGTATATACATATGGTTGGATATTTGCTATTATTGTCTTGACACTTACAAATTCAATTAATGCTATGTTTTTGCTTATTTGTTAGTTGTCATGTTATGTTGTGTATACATATTGTTTTATTGTGATGACAAATTATGTTTTTTGAGAAAACATTAAAGTTGAGAATTATAATGTTTCTCAATTACAGTTATCTTGAATTGAGATGATTGGGTGATACATAGAAGGAATCATGTCGTTAGATGACTTGTGATCGCCATAATCTCATTATTTCAATTCATTCAAGTTTGATGTTTTTGATAGATTCAATATATGGTGCACACTTGTGTTGTTAGATCATCAAGTCATAACATGACCAAGTGGGAGATTGTTATATTAATTTAATAATCATAAAGTGTGACTCATATTATTTTATTTGATTCTAATATAAAATTGGCTCAAAGTAATGATTATTAGGCTTGTAAAGAAAATGAGAATCATTAGGATTAATTAATAAAAAAAAACCCTTCGCTCTTCCTTCAGTCATGAAATGTTAACAGATATCAAAATTAGTACGTTCTTGTGCTGTTGAAAAGTACGAAGAAAGGGAAGAAGGTGAGAGTGGATAAAGTTATTACAAAAAGAAGGTATTTGCGAACACGAGCATGGATCAAGATTAATATTTCTTTCTTTTTGTTTCTATCATGAATCTTAGGGTTTGAATTCTATGATTGAAATATTGCTTAATTTGTTAAAGTTTAAATTTACAGCTTAAACCCACAGGAGTAAAGTAATAGATCACACAAAGTTCAGTAAGCAGACCCATTTAGTCGTGTCAGAGATACACAGATGTTGGACCCAACAAAAGATCTTGCAAATGGAAGTTTAGTTAATAAAGCGTACAGATCAGTAACAGAAGAATTCAAAATGGAGAACATATTTACACGCATTATTTACTAGAAGAATTCAAAATGGAGAACATATTTACACGCATTATTTACTATGTCACGAGAAGGCATCAAGACGAGATGTTCTGCACGACTTAATATTTTATTCCAATATTTGGTCGTCTTCTTGCTGTCCTCTCGTGCGAAAAGTGAACAACTTTTACAAGTAATATATTTTAGTTTTAAGTCATTTGGCTCTTCATCATCTAACTCTCTTGTCCTTGAAGCTACTTGAACATATTCTTTCTTGATGTCTGTCGTCCGTCGTTTCTTAGAAACTGCTTATCAGGATGACTATAATTGCAAGACTGTTTTAAAGCCTATTCGTACCTGAAATCACTTTTTACAAGATTGTTCAGAGCTCTTCATCGATCAACTGAGGTACTTCCTTGTATCCAACAAGTTCCCGTAGCACGCAGTTATGGCAGACTATGACAATTCAACAATGGTGGACATAAGCAGCAGGATCTTGGGACTAGCCATGATAATCCTGTTCTTGGTGGTGATTTCCATTCTCTTTCACCTGTTTCCAGAATGGTTTAAGTGCATTATTATCACTGAAGAAGAACCATTTAGACCTCGGCAACGTTTAGTGTTTTCTTCCACCCGCCATGAACCTGTGAAAAAAGGGTTAGATCCATCTGTTCTCAGGTACATACCACTAGTGGTTTTCCAGTCCAATGATTGCAAAGATAGATTGGATTGTGCAGTTTGTTTATCTGAAGTGTTACCAGGAGAACAGGCTAGGTTCCTTCCTAAATGTAACCATGGATTCCATATTGATTGTATAGACATGTGGCTCCAGTTCCATTCCACTTGTCCTCTCTGTCGAAACTCATTGGCACCATCAACCACACAATTAGCCAGTCATAACAACAACAATCATTTGGGAGATGAGAGTCCGATTTCGGAGGAAATTTTTTCTTCTGTGTGTCCAACAGATCAATCCTCAAATGACACCAATGTGTTCTCGGTGGACCATACTCAAGTCATTGTCAGTGACAATGGTTGTGCTTGCTTGAATGAACACATTTCAACTGTGTCACCATTATTGCCACCACCACTATCGTCACCATCATCGCCTTGTTTTTGTTGTTCTTCTTCTTCTACTACAACTATTACTGCTTTAGTTGGCACTAGACATCTGGAAGACGAAAAAATTGTAATTGATGTTCCTATGCAAACTAGATAAAGCTCAGACGAGGAAACAATACAAAACTGATGTCACTGAATACGCATTTCAGCCTTCAAGGGAGGGTGGCCCATTATAATTCTTATAATAGTTCCATTGAGGTTTAGTATGCTAACTATCGAGCATAAAAGATTGGTCTCATTCTAAGTCTCCACGGTTGCCTGAAGATGCTTGCTTTACCTGTCTTTGTTAGACTGGTTTGTTTCGTACGTTGAAGACCATGATAACAATAATGTTTTAGCATCAGGAATTCAAAGTTCTTCCTTAAAGGTGACGAAAAAAGCTTGTGAGCAATTTCACGTCAGTAGGTGTCTTTGGATTCACACACACAAAAAAAAAAAGACAGAAATTTTACAAACAACTCTGTTGTTGTAAGTAAGAGAAGTAAGAGGTCCATTCGTGAAAGATAAAACTTGGAAACCATTTTCGTTTGAATGTCAATACAAAAAGTTCGTCTGCAAGTAGTGTTACCATATATCAACTATGGCTTCCTACGTCTGGATTAAAAAAAAATGATTTTCCTTGTAGTTCTACTCGTCCCTACGTTAAGTCCATGATTCTGGGTATGGCTAACTTCTTCATGTAAATAATAATAATAATAATATAAGAAGAACTAGTGCCTTGCCGAAAAGTTCACGTACATAAGAGCAGAGATTGGAAAACGATATCATATATTAGGACGAGGGATGATATTGCAAATGGCGATGAGAATAAGAAATTACCTCAAAGACAAATTGATCGTGTATGTGTAGCACATGGAGTATTTATTAGTGTACACAGACAATCCCTACAAACCGAGTTCTTGTTTTGCCTGACGAGTAAATAGGGATGCCATTCAAATTTTTTAAAATTAAAAATATAGAATAATTTATTTTTTAATTAAATTATGATTTGAGTTGTCTATACTTAAACTTATCCGAGACTTAATTTTTTAAAATAAAGTGATATTGTTTCGTTTAAAATAAATAAATCTCAAATTTATCTAAATCTGAGTTTAACTGATAAACTAAATTTAAACTTACGAGTTAAAACTTGTTATCTTTAAGAATAAAGAATGTAGAACATTTTCTGGCAGACTCTCTCTCCACATTTTGATCGGTAAGGTTTCGCGGTAAGTTTCATCAGTTCATCAGAAGTTATGAGATAGCTGAGCGAGACTATACAATAGAGTGGACATTGATCCCACAATAATGGCCACTACTTGCCACGACCTTCTTCCTCCTTTTGTCTTAAAACTCCTGCATACACCAAATAAGCTAACCAGAAGTGGCTGCATGTCCACAAGATTGAAAGCGCTTCCAAATCTAAGCTACAGAGTGTGCATAGAGTACTAAAGACGGTAAGTAAAATTCAAAGTTTCTAACAGAGACTTCATAAACTAAAATGAGCATAAGACTATAAAAATAAAAAAGAAAAGCAAATCGTCCATCAAAACCCATCAGCAAAAGAGAAGGAGAAGCATGGGGTTGTGATGGTTAGAGTCTGGTAACTAAATACCGACAGGAACAACATAATTCTTCTACTTCTCACGGACTCAATTGGGCAGGCACATATCGAAAAGTTAAAGTTAGACTTACATGGCCCCTTTCTATTTTGGGTTTGTAAGAAGATTCTCGTCGTTTTATTTAGTTGGAATAATAACCATGATTAATGTTAAACAATAATAAATAATTTTAAATATATAAAAATAATTTAAATAATATTAATTACAATGATTATGAAAAGTGCTAAAACAATAATTTGTAAATTTTGTTTTAATAATTTAATTTAATTAGAATAGTAGAAAATAAATTAAACAATGTCTACTCTTTTAATATTTTTTCAAATTAATGTCAAACTTTTATAAGTTTTCAATTTTGTGAGTAAATTTTTAAAAATTATATGAATTAATTCAAAAAGTTATCTTTGCTGATATGATATGACGTATTTACTAAATGTTACATAAATATTTATCTATTAGTTATATTAGTAAAATTAAAGCTAGCTTTGACCTAATTTATATGAAATTAAAAAAAAATCTAATGTTTGCTAACAAAGTTTGAACCGTGGTAGTAATGTTTTTGATTAGAGTCACTAAAAAAAACAATCTTCGAGTATCTAACTGAGGAATTGCCTGTGGAGTTGTCCAACTACGTGCTAAATTCCATTGACTTACTTATCTTAAACTGAATTAGTTCCCAATTTTTAAGTTTAAGCTTCATTACTCTATCCTGACAGCCGATGAAGAAGGACAAAACATAGATTACATTGGCAATTACAAGGAAACATACGGCCGGATATATTGGAATTAACGTGTTTTTCTTAGATAATGATGCTCTCAGTCAATTGTTTCTTCTTCTAACCAGTAACAGAAACAACAAAAGCAAGACGTAAGTCCTCTTGTTGGTGTATATTCTAACAAGATTGCAATCGACAGTCTGGAAGAAAAGATATCATACAACGTGCGTCTTCGCGAGTTTGATGAAATAAAAATGTGTTCTTCCGTTGGATTCGTGAATTACGGTACATAGAAAAGCATATGTCTGTGGGTTTTAAGAAAGGGATTTGCCATTTTTGGTACGTTTGGAAGGAGTTATGTATGTGGTGTGACTGTGACGTGTGTATGTATAGACAAAATGTTGAATTTTTAAACAACCCAATTGCCAAAATAAGCTAACAATCATTGAGAAACCCAAAAGCAATACAAAATTTAGCTGTAAATTAAGAAAATTGCATGCGATGGTAATGGTAGTGCCAAAACTTGTCCAAAATGAGAAGGAAACTCCATCTACTCCGAATCTTGTGATGTTTTATACAGGACAAAGGAACAGAAATTGAAGTTTCTATTTTGGACTTCAAAATTCGATTGTTCTCATTTCAATTTTTAATTTAAAAAATAAAAACTATTAAGAATACCAAATCTCGTTGACAAATATTAAAGATGTAAAAACTACTTCATAATACTCAGAAAATTTAATTGATCTTTTAACTTAAAATGAATAAAATTTTAAATAATATACACTTAAAATAATCACGTAATTTTTATTATTAAAAAATAACTTTGCCAAAAATGAAAGCGTATAAAGTATTTAAAAGTGTTTAACCTTTTAATATTTTTTAATTTAGCGTAGATCAATTTTTTAAATCCTTGATAATTTAGTTCAAAAGATTTTTTTAATGATATAATATGTTTACTAAATATCAAGTAGATATCTACCTAAACAAAAATTAACATTTTGAATTGAATTGAATTGTTAAGGTTTTAAAAAATAATTACTCAGTAAAAAATTTTTAAAATTTCAATATTAAAATAAAAATTACAAAAAGTTCAAAACCTGCTAAGATTATATTATCCCTATATATATATATTAGTTTAACTTGTTTGAGCAGGTATATTTTGGAACCTTCCGTCACCGAGTCAATTCAAAAGCAAACAGTACACTGGTAATCATTTCTCTTCACCAAAACCTGCCCCGATCTCTATTAAAAATAATCCTATCCAGTTATGTCTAATACTCAAAATCACATTATTTTAGTAATTGGATAAAATTAGACGATTTCTAAATTTATTTTTAACAGTTAAAATGATATCATTTTCTATATTAGGCATAATTAGACGGTCTCTAAATTTATGTTCAACAACTAAAATCATATATTTTAGATATTACATAAGATTAAATAGTTTCGAAACTTATGTTTAATAGTCAAAACAACATCGATTTAAACATTAAATAGAATTTATCATAATTATTTTAGATAAAAGATTCAAACTCAATCTTCTCACAAGTAACAAAAATAATAAGCAGTTTTTTGAACTGTAACACATTTTTATTGGAATATTTCATATTCATAATTTATGAATGATAAAATTATCTTCGATTTTGATTTTAATTATGATTTAAAATTATTGAGATTTATCCTTAATATAACACATATACTTTCCTAGCACATGTACATTATATAAGTAGCTCTTGTTTATCGTTTTTGATCGAATTAAGAGATGAAAATCAGCTTAAATATCAATTTAGATTAGTGCAAGCTGCAAGTATTTTCGCTAACATAAAACGAGTTGCAAAATATCTACAATAATTACATTCTTAGAGATACCCATTGGAGGAAAACAGAAAGACTTGAGTCATGGTTATGTGAGGGTGTTTGTGTAAATTAATAAGAAATCAGTTTGAATAATGAGGAGAGGACAGGATGGATCCGCGTAAGACGTTTGAGCAACTTGTGTGTCTGAAGTCAACAGAGACATCCAAAAGTCTGCACGACCCACCCGCCCACCGTCTATGACGCCCACACCCCCCGGTTAGTGACTTTATCATTTTCTTATTTTTAATTAATGTATTTAATTTTATGGCCGACTACACTATTTGCCTTTATATACCTTGTGCCCGAATTTTGGTCGTAGTATATCTGAATTCAGAACAGTTCAAACAGCTACGGTTTTGGTCTTCTCTTCCCTTTTAAAGGTAAAAGATGCAAACTTTATCTTTCTTCCCGCAGATCGCGAGATCAGGTTGTGTTTCCCTCAAGATTTTTTGATGTTTGTTGTTTGGTTGGTGAGAAATTTGTCGAGGAATTGAAAATTCTGATGAATTTGTTTGTTTGACTACTAAATTCATCCCTTCTGTTCTTGAAATAAAGAAAGGTTTCTGTTTTTTCACCAGTAAGCAAAGAAGCCTCTTTTAAAAGGTCTTGACTGCTGGATCTCTATGATTTGTAGTTGATTGTTAGATCTTTGTCCGTTGGTGTTTGATTGTAGAAAAATTCTCTCTGTTTCTTTTCTGATCGATTAGGAGCTTCCTGATTTCAACTTTTCAGTTCTTTGCCAATTACTGTTCAACGTGATCTTTTTTTCACACTTTCATGATCTAAATCTGAGAGTTTGGTATTCAGATTAACTTGGTTGAAGAAAATTGAAGGAAATGGCACTGGTCTCAAGATCAAGGTCAACACTGAACCCAGACGCTCCACTCTTTATACCTGCTGCTTATCGTCAAGTGGAGGATTTTTCACCTGAGTGGTGGCAATTGGTTACTACTTCAACTGGGTACCGCAATTACTGGCTCAGTCAGCATCAGGATGTTGATGGTTTCTATGATGATAATGCTGTGGATGATGGATTTGATGCTACTAATGTAGCAGACTTGCTACCAGATAATTTTGATCTCGATGCTGGTGATGATTTCCTTCCTTCGGAGGTTCAATTCGAGGAGTTTGTGGAGTCTTATGAGAACGAAGTTGAGATCATATCTCCCCTGATCCCCGTGGGGCTGCAGAAAGATGGTATGGCTCAACTCTATGCATGATTGTTGAAAATCTTGCGTTACAGAATGCAGGAACTTGAATGATATGTTTAATTAACTTCATTAAATGGTTCTTTTTTCATTTGTATGATAGGAACTGAAATTGGAGCTGAGGCAACAAAGAATGTTGAAATCTTGGGATGAAATCAGTCTAGTAGCGCCTCCTCTGGATGAACATAGATCAGCCCTATCATTTCGGATCGCAGTTTATTGAATTAGTGTAGTCTGTGACTTCTGTACAGAGCAAGGTTGGAACTCATGCGTCTGTCCTTGTTCATGCTCATGTATTAGTCTTTACTTGACCAAAGTAATTGTTTGTAAACCTAAAATGTAGAAAAAGAATGTAAATTTTTAGCAAGGCAAGAAAAGAAATTATGCTTCTTTTGCATTCAGTTTATGATTGTCTATAGGTTCTGCAATGAGATGATCTGCTCGTAGTTTCAGCTTCGTCAAGAAATGATGTAAACAAGTACCCTCTCAGATCGAGGCCTCTTGCCTGAAATCCTTGGTACAATGCATAGTGATCTTTTACAATTAACCGCGCAGCACTTAATTGAATGTCTCACAATTAAGTCGGTTGTTTTTTTCGAATGTTAGGAACGAAGCTAGCACAAGTTAGTAGAGATGCAACATCAAACAAGAACAATGCTTTGATTTTTCAAGAAAGCTTTACAATTAAGGGTCGCGGGTCGTTGGTAAAAGAAGTCCGTTACAGTAGACATACATCGGGTTTCTTCTTTAGGTCAATAATTGAGCCTCATCCAAGTGATAATTCAAACACTTAAAGGCATATTATTAAGCAATAGCTGGTAATCTGACCGTAGGCTCATACTTCATACCACTTGTTATGGTAATGTATGTGGGTTGTACACTATGACGTGCCATTCAATAAATCTTCAACACTTGCCATGTGTCCGGGACATGGCTACTTCTGCTTTTTACACGTAACCCGGACCCTAAGGACTTGTGTGGTGGCACTTCTGGGTACATGACGCGTGTAATTCAATGCTAGTGTCTGATCCTCTGCCGGATACCGAGGCTTAGTGTCATCGTTCCAACTTCCGAAGTTCATGTCTTCCTGTTTCCTGCTCTCACAAATTTGGTGGAAATTGTACCGATCATGGAGAAGAAAGTCTCTTTGGGTGTCCAGAAGAAGAGGAGGAAGCCAACTCTAACAAGAAAGAAGGAAACTTTCTTGAAGAAAGTTGTTGATTATCTTGTGTCTGATTCTCAGATGTTTGCTTCGCTGGTTTTTTCTCCACTTTCTGCTTCTCTAGCGTCAAAGTCTGGCTCTTCTTCTATTGAAGGTTTGCAATTACAATTCGTCTTTCAGTTAGATATGATATTCTTCAAGACATCCCATTCCATGGTTGAGTTTTCCAGTTTCTCATTAATGAAGCGTTTAATATTTTTCAAGAAGCGGAGATGACGAATGGTGACATGAGAGGGAAGACTAAAAGATTAGTGGAGAAGGTTGAGGAGTATTTGATGTCAGACTCTTACATGTACGCTCCCTTGTTTGTTCCTCAACTGAAGAATACTCCTAGAGGTACTGTTCCTCACCATGGATGTTTGAACTTTCCATTTTTAGAAGTTTTTGCACAGTATTGTTGAGACAGGCTTGCCACAATGCTAGTTTGTCGTCTGTTAGGGTATATTTTATATATTCTTTATTTGGTTTTGACATTTTTTAATTGGACATGGGAATTAATAATTTTTGAAGATATGTCTAAATTGGTAGTTGCATTTTGGAAGGTGTTTGGGATTTGTTTTAGAAAGATAATCTTGATAAGCATGATTTTTGGATTGATCTTTATCTGATATTGTCCTTGTTTGAATATGATAAGAAAACAAAAACCTAGCAATATGGGTGGCTGAGAAGCTTCTTGATTTTTCACGTGATTTTAGAGAAAACTAGGTCTGCTGTTTTTGTGTGGGCTACGCTAATGCTCTAGTGATTCTTGTCTTTGCGGGGCTACGGTGAAGAGCAGAGTGTACTGCTGGATTTATTTGCTGCTGCTTTATCGGTGTTTTAATCTTCTATTGGTGAGCTGATTGAGCATGCGACGTTGGAGATTTTTTTGATCTTGTGAAGGTGTCTGA
>JANIJH010000008.1:549980-579564 GCA_024520975.1 Erythroxylum areolatum
GTTGGTTACATAGATTAGGTCTTAAGGGGTAGATCAATCTTGTGTAATTTTTGTGGACTACAGTGAAAGAATTTAATCTGGGTGAGGGCCCTGCAGACATAAGCAAAGTGTGCCGAATTGCGTTACCAACGTTGGTGTTTTCGGTGTCTTCTCTATCTTGCGTTTGTGTGATTTATAGTCTGCGAAATTATTAATCACTTTGATTTTTCAGTCTCCTCTGTTCATAATAATTTGAGACTAAAGTTAGTCCAACCCAGAGGTTTTGGTTAAGACTAAGACCCGCTTGCAAAATTGTGCTCCAGATCTGGAATCAGTGAAATTGGATCATTGTTTTCCAGTTTCACAGATCGTTTATATTGAGAATTGAAATTACAAGTCAGGTAGCTTCAAGTTGACGATGAACTATAGGTTATGGGCTCAACTCAAGGACTTTTGGTTAAGATTTGGGAGCCCGTTTTGCAGCAAATTGGAAAGGCTACCAAGTGCTCAGTCTTGTTGCTTACCCCTTAGAATCCAAATTTTTTGGAACTAAAATTTCATTGTAAATTACAAAACTTGTTTATCTTATAACTTTGCAGAGCAATCTGTTTGTGAAACTAGCTTTGTTTCAACTTTTTAATCAATTTTATTGTCTGACTATACATTTTAGGTACAGTGATCCTTTCTTTTCTATTGAATTTTTAGGAAGGATTCGGTTCATCGGCAAAGTTAGCCCGGAGTTATCAACAAGGAAAATGACAAAGAACAATTGATCAACATTCGAGTCGTCAAATATTACAATAGAAGATAAGTTCTCTGAGGGCGATTTTCCTGAAGTTAGAACTGGTGGTGATCAAGCAAAAATACCACACAGGAAAACAGTGAAGCACATTGTTTACCAGAATTGTCGCTCTTCTTCTGCTGAAGGTCTCAACTTTTTTTTAGATGAATAATATTGCTCATTCAGAGGTGTAATAAGAAGAATGATGATGCATATCTACATGTGCCTCATCACGTATACTTTCACTTGTTTCTTGCAGAACAGTAATCGACCTAATATGTAATTCGATTTTCCATATTTATATTCCTACTATTATCCTAATGTATCATTTATCTGACATCACTTGTTTCTTCTATTACAGTGAAACCGATGCGTGTCTCGCAACTAAGGAAGCTGCTCATTGAGTGACTCGCACCTGACCACGTTTAGTGAGTCGTCCTTGTTTTGATCTTTACGAGGATGGCTGTAAAGTATTTTAGTTTATATGGTACTTGAGAAGCGACAATTGATCCTCAACCACAACAGCAGACACTCATCTTAATGAGACTTCATTTTATGCATGTTGAGAAGGAACTTGCTCACTAAACAGTATTTAGGTTAGGGAGTCTAATCTTTGTAATTGACAACTCTTTTTTGACAAGCTTACGCCTATCATGTGAATGATTTGACGACTAAGTCAGACATAGCATATGGTCCGATCCTGTCTCGTCTTGAAACTATTGGATACTGATCTTGTAATGCTCCGCTTCATAATGCAAGCGAGAAACAAAGCGGTACCTATTTTTATTGTTCTTTTTGTTGGAATCTCTAGGGGACTAGGTTCGAGTGAGTGTATATTAGGTTATGAGTGCTCAATCCGAAGGGTCGATATCAAGATTCAAGTGGCTTAGAAACGACGCAATTTCTAATATATCATGTTAATGAGTTCATTTTAGTCAATCTGCAAGACAAAAGGCTTGAATTGTCGCTATAAGGAATGAGTTCTGTCTATGATTTTTACTGGGATTGTACCTGCTCAATAGGACAAAGGTGGTAACTTGATACTACTATCCCTATTCTATGGCTTCTTGGGGGTCCTCTTAAACAGAAGCGCCACTTTTTCTTCCGGTTTTCTTGGAGTAATCTGTAATGCAACTATAGAACTGAAAGCTACAGTTCATCCACCGGATTCTAATTTTAGTGTGTCAACAACTAGGTCTACTTGTTTCTGTACGGTAACATGCCCCCTTTTGTCATGGTTCCATGTTTGCTTGTTGGAGTTACCTTCGCATGTGAAATGATCACTCCATCATTGCAATCAATACATAATGGTGGGAGCCATGTACAAAAACCTGCTTGGTGAAACTTAAACGTGAGACTTCAGGATTTGACTGCTTAAATTTACTAGATTCGAAGAGCAAAAGCACCAAATCTGGGAACAAAAGTAACTCGCTCAAAGCACTTACTAAAGGGCTAAGTAGTTTCAGGAATTTAGTAACAGGTTATGTTCTTTCATTTTAACAAATGGTCATCATCAATACTTCTCTGATCCTCCACCAAGCATCTGAAACGCATGTTGAACATGTGGTTCTCGTCTGGGCGGTGCATATGACGACCAAATCGCCCTAAGCATCATTTTCCTTGAGCTTGAAGCTTAACTTTGGGTGGCTAGACTTTATGGCTAGAGACCCACGATCATAGGAGCTAGGAAACGGACAGGATTGGCCGTAGTTAAAAAAAAAAAAGGCATATCTCGACTAGGCGATGTAATCAAGGAGAGTTTCCATTTAAAATATTGTCCCTCTACCAAGAAGACATAAGAGGAAATAACCATAGAGTAAAGGTGAAACAAAGCAAAGAAACATCTCCAAGAACATAGCAACGATGGAACTCGGTATGAACCACTTGCGTACATTCTGCGGTCTATATGTTTTACTGGATTAACTATATGGGGTAAAGAAGAAGCCTTTGTCTGGAGCCCAGAACCTGTATCAGGTCATTCAAGTGTCTGATTGAGAAATCTCCAAAGTTGAAAATGCGGTTGTCCATGTTAAAGATAAATGTCTGCACGTGTGTGGTATTAACTCCTAGAAAAGGACCTCTATCTGATTACAATCACGTAGATAGAAGAATACATGTATACGACAAGCGATCAGTCGTCATTGTTCACCTCCAAATTAATTGGTACAGGATTAGAAGACTCTAACGGAACAGAATGCTACAACAACCGTAAAAGCAGTGTGCACTCACATAGATGCCCTAGCCTAGCCATTGCTAGTTAAACAGTGACTAGCAGATCAAAATTCATTTATCATAATTTATCAAGATTTGAACCTGAAGGCCGATATTTTCAGGATGATTTCAATAATCCAGAGTGGTTAATCCTTGGATAACTCGTTGGAAAAGCAAGAACTCCAAGATTAGTTATCATCTTTTGCCTGTTAGGAACGTTATCTGAGTGTCATTGCACCAGCATATGGTGTGTTTGTAATTGCCAGCAATCAGTGAACTCGTGAGACCGTCGATTATATCATAAGATTGATTCACCTTGCGAAAGCAAAGAAAAAAGAGAGAAAGAGGACAAGCATCATGAAAGGACAGAAAATGGAAAATATAGTCAAAGTTAAATTTCAATAGACTGTCACGAAATTTGGAACATCAAATCAATTAAACGACATGTATTTGTAGATCCACATTTATCAATTTATATGCCTTTAAAAAGTTACTTAATTTGCCAAATAAATTTATTTGACTTCATCAATTACGTAGTTATTTTAATGCTACCTTTCTCACTGGAGATTTAACCATAATAAAATGTTTGTAAGACACGAATAAAACAATATATAGATAAGATCATGAAGATTTGATGGTCAATGACCATTCCTCGCACAAATAGTAAGTTTTAACCTATTCTAGAAAAGACCTCTCATCATATAAAGTATAAACGATACCTCTTTAACCAAATTGGACCCCAGTGTCTCTTTATGCCTTTTAATTTATCTATACAGTTATGAAGCCAATATTACATGATATATGAAATTACTCATTGCTTAGGATAATTTGGTCGACCCAGATTGATTGTTTTCAATAATACTTTATTTTTTTTCTTTCGGAAGCATCAAAGTTCGGTGTGAAATTGACAAGCCAAAAGATGTTCTTGTCCACTGTATTGAAGGTCAAACACACTTTCTAGCTAAGGTAACCACGCTCGATCAAATCAATTCATCACCAACTTTCTTGCACATGCCGTACACATGGGATTTTGATTTGATTGAGCCTCTGTTTCAATAAACTTCCACCATCAAAGCGATATACCAGCAAATGTCATTGAATTTATCGTCTTAACCAGTTTTTATTCATTCACACGGAGACCATTAAGTTCGTACATTTACTTATAATTTGAAGCATGAAATGTATTTTTAATAACAGTACTTCAAAGATTAAATTAATTCTTTTTCCCCTTCTAATGCCAATGGAACAGTGCAACCCTATTCAGTACAGTCCAAATGCATCCCTTTTTATACACTGTAGCCGCTGCTCTATCTTCGATGGAGTCTTTAGATAATGCTTAAAATAATATAGGCCACAGATTTCATTTGTATCTCTTGAAGACGAAAAGGGTGTCTCTAATCTGTATTAGGGTGAGCTAGAAGCCACCAAATCCTTGATTGGAGGGTCATTATCACCAATAAAAGGACATAAATTATTAAAACGGACTTCTAGCTGTAAAGATGTGACCAATGTCATCTAGCTTTCTTTCACTATTTCCCTTAAAGACAATGCTTGAAGTATATAATTTATTCTTTAAATTTAGTTTGTATTAACTTTCTTATTTCAGCAATTAAACTGGAATAGAAGAAGGTCATGCAAGACCCAAAAGAGGGGGTTAATCTTGATTAGACTTGAGTTGTGATTAAAAGTTAATCATTTTTATTTAAATGACTTAAAAGCTGATATTAATTAAATTAAATTAATTATTTAAAAACAGTAAATTCATTAAATAATTTCTCTAAAATATATAATTTAATAATTATTATATACACCCCAACAAATTAAGTTAAATATTTATAGATATTTTAAAAAAACACAAATATAGTAGAATGGCCAATATTTGGTGTCACATGTATCCATGGATGTAGGCGTGAAGAGCCAATAGCGAGGGTTGCTTGGGCTGACTACACTGTAGCAGGAACACTCTCCATCATCGAATCATGTAAACCTTTAAGAAGACATCTGTGGACCCCATCCACATGTACACATTGGTTTGTGTTTGTGAGTGCACGATCATTCCCACTTTAATCCCTTCCAGCTAACTTTTAATAGACCCGTTTGCACTCGATTACACATTCCCTGCCCAACTTCTACGGCGTGCCGTGGAGCGTGGTCTTTGGCTTTTCCATTTGTTACTTTTCCATTTTCATTTTCCCCGATTCATTCTTCCATTTCTTTTCCTGCTTCGAATTTTTACGTTATAATAATTAAAATAACTTATCAATTAATAACAAAATATAAAATTCCCTTTGGACTAACTAAGTTCCAACGTTTATCAGCGAACACAGATGCAAAAATTGGAAGTTTCTAACCTATTTTGATTAAATTATATATATATATATATGTGTGTGTGTGTGTGTGTGTGTAATTTATTGGAGTGATAACGCTCCCTGAGTCAGTGACAAATAAGTCAAAAAAAAAAGTGAAAGGTTGGCGTGAATCACGGGGGATTGACACCTCAGCTTCAGCTTCACGTATTATACGGCCAGATTAAGTGAAAGGCGGAGCCCTCTCTGTCTATGTCATATCTCATGCATATGGTGTTTCTTTCTATAAATATTTTACAAAAAAAAAAAAGAGAGAGCTTGCATGGTCCCTAGCTAGCTCTTTGTCCAAGCGTCTGCTTTATTTAATCTTTCGATATGTTGAGATATTTCTCACTTTAAATTGTAGCAAATTGGAGGTTGGATGAGCTCTTTGTATTCACTTCCATAACCCTATACTTGGGAGAAAATGTTGCTCAAATCAATAATTACATTCATTATTTTATGTTGGTCAAAGCAAAAAATGAATTGGACAGTTTGTGTTATGTAACGTACATGATTATATGTTCTTAATGGTGCGCATTGACAGGTAAAATATTGCAAGCATGACTAATTAAAGCATAACTCAACCGGAATGATGAAGCAATCCCTGAAATCGTGCTTCTTGATCAATTTCGCACCATTCCTTGTGCTTGTATGTGTTCATTGCGCGTATGATAATGTGAAACCGAAGCATATCGTACTCTTGTAGCTAGCTGATAAGAGGGGAAAAAAAAAGGCGAGTAAATGTAAGCAACCTTAATGAGTAGTTTTTGTCAAGGATTAGAGTAGCCAAGCGAGCTCAATAAATTTGTGTATTTTCAAGACATGGATTTGTAGTTAATTAATGATACGTTTATGTATATAAAGCATCAAAAACATAAATGAACATGAAAGAAGAAGAGGAAAAGGAAGCTTTAACAAATCGAGAAGACATGGGAAAATGTATATAAAGAGAGGGGTGATATTATGTTTAGAGACGTATAGAAGCAAAAATGATTGAGGAAGATGTGCAAGTTTGGGAGAGAGCAGTGTAGTACACAACTTTTAAAACCTCCATGTGGAGACCATGTGGGGGGACTTCTTTTTTCTTCTCTACTCTACAATAGCACAAAGCCAAATCTCATGCCCTAGAATTCCTCTTCTCCGTAGGTCCCTTTTAGCTCCTCTTATGTGCTTCCCCATGTTTTCCGGATCCTGCCAATTCTTCTTTCTCACGATCACACTTGCCCAACTTAAAAATTCCCAATTACCTTGTTTTCTTTCTTTTGTTTTTTTTTTTCATTACCGCTTTGAATGTATATTACATTTCCATCTTTTTCAATCTCGTGACTTATCAACTTAATTGAGTTCTAATGAAATTTGCATAAACTTTAACATCAACTTCAATATGTGTAAGTTACTTCATTAGAAAATCAACTAAATTTCATGGAAGATAAGTTTGCTAAATGAATGTGATCAACCTACATTGGCAACTAGCACAAGAGGTACATATATTGTATGATTTATTGAGAACAAATATTAGGTAGTTTGAGTATTACCTACAAAATAAGCTAATAATTAGTAAACAAAAGTTGATGGCCTCTACGTATTGAAGAAACAGGGAATTACTGAAATGTCAATAATGTCATGTGTGCGTATCTTTCCTTGTAGTGGAGCCTCCTTAAATCGACACACTGTTGATAGGTCATTAACGAGGCTGATGCAATAGGGATCTTTGCGTTAAATTATACTTCACTGTTTTTTACATGGGAGTGAGGAAGAAAGTTTCCAAAAACAAGTGTATTTCAGAAATGTCTTTGGTTCTTAGTGCTGACTTTTTCACCAAATCTTGTCTCCTGCTAATTCCAGCCTTTTCAATATACAGTTTTCGGTTCCAATGTAAGCTTATTCACAGAAGGAAAAAAAAAATTCTTGAGAACCTTATCATATTTCTGACCTTTTCCAATGTATCCTAATTCAATATACAATTACCAAAAGCTTATTCAATATAAACTGATGTTAACAGTTTCAATATTCAATTTTAGATTTACAATTGTCATTATTTAAGTCTTCACTTATTTTTTCAATACGTATCTAATAAGTCACCAATTATATATTAACGACTTATAATTATTTCTAAACCTAGACACGTTGGCCACAATTTTGAAGATATAGTTAATGGACACGATACTGATTCGGACAAGACAGAACTAAAACATTTTATGTGGCCACTGTTTGGACAAGTTATACACAAATAGAACATGTTTATGATTAATATTGTTAAAAAGCTTCTATGTATGGACGTTTGGAACAAGTTCGCGCCTTAGGGGATAATCACTAAATTAATGTACATGAGGAGATGGATCAAGAACTGAAACACCAGCTGACACGTCTCACGAGAACTGTCTGATTCTTGGCAATGCAAGAAAAATATATTTGTTGTTATTATTAATAGCTGAAAAAATAAACTCCTAAAATTATAACATCCTCAGGAGGCCTTGTGCGGTGGGCCACGGCCGCCATGTGCGTGCATGTGCTATGTCTCTCTCCGGAGGCCCACCACCACTACTCTTCTTTCCGCAAATAAATGGGGGCGTTTCTGCATTCTTCATTCCCTCATATGCCTCTCTCTCTTTCTCTCAAGTTGTGGGATTGATTACACTTTCTTGGATCTGCAGGAACTAGAACATCAGAACTGTAACGCCCTCTCTGCAGATTGTCTCTACTTATCTGTCAGAGTCTGAATATCTAGTTTGCTCTTTCTCGATACCAAGAGTACTTGCTAGATAGATCATAATCCAACAAGGTACGTGTTCTTTTAGAGATTTTTTGCGTCACTATCGTATTATGTTCCGGTTCTAGGTTGAGTCTAGACTCTGGAAGCCAGTGTTAAAACCCTAGTTATATTTCTTTGTAGTTTCGTCGTCTTTTGTTTGACAAATTTCTTCCTGATGGGTTTGTTTCTTTTTCTTCAAAAGTTCATTGCTGAATGTTATTTCGGAAGTTCAGTACTGTGAACAGCGAAGTTTAGTTCATCATGATATGTTTTACAATTTATACCCTGATTTTTGTGTAGTAGAACTATGATAGGATTCCTGAAAAGCTTTTTCTTGTGAATTGGCTCATAATTCTCATGGTACTGTTGCAATTTCTTCTTCAGAATGCGTGCTCCTACTTCAGTGAAGCAAGACTTTCTTAAGAAATGGGTAAATGGCCTTCAATTATGCAGCACAGCGAAGCAGGACATGAGCGTCCTGGAGAGGAAGAAGGCAATAAAGTTATCGGCAGATATTGCCATAGCGTGTACCAGAAATGGTAGGACTAACTGGAGTCGAGCACTCATTGCCAATGCTTCAAAGCAAGGCGACAACAAAGTCCTTGTTGGACACTTGTTAGCTCCCGAGTGCGAGAGGTTGAAGAAAGTTTCGATGGAATCGACCATGCCGAGTAAGCAATTCAGAAGCAAGAAGATCTTGAAGAAAAGTTGCCGAGCTCGAAGAGTGATGATGAAGAGAAGAAGTAGTAAAACGCCTCAAGTGGCTCTTGCTAAATCTATAGCGACCAGAATGGTAAAGAAAAGAACACAAGTGTTAAAGACTCTGGTACCAGGTGGAGAATTCATGGACGATATCTCGCTGATTCAGGAAACCCTAGACTACATAATGTTTCTTCGAGCTCAAGTTGATGGAATGACAGCTGTGGCTAAGGCCTCAGAGGCAGCGATCAGAAAATAGGTCGTCAGTGGAGATTAGAAACAGTACTCCTTATTTAATCTATACTCCTCCCTTCTATTCCTCTTTGCTTCTTTTTAGTATCATATTTTTGTTTCTAAGAGTAGTGGAAGAGAAGGCAACATGAGAGACAGTATAGCACAAGGCCTGTACAGATAAGAAGCATATTAATTAAAATCAAGTGAATTTTTTTTCTTTTCCCTTTCAAACTCTTCTGAAATGTTATAATTAATCCACAGGCTCTTTCATTTCTATACAAAGACTACTAATTCCACTTTTTCTTCAATGAATGGAACTGATCAATTACGAGGAAAAGTGTTCAGGAACTGTTCTTGAAAAATCTCTCATAGATATCACTGTCATCATCTCTTTACTGTCTGTATATAGATACAAATGTATTAAGGTTCATTCACGAATGCCATTTAAATTAAAGTTCTTTACCATTTAAATTAAAGGTCTCTGCTTGTTTTGGTAGATAAACTGATCTAAGGTATTCATGTTATTGAGCCACTGTGTTGTATATCACAGAAAATAAAGTTGGTCTTGACATGAGTTAACGGTGAAAGGCCACCAAGAGCACGCTCGCGCAAACCCTTCGGCCTAGACCATATTTATATGATTCTGAGAAAGAAGATTTAAGGATTCACACTTAAACGGCAACTGCTTAAGATGTGTTCTTTAATACATAGCTGTAAATGGGTGAGACTTCTTCAACTGTTAGTTTCTATCTTACCTAATCCGTGGACTATAATTCTGAAATATGAACACTGGACTCTTTTCTGACCTGGTCATCAGGTCTATGAAAAGTCAAATCTCCGCCTCTTAACAAGTTGCCATAGTCTACTACATTGCATTCTGAGTTAGCTTTTGCGATTATCCAAGTCAAAATCAATGTTGGAAGTTGGTACTTGTGGTGATCTTGCTTCATCTATATCAGGTTGCAATCGGATTTGAACTCACTTATAGATTAAACCAACAATAGGTTTTTCAAGTCAGGTTATTACCAGATTATCATACTTTTTTATTGCTCTTGCAGCATTATTGCATCCTGTAATCAGAAAGGTGGCAGGTAAGTCATGTGAATGACTATTTTATGTGGCTTTGTTAAGCAAAAAGAGGTGAATCTTTAAATTGAGCCTCACGTTTCTTCTAGACCATATTGAGCCGAATTATGTTCTTCCTTGAGCAAACTAAGCTACATAAACTGTTCAACGAGAGAACTATAAAACTACTACAAGTCGAAAATAAAACTAATACAATAAATTGTGGATGGCTTCCTTTTCGTATGGAAAAGAGAGCTCTTCTTGGATTTTCTTCCAAGTAGATTATTTGTGCTTAGATGGATCATACGTTTCTGCCCTTAAGGTTATCTACTTAAAGGAAGAGTATATATTCGCAGTCCAATTTAACGTCTCCCATTAATGTTATTGGTGGTTTGCAAATTTGTACATATCTCGTTTTTGCCATGCCAAGGAAGGAACTGAAAGCAGTTTTCTCGTGGGATAGATAAAGGCAAAGGAGCGAAGAAGACAAGGGTCGAATAAGTCAACTGTAGAACTATATTGTATTGTCATTTGCCAACGGAGTCCCTACTCCAGACCCCACTTATTTATCAGAAAACTCAGCAACATGATAGTAGCTGCTTGTCTTCATTCGATATCCTCAAGCCCATTTCATTTCTGGGTTGGGGCTGTCTTGGGGCATATCTTTATAAGGTCCATTGATTTTTGTTTGATGAACAATGCAGAAGTTGGAAGTTTCATTTTTCCTTGGATTGAGGACACTTAAAAAATCTTTTCAAAAACAAGAAGGAAAGTAAGTTCTGCTTTTCCTTTGGTGTTATTTTTATGTATCGGAGTACAGAGGTGAACTTATGGCTGTTAATATTATATATGAATTATGCAACAGTTATCGTACTAGACATGCATACTGTGTTGCAGCAAAGATTCAGATTCAAAGGCTGATCCACAAACTGATAGATGATACAACTGTTAGACATTTTTGCCCCAAAGGACAATTTTGTCAATGTCTCTGAAGTTGGATTAACATTAATTGTAATTTTGGTTTTTAAACAAATTACCGGTTAAGTTGGGCCATTTGATCCGGATAAAGATAATAAAGTGGCCCAATAAATGATCTAAATTAATGGGTCGAAGTCTGGGTAGAAAATGGGTCCCGATCAATGTGGACCGAGTCCATATCGACCTTGTGATGGGAAAGCCCGATATGGAAGCTATATATAGGTTAGGTCTCCTGCAGTTACTCATAAACATAAAGAGAACGTTCACGAGCATAAGGTTCCTGACCCGTTAAGGAAGCTCGGAACGTTGAGGAAACTGCAGAAAGGCCTACCCCGTGAGTCGGTGAGCGTTTTCCATAAAGGACCCGGGAGATTCGGAGACGTTTGGAGCTTGAAATCGGCATCGGAATCCGAGATGAAACCGAATCCAGGTATTCCGCATTACCTTCGTTTTTGATCCTTTCACGTGATCCTGGGGTACGTAATAAGGTCTCATCTATGTTCTAACAACAACTACAGGGTAGTTAAAAGGACCGGAACCGAAAATCACTTCCTAATCTGTTTTATTAAATATTATCTACACATAAATGTGAAATCTAATTAAATATGTAGGTAAAATTGACTGGAAAAATTTACGCGGTAAGAGGATTTGGTGTGAGCTAAAAACCATGAAACTACAAGACCTCATTTCTAGCCTCTGACATGACTTATCTTGAAGATGCTCCTTGGAAGGTGGAAGATAGCTCCTTCACTACACAATTTTGTCGAGCCTTCAGTCTAACTGAAGCAAAATGTCAAGCACTTGGTGCACTGTTTACGTGTACTGTTCACGCAAGCCTTCAATAGCCAAAAATTGCAGCTTCGGTCTCCTCAGCTTTGTAATATGAGTGTAGGATGCTCCTTCAAAAATCTAGCTCAAGTCTCTCACAAGTCAAGGAATGCATGGTGTTTGGTATTGTATGTGACGAAAAAAAATGGGTGTAGCTCTACTGTTCACGTCAGCTTCCAAGGGAATGAATGCTGATAGTTTGATTTTACAATCTGAAATGCTCCTCTCAAAATGTAAAATGAAACTCAACAAATGAGTTAAAGTGTTTGTATGAATTTGATATGTATGTGAAGATTTGGCTCTCAGCTATAAATAAATGATACTACTGTAGATTTGCAATTTTTAAATCTATATTTTGCTTCAGCAACTCTACCTTAAAATACTTAACTTCTATGAAGTTGAATGCCACTCGGACAACATAGGAAAAGTGGACTGGAATTAAAACTTGATGAAGTAAAGGCTGAAACTGAAAACCAGAAACACTTGTGCATTGTTTGAAATTTTCGAACTCAAGACTATCACTCAACTTGCTTCAGATTTTTCAACAACAAAATAGAGTTTTTCAATCACTACAACTACAGCTCAACTTCTGATATTTGAAAAAAATAAGACAAGCATAACATGAATAAACTTGAAACTTGATCTGAATTTTTTGATATTTTTCTGGTTTTTCAATACACGCACGCTCTGCTGGAAAAGTAAAACATGAGCTTCATGTATGCTCCAAAGACATCTGATGCGAATTTCAAAATAGCTGAAAAATAAAAACAAGAACTGATGGTTAAAGCTAGTCTAGTACATTCATTTCTTCATTTGGCTAAACACTAAAGTATCCAATTTGTCTTCTTGCAAAAACAGAAATCTGAAGTCTTCAACAGCATTTAATGCTTCAACCAACAAAATCCTAACATCCAAATTTGATTTTCAGGCCATGAGTAAGGAATGCCTGATGCATAGATCAGCTGCCTTTTTGCTTAACTCTAACAACTCTTGATTATGCTAATTAATCTAACTTAATTGCTTCAGCTCTTTCATTCCTCTTGCTCTGCATCTAATTTTTCCTTGCTGCAAATTCTGAACTTCCCTTCAATCTGCACATTTTCAATTCTTCATCGTTGCTTCCATCTTGTCTCCATCTTCCCCTTTCCATTGAATTTTTCTCATCTGAATTTGATCTTCAATTCCTTGAACCATGCAGCCTTGAATTATGCCCAATATCATCAACTTCAGTTTTCTGAGACTCTTCTTTTCTTCTTCAACTTGATTGCCATTGCAAGATCTTCAGCTAGCTTCATCATAGCAGGTTTTACAAAACAACTCATCCCAACAACTTAGTCTTTAGCTGATATGTAGTAATAACGGACAAATAGGTTAATACCATTGAAAGGGTAGATGATCCATTTCTTAAAGCATATAAAATTTGCCATGTAGCAGGCTACCTGCACATGAATCCTTGCACAGTACAAACTAAACCAAATTATGGGAATAACTCGTAAAGGGTAGGCTTATAATACACTATGTGATCATTGCTGACAATTACATGTTTTAGAGTCCATCTAAAAGCCATAGAGCTTTAACAGACTCCTGAGAATATGAACTTGAAGTTTCAGTTCTTCAATATGCTGAATAGACTTCTGAAACAAGGTTTCAACATCTACCTCCTGCTGGCAACCTGGAATCATCCTTCGTAGGGTCTCCAGATTTCTCTGCGTTGCAAAATTTTCCACCTTGACTTTCTTTTTGGCCATTAAAAAGCCCATTTTCCTTGAGTTTACGTGGTATCTTCTGTTCATACTAACTGAAAAAGAAACCGAGAAATGTCGAGAGGATATTTAGAGAAGTGTATAGAGAGTCAAGATGACTGTAGAGGCCAGGTTTATATATAGCTACAGTCGCCCATGGACAATATTATCAAGCAATATGGGAAAGAGATGGAGCATACCAATGGGTTGTTTGACGGTCCTTCTCAGTTTGCCAGAACGATCGTCGTTTGTAGATTTAAGTTCCCTGAAGTTTTATGGGCAAGCAGTTACGGATTTGTCAGTCGTAGCTAGCTAGATATATTCTTTAAAGTTACCCAATCTCTGTGAACTTAACTACGGATTAAAGATTGTAGTTTCAGAGTGTCCGTTGTTGGGGGACCATTCAAAGTATAAAGTTGTTATATATTAACATTTAAATTTTTTATTTGATTTTGGTTAATCTTTACTTTTATTATATTAATTTCAATATAAAATATATCTTAGCAATATTGATGTCTTTTGCATTATCTTTTTTATATTCTATTTTATTAATTTTAGTAAGTTTATGATTCTAAAATTCAACATATATAACATGAAAGTATGTTTAATTACATACATAAACCATGTGTTCCATTATGTGGTCCTCCGCACACCTTTTTCTTTCCATTACAGGAACCTAATCTTGGCGCAGCTAGTGCGTTTTATTTATCCACCCACCAACAGGAATGGTCATGGATTTTCCAGGCTGTTTCAAAAGCATGCAATCTCTCCTTAATGGTCTGGCAAAATTCAGATAAGCTTGTGAGGAAGTTGTTCATTATGGGCATGCAAAGTATAAGTATTTGAACTACCATCACTCAAAAGATCCATAGTGGTGGAGGTTCAAAGCATGTAAATTCGATTTGATCAGTCAAGTAGACCAACTTGCAAAAACCACACGACAGTCCTGGGATAATCTCCCTCAAGTTCACTGTATAAGGCTTAATGATGAAATAACTGGACAACAATCCGCATTTTTAACTGACTTTATGAGTTGATTAGACGTCTCAGACGGCATTGTTGCCAGCTTTTACCGTATTCCATGTCTCCTTTGTCTGTCCAAACCATACATAAGCTCAGATAGTCCGAGAAAATTGTCTGTAATTCGTGCATGCCTACAAAAAAATGCCATCTTTGCCAATTTACTCCACATGCAATCAAAAAGTGAAATTGGATTGGACTTAATGTTTTCCGCATCTTTTTCGGATGGATATTAGAGTATAAATTGGCTAATGGCTATTGGGCACTACAAGAAATTAATGGTTTACCAACGAAAAATAGCATCGGTAAATGGCGTAACTTTATCAATAAAATAAATTATCGACAGAAATGAAGGATGGACGAATTCGTTGTTAAAACGTCTGTAGTTAAAGTTACTGTCGAACTATATTCCATCGATATATCTACCGACGAAAGAGTAAAGAATACAATCGTCGGTATATTTTACTAACGGGAGACTTTCCGTCTATTTAATGTAATGGAAGTGTTATCATATTTACAGACGGAATATAAATACCGTTGGTTATATTCCATCGTTAACTAATATGCAAAGTTACCTATGAAATTAGGATTTTCGTCGATAAAATATTTTGATTTTTTTGACAGTATTTTATATTTCGTCGGTAATAAGTAGTAAGATATTTTTTAAAATATTCAATTTCATGATCTTATGATAAATGTATAATTTTAAGAGTATTAATTATCTGTGCATAATAAATTAATATATATATATATATATATATATAATTTGTTAAATTCGAAAAATTAATTAATGATATAAAGTTAAAATTATTTTAATTGATAATAAAAACATTACAGTGTACATAACTTCTGTTTATAATTGAAAGCAAATGACTAGGACAAGCTAATGTCGTGGTGATCATGGATGTTCTGAGCTGCTAAGCCTCCCCTTCAACTGTTCCATCTCCTGTCTTAATTGAGTCATCTGCTCTATCTACTATCTCATCTTAGCCATCTGCTCTCTCATCTTAGTCATCTGATCCATCCGTTGATTCACGTTAGCCATCTGCTCCTATTTCATGTGAGCTATCTGGTCCATCAATGTTTGCATTGTGGCCCGAAGCTCGATGACTTCATTGCTGTGTATTGACATAGTAAACGTTGTTGTACTGGACATGAAAGATTACAAATAACATGTGTTTGCATATGAACTTAGCTTGAATATCCTTCCGCGATGATCCCTACCACCCATAGCATCAAGATATGTCTGAGTGTCATCTACAGTTTGTTCCTCCTGAGACTATCACTGAATAGTTTGTTGTATTTGGTCCTATTAGGAAGTAATGTTTACATTAGTAAGAAATTATTATTAAGAAATTATAATAATGCATTAATTTCACATACATTCAGTTCTATACATCGGCTATTGATGAATGTTACACCGTCATAGTTCTTCGTGTGAATATGCAAAAACAGCTGAATAGGTGTAGGCCTAATGCCTAATGACTTTTCCTACATGTATAACCTAAATTGTTATATGTGAACTACAATTTATAAAAATTTCAACAGAATATTATCTATTTTATGATATTTGTCTCCTGTTGAACAAAGAAAATAACTCAATACAGTCACATATGGCATTATACATTTATACCATTATCATTATCTATAATACAACAAAGCAAAATATTTACAAAATAAGTGTCAAGTTGAGATACTTACAAGTCGTTGTGCATGCTCATGGTGGGTTATTGATCCTCCCATATGTACGGAAAGATTCTCTCTCTCTCGAGCCTCCACGTCTATTGGTGGAGTTACGTCATGAGATGGATATTGCCTCAGGTGAAGCCCAATACTCCTGTCAATGACTCCAAATTTCTTTCAAAATATAACGTGGTCATGTACCAGCCTTGTGTATCGCACCAATAAAGTCGCGATAATGTGTACGAGTTCGCTTCTCCCATACTTTATACATGCTGGCATCAAAACAAGAATCCCAGAAAAATTCTTTCTGAAATAAGAAGAAAAATATTAGACTACTATATATAATGTAATAATATTTATCTAATTAGTGTATATAAATCAATATAAAAAGAAAATAAATATATATTGTATCTTAAACTCCTGAAAGTAAAATTGTTTTGTAGCCTTAGATATTTTCTTCCACATATAACCCTCAGGATCAATCCTTTGCTTAAATGTGGAAGTCATATTTCTGAAATTTGATCCAGACGAAACCAACCTAATATAAGAAGTAATTTGATACTGGCAACAAACTAATAAACCTAAGACCTAATCAAAAGCAAATAGTGGTTAATGTGATTTCACTTACTGTTGATTAACAACTGTTACATACTTTCTTCCATTAGGTCCCTCAACTCTATGGTGGTGGACCTCTCCTCCATCTGATAAAGAGGTATTGGATGATATATGAGTTGGAGAAGGGGATGGTGTAGCATGAGAAGCAATAGGTGATGCATCATCTGCAATTGTCTGCCCTGGAGGGGAGCAAGTGAGTCAGTGCGAGCTGCAGACTGTGGCGATCTACCTTCACAGTAAGTTGCTCCGAACATACCTCTAAACCTCAACCGCATAACCTCACGTTGTCTCTTTGGTCCCATATTGTTACATGAAATTCAATGTTTATCGAATTCTCTACAAATATAATAATTTGAATTCAATATTTTACACAATATATGAAGAAGAAATAAGGCAATGGAGTTGAAGGTTAACAAATTCTTGACAACAATAAATCAACTTTAACAATCATATAATTATGCATTGTTTAACAAATTCTTACAGATACAACAATAAATCAACTTTAAAGGTTAGTCTAATAATGTATTGCATCGATAAATAACAATGATATAATTATTTTATTTGATTTCATGTGACATGGGAGTTAGTAAAGATAAATGAGTCCCCGATATCTGGATTTCCGATAAGGGTCCTGGCATGTTCAAATGCACCAATGGAAACAGTGAAACTTCTTCTACCAGGTGTAGGCTTTTGAACACCTTCTTACAATAGTGTTTCCGCTATAGCTATACTTGTAGAGGAAACAGTGAATGAGTCGCCGCTCTTAATATGGAATACTAATTCTCCAGATGAATTACTAGGAGGAACATATTTACCTAAAACAAAATCAGTTAAGAACTTTTGAAACTATGATATTATTAAACCGTTAAACGAACCAAAACTGGATATTAATGGATACGTGATTGTGCAGACAAGGTTTGAAGAATTGACAAATTTTTCACAAAAATCGATCTCCCTAATCCTTTATAGCCCGTTGTGATATCGCTCTCGCCTCTATCGATGTACATGTCCTCTTCAAGAATAAAGGAAGCTTAAAGCAACAAGTAGTATAGACCATCAAATGTGAATATGTATAATAACTTCAACAAAGAAAATGAGATGTAGATAATAAAGAAAGAGACGTTGTCCAGATCATACTAAACACCTTGAAGTAGAAGATTGGCCATGGAAGGCAAACGATTCTTAGTGTATGAACCATCGATATTTCCTGCAATATTTATTCCTTGAGTTGGGACAATTTTGCCACATCTTTCCCAACGGAAAGAATTACTACCATTCGGAATCAATCACCATGTCGACATTCCTTAAATAAGATTTTGAATGAAAAGCTTTACATAATATACTTAAATGCAAATAATGTATGTGTTGATTAAAATATTCAATTACAAACACAAATTAATCGCTATCATAACTTAATTGTAAATTACAATCATCTTCTTCTTCAGAAAAATAAGAATCAAACTTCGGCTCATCTTTAAATCTCTGACCTTCATCATCCTCTCCAGATGAAATACTGATATATTTGTTAGATGGATCGTTTAAAGGTTCATTATCGTCATACGTGACAGATGCATTTATAAAAGTGACATCTTCCTAAAATGCTTCACTTTCAATTCTCTGCTCTCCTTTCCCATGTGATTTAAAAACACCTCCAGGTTTAACTTTACAAACCGCCAACCAATCTATCTTATCTCGTCGTAAACTTGAAAAGGAGACATAACACACCTGTTTCGCTTGCATAGCCAAGATGAAAGGTTCAAATTGTCTTAATCTTCTTCGATTGTTGATTTCAACTAGATTGTATCAACCATGCACTTTTATTTTAACATTTGGTGTCGAGTCATACCAATCATATTTAAATATCACACATCGCTTAATTGGAAAAGCAGAATACTCAACTTCAAGTATTTCAATAATTTTACCATAGTAATTCATCAATTCTCCCTATATCGAAACTCCATTATTTATTGTTGACAAGTTATGTCCATGATATTCTGTATAGTATTTGTATCCATTCACAAAATACACAGGATACGATTTAGCAGTTCACAGAGGCCCTTTTGCAAGATCACAATTAAACTTGTTCTGTATTGGATTTTCTCAGGCCTATATAAAATAAAGTATCATAGCACAAAGTATAATGTCATGAGAACACTTAAATATCGTTTTGAACTATAAGAATATTTGTAAGAGAAAATTTACATATCTCTCGAACCATCGAGGAAAGTGTTTTCCAGCTTCTGTATTTATATCATCATGTATGATACCCGACATTATCTCGCGTAACAAAGCCTCGTATAATCTAAAAACATAATGACATTTTTCAATAATGAACAACACACAATTTTAAATGAAGAAATATTCATGTTCAACTTACTACATGAAAAGAAGAACCTCTTGACAGTTCAATAAAATATAACTATGTACAACCTCAATTTCTTCCTCTATTAGCATTCTTTTTGTTGCACGTCCTTATGTTCGTCCAGGATATGTGAAAATGGACAAGTTTTCATCAGAACCACTAGTTCCTCCCCCATCGTCATTACGAGAAACTTTTCTTTCTTTTGTGTGAACATGCGGCTCAAAATAATGTGCACAAAATTTACTAGCTTCCTCCACTAAATAAGCATTACATATCAAGCCTTCAACTCTGACTTTGTTTTTTACATTTTTTTTCAAGTGATGCAAATACCTATATTAGAGAAAATGGTTATTTTATTTTTGGTTAAATAATTAAAGACCATATATATCACTATCTTTTACTGAAGAAGAATCAAAGACCAAAGATGTCATTAGAGTGAGATAGAGCATAAATCATAAATATCCAATAAGTTGTTAAGTAAGGTCACAATCGAGAAACATCAACATTTGCATTAGTGTTACAAATACTTAGTAGTTCGATTGTAGAAGTAGTGCTTATCTTGTCTCCATTTCCACTCTCTTCGCTTTGTCCTATTCTAATTACTTGAAAAACTAGAGAGACATCAATCTTTGATATGCTTTTAGAAATGAGTTTTGATATTTCCTTATTGAAGAAAAGTTATACTCTTATTATTTTGGGAAACCATAAAAGAGAAAAATAGACTTGGAGTCAAGGTTGTGAAATTAAAATCCAAACTATCGGATAAACTACTTTCAACCTCTTCATTAGTTTATCAATTAGTGAAAATGGTATAGGTCAATACCCTAAATCTTTTCATAACAAAAATAACAAGGATATCTCATTTTTTAATACCAAATACTAGCAAACATTTCATCGAATACATGGTATGTAGAAAATTTTCATCCCTAACTAAACACAAATTGACAACATTTTTTCATTATTTACACGGCAAGCCTTAAACCAATAACAACGAAACCCAATTAAGTCAACCCATCGTCAACAACTAAGTCCAAAAAGAAGAAAAATTTTCATTTATAGACGACGGCCTTACCTTCACCAAAACCACCGGAGAAGACAACCTTACCTTCACCAAAACCGCCGAAGAAGACAACCCCTAACGCCGGCTGAAGACGCAGCAGTTGGACGAAGGGTAAAGACGAGTCGACGTCAAGTTGCGGGAGCCACAGTCGAAGGAGGAAGAAGGAGATCGCGCTTGCCAGGTCGGGGAAGGGGGAAAGAAGGGCTGGTTTTTAAGCTTACCAAAATGACATCGTTTTGTTCATATGAAGGACGCTCTTCAAGCTAGCCAAAACGTCGTCATTTTTATTAGCTCAAATAACGTTTTTGAAGTTGGTAAGGTTAAATAGCGTTCTCCATTTAACCAAAACGACGTCGTTTTGGTTAACTTCAATAACTTCAATTTAAGCTATCCAAAATGCCGTCGTTTTGGCTAGCATTAAAGCATCCCTTATTATATGAGACGACGTCATTTACGTCTCAACCATATGACGACGTCTTTGTTAGAAACAATGTCATTTTGGTTGCTAAGAAAACGTTCTCTTGTTGTAACAAAACGACGTCACTTTTTTCCTAATCAAAAGTGACATTATTTTGTGACAATTACTGACCTTCGAAAGGACGACACTTTTATCGACACTATTGCCGATGACCTATATTTCCGTCGGCAAAATCTTGCCTCTCTCACGACAATATTACCGATCGATATAACAAGTTCGTATTTTTCCGTCACTAATTCCGACGCAAATTTTGCCGCCACTCTTTCTCTCCATATTTAACGACGAACATTTTTACCGTCGGTCAGTTAGTCACCATTAACGACGAACTAATGTCTAACGGTTTTGCTTTTGTCACTAAATTTCCGTCACCGCTATACAGTTTTCTTATAGTGGAGCTCACGGTGGATATAAAAAGATAGTTATATATCAATAGCTAGCCATGCCAAAACTTGGGAGTGCTCAAATATAATTGAGAGTTGCCTATAAAATTTTGATTCAGAGAACTTGACATGTGTGTACTTAATAAAAATAACAATTAACAGCAATCGCACAGCATCAGTGTCTGTCATTACATCAGCAGACACTCTGCCAGGCAACAGACGAAATCTTATATCAGTGGGAATAACCAGAACTTCCCCCTATTTGTTTCAACTTGTCTTATATTTAGGAAGGGTTAACAATAGAAACTTCTCTTCTCTTAGTATAACTAAAGAAAACATCTTTCAAATTGTTAAGAAGATGGGAGTTAATCCTCAATATAGTCCCAACGATAAAAGATTAACAAACATTTGTTACAATTAACAATTGCATAGCATCAACGTGCCACCTAACAAAAGGAAACAGTCTTTACGAGCTTTAAGAGTTCTCCCCTACCTTCAAGTTACTATAAAATATCTTCCAATTAGCATTCTTCATCACCAATCATCTCAGTTTTCTATTTGGAGCAATTCCTCATTCATCAACCATCTTCTTGTTTTGTCCATAGCAAATTCATAGACGCAGCTCTATTCAGAAGCAGGCCTTCGAGCGACTGATAGAGCTTGCGTCAAAAATGAACTTCCCGGATTTTGATGGACAATTTACAAACGGTACCTTTTGCTTTGAAATACCACCCAAGGTAGATTCTCGTGGTGTATTTGCTGAGAATTTGGAAGAGCCATTTCTCGGCTTTGCATTGCCAAATTTAGAGTTTCAGATGGGCGTCATGCTTTTTGCCACCCAATGCTTGAGTTCGTTGCTTAAATGTTTGGGACTGCCAACTTTAGTCGCAAATATCCTGGTACATACGTCCCTTTACTACTTCTGATTTCTTTTTTTCTTTCCTAATGTTTATATAAAACGTTTGTATCATCTCTTATCTTCCTGGAATGAAAAGTTATGTTCTTGATTATATGATCTCAGGTGGGAATAGTTTTCAATCCAACACTGTTCAAATCAGGCAACTTATTCACGGAAGACAGTATAAATGATATTGGCACAGCAGCAACAATAGGCTACCATTTTTTCATGTTCCTCAGTGGAGTTAAAATGGACATTGGGGTGCTTAAAAATGTTGGAAGAAAGACTTTTGTTCTTGGCTTTCTGTCTGTGACATTACCGACACTAATTGGTACTCTGGCGATTCCATCATTAATCCGCCAAAATAGTATCAAAGATTGCTTCTTCTATGCATCATTATATTCTTTGACTGCATTCCCTGTGGTAATTCGCCACCTCAATGAGCTTAAGCTTCTTAACACAGAACTTGGCCGATTAGGACTATCGACGGCTCTAATCAGTGATCTTTTGAGCCTACAGTTCGTCCTTGCTTCTTACTTATCGAACATAACTGTTGATCCAAACTTTCGGAATTATAACTTGCTCAGAGGCGTTGAGATAATGGTCAATTTGGCATTCATTGCTTTTACTGCGTTGGTGCTCAGGCCAGTGTTGAACTTTTTGGCCAAAAGGGTACGAGATGGTGGCATGATTCTTGTGGAATCACACATTTACGTCATCATTGCCTTGTTCCTAGCCTGTGCTTACATAACTCGTCTTTATGGAATATTCAGTGTTTTCGGGGCTTTTGGTTTTGGTCTGGCTGTTCCAGCAGGACCACCGATAGGTACTGCCCTGGTGGAGAAGTTTGAATTCGTTTCAGAATTGTTCTTCCAACTCTTTCTAACAACTTGTGGCATGAGGGTGAACCTTCAACACAGAGACGTAGACATAAACAAGATACTAAGGCATTTGTCTATGGCTTCTGTGATTCTTTTTGTCAAATTTTTTGTATGTTTCTTGCCACAAATCTATCGTTGGCACATGCCAAAAAGAGATGCCGGTGCTTTTGCTCTCATTATGTGCACGAAAGGAGCTGTTGATTTGGCTTACATTTCGTTCCTCAGCGATAACATGGTAAGAAAACGATCTAATTCTCTCCTTCCATCTACGTAACACAATAATTGCCTTTACTTTTCTAATCATTTTCACCAATGAACCTGCAGATGATAAAGCCTGATTTGTTTTGCTTCATGCTCTTTCTGGTTGCTGTCCTGGAGATCATTTCAACAATTGGAGTGAAAATGTTATACGATCCATCAAAGAAATTCGTTGGATATCAGAGAAGGAGCATTATGGATACAAATTCTGATTCTGAGCTGAAAATTGTGTCTTGCGTCCATGTTCCTGGAGATGTACATGCAATGATCAAACTTCTTAACGTCTCATGTACCAGGGATAGCCCCATTTCCGTTACCGTCCTTCACCTCATTAAACTCACCGGACAATCCAATCCACTGTTCATTCCCCACAGGAAAACTAACATTGTCCTTTGCGGGTACCCGAAATCAGAGAACGTCATCAAATTTTTCAACGGATTCGAGTACAATAATCCATCTGCTGCATCTGTTAATGCCATTACAGCCGTCTCTTCACCAGATTTCATGTACGATGATGTATGCTACGTTGCATTCGACAAGCTTACTGCTTTGGTCATACTACCATTTCACATTAGGTGGTCTACTAGAGATGGGTCTATTGAATCAGAGGACGATAAGATAAAGGAATTGAATCTTAGAATTCTTGACAGGGCACCTTGCAGCGTAGGAATTCTCGTTGATCGTCACCACAAGCACTCCAAAATTCGAGCATCTCACGAAGCAAATTCGTCCATCTCTTCTTCAACTTACAAGGTTGCCATGATCTTCATTGGAGGTGAAGATGATAGGGAGGCATTAACGTTCGCAATTCGCATGACACTGGACTCTAGAATCAAGTTGACCGTAGTACGTCTGGTTGCAGCGAACCGCGTGTCCGTGAATGGGCTGGAACTGGCATACGATAACATGGTCCTATCGAAGGTTAAGGATAACATGTCCGCTGCATATAGAGAAGAGACCGCTAACGATGCAATGACGACAACTTCCATTGTGAAGCCGATGGCTGCTGAATATGATATGATTATAGTTGGAAGAAGGGACAAATTGGATTTAGAGACCACACAAACTGACGGTTTAAGAGAATGGTGTGAGTTCCGAGAACTGGGATTACTAGGAGACCTTCTTCTGTCAAATGACATGCATGGTTCATGTTCTGTCTTGGTTGTGCGAAAACACTCTTTACATTAGTGACGAAGTCTCAATTTGTCCATATGCGATGTGTGTCCTTGATACAGATATTCAAAGAACTTGTTAATGAAATTTATTTGATCTTTTCGTTGTAAATATAAGTATTGTTTATTTTAACGGAACAAAAGATCAAAACTACCCCAAGAATGGAATGGACTTGACATGTACTCCCTCCGTTTCATAATAAAAGTCGTTTTAGAAAAATACACGCTTATTAAGAAAACTAATAAAATTATAGATATATCCTTATTAAATATGCACCTCGGTAATTTGCAATAATTAGCATGTGAGAGAAATTGCCTTAAAATTGTGATTGTATAATTAAGATGAGAGAGAAATGAAAGGTTAATTTTGGAAGAAAAATTATAAACATGCATACAAAGTCAACAATGACACTTATTTTAAATAATTAAAATGTTTCTAAAACGACTTTTATTATAAAACAGAGGTGGAGAAGCAGCTAATTCTTGGGTATGTAATGAAATTGGACTGGACTTGAGTTAAAATGGGTTATGTGTCACTCTGAAATATGAAATGAAACTGTACGATGGTCCTCCAATCCAACCGTTTCCGTGACACTTAAAGACATCATGACATTAAATGTTATAGGTCCTCGCACTACTTGACTCATTAACTGCAAACCCAGCCTTGTGATAATGAGCAGCAGCTGGCTTTGCAAAACTTGAATTGGATTCTTACACTTGCATTTATTATATCAACAACCTACTAAAAACGGGACATCAGCCACCGAAAGAGACGCTGTTTCTGTGAAATGTTTCTGATACAAAGCTGCAAGGTACTCATAACTTATGGTTCTTTGTTTATTTATATATAGAAAATCCTGTTCATGATCAAATTCATATCTTTAATCATCATCTAAGTGACTGTCGAAATATCAAATTAACCATAGACTTGGAGTCGAGTGTCCCTATGAAAAGTACCCACATGGAAATTGCATCACTGATGATTCACAAAGTTTGTGCTTACAGAAGCATTCGCCTCCTACGTTAAAGATGATAAGGAAAAACCAAAATGTCCTTCCTTTGGTCGCCGGAATGGACAAGTTGTTGCACTTTCCATATTTTATCCGTATCTTCTCCGACTTCGATGACTTACCTGATCTGATTCTATTGAAGGGATTTGTTCTAACGTGTCCTACCGCATTATCAGGTTAAAAATTCAATGGTCTCCACCGAAAATCAGATCAAATTAGAAATATATAATTGGAAAGTGAACTCCATCAACATCTTACCCCAGCAAAAGCCACAATCCAGAAAGTTTTGAACTTGCTAATCGACGCCTTCAATTAGTCAGATGAGAAATTATGAAATTCAATATTTGCAGGACTTGAAAGGACAAAAAGAAACGAATCAAAGTGTGATAATACGGTGCAAGTTCAAGCACTCGAGTGTTTTAGATGCTTTTTGTTGCTTCTCTTCTTGTTGTCTCTACTGAACTACATGTATTCACATCTGCCTTAAGATACTACAATTTTGTCTTACATAATGGAATAACAGACATGGTTTTCAGAAAAATAAAAAGAATCTAGAAAACAAAAAGAACCTAAGCTTTAGGTGTAAAGGGCGACTGAACAACCTTGTTTTGTCTTCCAACCAGCCAAAGCAGAGTTCTCCTCGCAAATGATGGTGTTTTGGCTTGATACTCCAAGCTGTTGCAACTCTGATTTTCCTCATCAGAACCCAACTCGCTGATTCTGTTGTCCCACCTTCCAATGCCCATTTCAGATATAGTCCTACTTGTTCCATAAATTACCTTTGAATCATCACCGACAATGTTCTTATTCTCTGGAAACCTAGACGACAATGCCCTCCTGGAATTGTCCTCCGTTGAATTCCGCTTTTCCTTTTTCCCTCTTAGCCAAATCTTTGATATTGAAAAGCTCTCTCTTTTGCTTGTACCAATGGCACTGCTTCCACTGCCAGTAACAATCCTAGCAGTGTCTTTGGGTTCAGTACTTCTAATGCCTTCGAAAGCAGGGAATTCTCGCCTTGTTTCGTAGTCACATTCAGACATTGCTTGTCTGTGACCAGGAGTTAGTGGCAAAGAAGGCTTCTTGCTTGACTGTTTCTTCAATGGAGTCCCTATAGGTACTTGCAATGAGGAACTTTCATCCAGCACATACTCAAAAGACCCCATTGAATAGCACCTTCTTGAGTCAACATTGCTGTTGCTACTCCCTTCTCCAGTATCCAGAGTCTTAAATTTTCCTAGCTTAACAGGAACAACTTGCTCTCCTGAATTCACTGCTGTTATTGGAACAGGATCATCTTTTGCCAAGATTTCACATGATTTGCGTGTACTTTCTATTCGCGACGATCCCAATTCACCATCTCCATGACACGCCAGATGTGAATCATTTACAATCTCTCTTGAGCTCTCACTGCCAGATTCAAGAACAAGAAGGATGGGAGAACAGCCATTGTTTGGAGAGAAATCAGTAAGTAAGCTATCTCTACAAAGAGGGCAAGTGGAGTGCGACAGTAGCCATGTGTCTATGCACTCCATGTGAAAGGCATGACTACATTTTGGCAACAATCTAAGCTTGTCCTCAGTCTCAAACTCACACAAACAAACAGCACAGTCAAAAGGGTTCTTCAATCCTATAATAGCTTTGTACTGAAAAACTGGTAGAGTATCTATAAATGATTGATCTACACCAGCATCATGGAGGTGGAAAAGTTGCTGCAACTGCCCCTGAAGAGCAGTCACATTGTCCACATCATCAGGATCCCTAATAGGTGGTCTTAGAAGAAATCTGATCAAGAGGTGAAGCAAACCAGCAGCGAAGAAAAAAACAGCAAGGATTATGATTACAATCAATACATTAGGACTAACCTTATCGTCCAAGCTGAAACGATCAGAATCAAGTTTTTCTTGAGGGGGTGACAGAGAAAGTAAGTATGGTTGCAGGAAAACCAAGTCCATATTTTGCTTGCTAAGTGAAAAAAAAAAATGAAAAGAACTCACCAAGATTGAAGCTTTAAGCTTGAAAAATGAGACCTCAAGAATCTCATGTGATACGAAAAACAATTCAAGCTCCAACCAAGAATCCTGAGAAAATTTCTGCTTACTATAACAAGAACCTGCCAGTCAACTGGAGATAGATAGAGAAGATGGAGAGGGGAATTCAGTGTAGGGCAAATATGCAAGTAAATGGCATGCCCGGTGCCAGAAGGTGAGTTTTGAAAAGCGGAGCAATAAATCTACCACCAGCAATCCACAACAAAATGAATTGGGATCTCATTAGCTACTACATCGAGTTGAGTCTTAGTTATGGTAAAACATAAAAAAGTAAAGTAAAACAGTCACTTTCATCTAAGAACTGTCTTGGAAAGATGACTTTGACACCTAAGTTTGACGTAAGAAATTGAGCCCCATGCATCAACTTCAATGGCCATTTATTTCCTCGCAACAAAACAAAAGCATTCTACGCCATCTGGAAACGTGCAACTCAAAAGGGTCTTCTTCTTTTTCCACATTTCATCTTTTATTTTAATCCTTTTTCTTTTAGCTCCACAGTATTCTGTGTGTTTGTACTTGTCCTGATCATATTCTTCTTTGGTCTTCTATTCCAAACTCCCCTGATATGTAGTACCAGTTTCTCTTTTCTCCTGGTTTAGGACAAGACAAGAAAAGAAGATAATCGAGAAAGGGTTAACATAGAGCATAGGATACTTTTCCTGTTTGTAGATGGAATTAACATTCCCGAGTTGGAGAAGTTGTTCGTGGCTGGACCAAATATGCCCGAGAAGTGACACCTTTTGCTTTCCGACAATCATGGATTTTGTTACTAGGCTTTTCTATGTTGTCTAAAGTGAAAGTCAATGAGAACCGAACACCCGCATGGAAGAAAAAGTCTAAACCTTCATGTATCTAATGAACTTTCCACGCTTCCATAAAATTGAGGATTCGATGACCTCAAATCCCACCTCGTGTTACTCCATATGTCTGTTAAATTAAAGATAAAGATCACAACTTTACTTTCTTATTGTCACGCGGATATACCTTCTTCTATGACAAAACCTCTCAAACTATAACTAGTTTATACTCTTTGATTAGTCGAGAGGCGAGCAAATAAAGATCATAACTTTCAGGTGGATACCTGTCAACCCTCATCTCGTTGTGATATTTCTACCTCTGAAAAGGACCTGAAGCGAAATGACACAAAATTTCTCATACAAACATAAGATTCACACCTTGTTAAAAAAAAACGAAGTCAAACTAAGTAAAAATGCATGTGTTTGGTGCCAGTTAAGCCATTGAGACTTGTAAAAGGAGAAGATCTTAGTCTTCTTTCTCGGCTCAACTAATCCATCACTCGTCTCCTGCTAATTAACTACTCCTTGGTCCCATGTAGCAGGATCGTCAAAGGCTAGCTCTTACTGACCAAAAATATGTGATGTAAAACTCGAGCAATATAAACTTTTTTAGAGTTAAAGAACATTTCCATCAAACTTTTTAGGATTGGACCAAGTCATTGTAAGAGTTCTTTCAAATCTCGAACTAATGGAAGTTTTCAAAGTTCTTAATTTATAAATTAAATACTTAAATCAAAATAATGGATGATGATTTATTAAATATATACCTTATATAAAATATAATTTATATCCTAAATTTGTTAATATTTTCAAAAAAATTACTTTGCAAGTTCCTTAATTTAACACAGAGACATTCATAAAAGGCATAATTCACACGAGTAAAATAAAAGTGATTAATTAATTATGTTTTAATGACTAAATGTATTGATTAAATTCAAAATCTTGAATCTATGGAGATGCTTGGACTAATCAATAATTTTAAGAGTTTAGACTATCTTAATATATACAAACCAACTTATGTTTCAAATTAAAGTTAAAAGTGAATCAAATTCAATACTATTAGGTTTTTTTTTGAAAATTTAAAGAAATTATATTACCCAGAAATCAAACAACGAATCTGTACAAGCCTAAACAGAGACGGAAAACAATCACACAAGAGAGGCTTAGCCACAAGACCTCTACCAATATCACCCAAAACAGCCCCCTACTTACAGGTACCAACGCCTACGCATAGACACACTCAAATAATTCTGCTTTCCAGAAGCAATTAAAACTTCACGAATCACATTAACTAGAAAATCAGCT
>JANIJH010000008.1:579863-612112 GCA_024520975.1 Erythroxylum areolatum
CAGAATGCCCCCCGCCAACCTGACCCCCCTACCATCATTATCATTGGCAGCCATTGGATGCTAGTGTAATCAAAACTTATTAGAGTTAAACAAAACATGTGTAGCTGGCACATCATACATGTCATTTCTATGACTGACAATCGGATTTGCAATGTCAGGATTATGTCTCCTAAAGAATTAAATAGCTGTTGAAGAAATTAGTTTCTATTATGCTAAAGACATTTTGGTTGGTTTTGTGTTTTGCTAAATGGGGAAAGGCTTGTACTAGGTTAGTCTTTACACTTCAGATTATGACCTTATCTTTTAGTTTTTTCTCAAAAGGTTGTATCAGATTGCTTTAGAGCTAATATATAAAGCTCATTTTCATTTCCATTCAAGAATGTAAGAGAAAAACACAAAAACTCATCAATACACAAGTTTCAGTTCAGTTCAAAATTCAATGTCCATCTTTTTACCTTTTGTTTTTGTTTCCAGAAGTTAATCAATTCAATGATTGAATAGCTGAAGTAGCATACATACACAAAACAGAAAGGCTGCACAAATACAGAAGTTGTTTTTCGAATTCAAAATGAGTGTTACATCCATTTCTCTAAATACATCAAATCGTTAATCATACACTCAAAACCTGTGAGAAAGAACCTATTACATTTCCACATTTCCGGATAAACATTCAAGTAGAAATTTCGAAGTTTATTGTAGCAGCATTCTTCATAGTGTAAGAGCAGAGATGAACAGTGTTTGAAGGTGTTTGTAGGAAGTCTCCAGCTACAAATATAAGCAATGCTTGTCCAAATAATTAGAACTAATTGTTTGGATAATTGACCCTTACCATTTATAAACTCTTTAATATTTTCAATTTGGTTAATGTACGAAACTCTAACATGGATGTCAACATCGTTGTAGTGCCGAGGTTGCGATTGCTGAAGACAAAGGAGATTACAAGTTAGAGAGTTGAGGTTGTCTGAACTCATCTTGCTTCTGGTTTCGTCAACCAAGCCTTGCAAGAAATCATCGGTTTTCTTGGCAAGTTGAATCACCCTCCTCTTAAAACGACCTCCGTCAATCAAATTCCAAAGAGGAAAGAAATCTGCTCGATTCCATGTCCCGTACAAATAAGCCAACTCCTCCATCAACCTGACCTACTGTTTTGCTTCTTCTTCATCTGTCACGTCTTTACCAAAGCACCTTCTACCTGTTACGATTTGCATCATGACATTGAAGGTAAGCTCCTCAAACTTTGATTTCATCACCACTTTGGAGAAATCTTGCTGAAGAGACTGAGATGAACGTGATATGTTGGCTATCAGCCGCCTGACTTCGTCTTTCCTTATGCTTACAAGCATGTTCAGGCGGTGGTTTGAGAACACCTCACTGGTGGCAACGCGACGTAGGTTGCGCCAGCGCTCGCTGTATGGTGCTTTGATTGTAGCTTACGTACTTCGCCATCAGCAGTTCCGATCGGTGGGCTAATGTCTAATTTCTAAAACTAAGTCGTTTTGGTGACATGAGTTTAAAACTATCCAATCGCTAAAATGGCCTTGCATTGAGCATTATATAGGATTAGACAAAATAAAATTGAACAGAAAATCCCCGCTCTTATAAATAGAATTTATTTAATTTGTATAAGATAAATAGTGTAATTATAAATTACTTTATTTGCACTTACAGGGTTATTTTCGCATTTTAGAATTTTGACACCCCTCATCTCTCAATCGGCAAGAAGTTACTAGGTGGGCCGGCAACAAAACCCAGCGGGTAAGGTTGATAATAGATTGGGCTTTTATGTTAATCGACCCGGTTCATATATAAAATTGTTCAATATAAGCATTCAGTGAGTACAATTTGTAAGAACATATATGAGATGGTCCTTTATTTTAATATAAAATGGTTCATATTTCATAAGCTTAACATTTCTTTATTTCAAACATAACTCCCATCCTCTATAAGTTCAATCGCCAACAATTAATCGAGTTTTCACCTTCTTTTTTAAGGTTAAAATTAATGTTTTAATAATAATATCAGAGGTTAAATCGGAGGACAAAAAGTTTAAAATTTAAAATTTTAATCGGTATTAATTTATCATAAATACATATAAAAAAGTAGAATTTTAATTGAAAAATGAACTATTAAATAAAAATTAATATATTCATTTTAGTTTATAAAATTTAATTAATTTAAAAAATGACCGATTAATTAATAAATTCATAAGTGTTTAATAATAAGAGTTATTAAAGTAAATCGATCTAAAAAATTATAATATGAAATAAAAAAATTAGCAAGTTTAAGATTAAACCGATTGAATTGATTTAATTTTTAAGCATTAATTAAAACCAGATTAGAGAGTTACAACTTGATTAATTAAAATATTCTAACCATATTTTATATAAATCAACAATTGTATAAAGACGATAAAGGTTCTTTCTTTCTCTAATCTCCTCTTTATTCTGTAACAGAGAGTAATGAAGCATCAAGATTCTTTGTGCTTTGCTCACATGGATCCCACTAAAAGATATTCCACCGCTAAGCATAACTTTAACGTGTGGGCATGGTAGGGTTTTATTTTGCCTTTTCCATTTTCTCGAGGTGGCCAAGCTATTATATGCATATATTTATGGGAGAGTGATTTTTAAGTTTTATTGTAATATTGCACTTTAGCTAATATGGGCATTGAAATCCTGTTATATAATAAGTTAAATAAGTTAGCACTTCATCTAAAAAATAAATATTTTCATAAACAAATCCTTCTCTTCCTGTTCTTAGAATGTGACCAATTATTGGATAGAATAATCAAAATGTTTGTTTTATTTTCACCAATAAAGCTATGTTTTCACATAAATATTAACTTATAATTAAGAGGGTTTATAAATTTAAACATAATTTGAATAATTAGTTACATATAATTAAGAGGGCTTATAAATTTAAACATAATTTGAGTATATGCTTCTTCGCATTCAATGAATGTTAACTATAATTAGTGTAAATTAATAGTTTTCATCAAGCATAATTTCTCAAATGCCTCTTAAAGTTATAGTTACTTTACATTGGCAAGTACTCGTGGAATAATTCCATTCAGTCCAAACTTGCGATTAAAAACAAACTCAGGAATAAAGCCACTGGAGCAGGATTTGGCCCTTGCTACCAAGTAATGGTTATACTTATACTTGAGAACATACAAGGCCATTAGGAGCTCTGCAAAATGTTCACCTAATGTGCTACTTTTCAAAGCTGCATTTACCACTGCTATTTACTTCTTATGGAAGGAATGCAAATGTAGATAATCCAAATTCATTAAAAAAAAACTTTACATTGGCAATTTCAAAAGTTCTATTGTTTGGCATCATTCTTACCCAAAAATAAATTGATCTCATTAAAACATTTTCTATTGTGTGATTGTAGCTTCTAATTTTTTTTAATATAGCAAAAGTTCTTGGATAACTTGTAGATACTGAACTTTGTTATCAGGTTAGAGTATCCTGTTTTTGTTAGGGTATTTCAATTCTATACCACTTAATTTTGTTAATATATTTATGTAGATTTTACGTATTAATAAAATTTAATAGAACACGATAAGAATTGATTAATCAAACTGAGGATATCTCCCATTTGTTATTCAAATGAATCAATTATTCTAGTTTATTTTGTTATTAAAAATAGAGGAGGAAAGTCAGTACCAAATACTTTGACAATTTTACCCATTAATAAATTTGTGATCTTTTCGAAATATTAAATAAGTTTGACATTTTTGTGTGTGTAATACTTTGACAATTTTACCCATGAATAAATTTGTGATCTTTTCGAAATATTAAATAAGCTTGACATTTTTTTGTGTGTAAACCATCCGATGTCCGACGCCACATAGGCAATCAACTAATTTGGATTTGAGCCTGGTAGGATCCTTGCGGACGACAAAGTTCTCCCTCACAAGTATTTAAAGCGATTCCATTCTCAAGACTCGAACTCAAAATCTTAGTTAAGGATAGAGGAGCCTGTGCCACTCTACCACAGCCCTCGTTGGTAAATAAGCTTGAGATTTGCAATCACATATAAAATCAAATTTTTTAAAGAAAATATGATGTAAGATCAATAAATATGAAATATCATATAAAAAAAAGATTTTAAGTTGTATCGAGTCTATTGACAAGTTCTCTTATTTATACTTGGTTAATTTAATATTTATTCGATTCATCTTGTAATTTAATTGTTAAGTGATAGAATTATAGTACAATAAGATTAATAATGTTTGTCCACGTAAAAAGCTAAATGAATTTGAGAGGATTAATGGTAAAAATTTGAATCAGTTAATTTTTTAATTTGGATGTAAAATTTTCAGTTTAATTTATTTTAATAATTTTATTATTAAAAATTGGTTAATTTATTAACTATCTGATTAGCTTTTGTAAATTAATTAACATTTTAAAAGTAATTAATTTTTATTTAGCAGCTTTTTTAATTAAAATTTAAATTCTTTTTTCATAATTTAATATTAATTGAGAATTTTAAATTTTAAAATTTTTATTTTACTAGTTTAAATTCTCTTTTGTTTTTTTAAACACTAATGTTATTAATGTTTTTTAATTATTTATTCTCCATGAGGCAACTAAATTTATTAGCCAAATTCTCATAATTTTTATTTGTTATCATATTTAATGTACAAATAAAAAGTATCTAGAAAAATGATTCCTAATGTGTTTTATCAATATATTTCATTTTCCTTTCATGAAATTGCTTTACTCAAGCATTTGCTTATATATATACACACACATATATATGTTCTTTTTTTTTTTTTTGGGTTGAATCAGTGTTTACTTATTACAGGACAACATAAAAACCGCGAAATGAGGGGAGGAGATCTTCTGTACCCCTACTCTGTACCTACTCTATCTCCTTTTAATCCCAATCATCTAATACAATGTATTGGATGGTTGGGATCAAAAAGGGACAGAGGGTATTGGGTAAAAGGAGACGGAGGATCTGCTCCCGAAATGAGAGGCCTTCTGTTCTTCGGTGCACGTTTAGACGAGGAGAGAGAGAAACCGAAGTTGACTAGACAAAACTATTCAATAATGGGAAGTGTAACCTTTTCATATACTTGCTTCGTTGGTTGAGGTGGATGCAATAAAGCATCGCTGTCCCCCACCACATCAATTCCTGTTGATGAAATTTCCATCATTTTAAGTTATTGTTTGTTCTTATCTCTCGTGGCTTTCAACTTGTGGGCAAAAGTTTTAAGTTTAGCATCTGTTATGTAAATACATCGCATTTCCTCTTCTGGGCAAGCCATTTTTTTACTTTTTAAATCCATTTTTGGTTTATTTGACACCCTTTTGTTTAAACTTGATCACCATCCCCTGAATTATATTGGAGGGAGATAATTTGATCTCTGTAGGCTTGGACTCTAAAATGAGCCCGTGAAAGTTGGAACTTTTAGAAATTGGGTGTTAAAGATAGCTCTTTTTATTTTTGGTTGGGAGTTGGAGGATATTGTAACTCTTCTTTTTTGTTTTCCTAGGAATCTAGGATTGGGCTTGCTTAATTTTCTGAAGGAAATGGGAGATGGGAAAAGGAAAATTTGATTCTTTCTCCAATACTTGGGAACTGGGTATTCGAGTTTTTTCTTTGTTTAGGAGGTTAAGGTGAATTTGGAGATGGATAATTGTACTTTTGCTGGGAAATTTGGAGTGTAGTCATGGCATTTATGGAGGAGAGAGTTTTATAGAAGGAGACGGTAAATCGGCAGTTGTTGATGTGATTTGAAATTAATTTTTGTCTGGTCATGTTTGGTTGAGTTTTCGGAGTTCACAAGAGACTTTTAACAAATTCTTACAGGATCACTTCTAGATTGTAAATTTAATATTCCCATCTCCCTACAGAGCAGTTAGGGAGAGTCTGCCTCTTGTTTCTTTTGTCAGCATCAGTTTCTTCCATATAACTACCTCCTTTTCTCTCGACCCCTTTGTGTTAATATAACTCGGAAGTCATAGCTCTTAAAAGGGTCTGAGAATCCCAGCACTAGAAGCCAAGTTTTGATTTTTAATCTGGGTTTTTGTTGTTTTTGATCATTGTTTGGGTAGATACGTTAGTTTGTCCGTGTCCATATTCAAGGTTCCACATTGCCCCTTCATTTTCTTTCTACCAGCTTCAAAGGGTTGAGGATAAAGGGCACTTACCACTGTTCCACTTGATCAAATAAAATGGAATAAGGGATTTCATGTGGAGCTAGCGAAAGGAGGCCTGCTTTTGCTTGGTGAAACCATGAAATTCCTTAGCATCATGGGCAATTCTTTCGGTTGTTCAGCTTCTGGTGAGCGGTTAGTTTCGGCGGCACGAGATGGGGATTTTCAGGAAGCCAAGGCCTTATTGGAATACAATCCAAGGCTTGCGAGGTATTCAACCTTTGGTGTTCGAAACTCTCCTCTCCATTACTCTGCAGCTCACGGTCACCATGAGGTATCAGGTTTCCGGTCGCGTTTTGCAAATTTTTCTTGTTAGATCGGTTGCATTCTGTGATTATAAGTTCTTCTACCTACTTAACTATGGCGTTTGTGCTTTTACGTGTTTTTAGATTGTTTCTCTCCTGCTTGAGTCTGGAGTTGATATGAATCTGAGGAATTATCGTGGTCAGGTAACATGGAAGTTCTTGGCTCATCTGGGTTCTGGGTTCTGTTCTCTGTTCTATTTCTCTTACTCTTTATCTTTCGTTCTTTTCAAGTTAATTTTGAACGTTTTCTTTTTAAGGTTTGGTTACATTGTCAACATGTTTTGCATTCGATTACTTGCTGGGCCAATATTCAAACTCATTTTTAGAAATTTTATCAGAAATAGTTCAATTTCAAAATTTTCTTTTCGTTTCACAGACTGCATTGATGCAAGCTTGTCAATATGGTCACTGGGAAGTTGTTCTTACGCTGATGCTTTTTAATGCCAATGTAAGTGATTTATATTCAAGTCAACAATTTCCTATTCTGTTCTTGGGGTTGGTTTAGAGGTGTATGATCTATGATTGTGACAAATGATTGGAATACTGGACTCCAGATTCACCGAGCAGATTATCTTAATGGGGGTACTGCACTTCACTTTGCTGCTTTGAATGGTCATGCCCGATGCATACGCCTCCTTCTCGCAGATTTTATACCTAGTATTCCTAATTTCTGGAACAAATTGATGAAGAAATCAGAGAATGATGAATCAATCTTGGGGTTTGATGACGAGTACTATCAAATCTCAAGTCATTTTGTACTCATATCATCATCACATGATAATCACATTTTTCTGACTTCCTTTTCCATGCAATTGTTCTTTTTTCAACCAGAGTTCTCCGTGAGGTAATTAATAGACCTGCTGATGGAGGCATCACTGCTTTGCATATGGCATCACTAAATGGGCATCTCGAGGCATTACAATTACTATTGGACTTGGGAGCTTCTGTTTTAAAGGTCACTATGGAAGATGGAACCACAATTGATCTAATTGGTAATTGCCCAAATGTATCATGGTTGATTATTGTCCATTTTATAGTTGGTTTTAACAAAATCACCTACAGAATTGTTCATTTACATACGTATATCATATCTTTTGTTATTTATTGACAACATGGCTTGGGTGCAAGAATAAACACCTGATACAGTCAACAAAACGGATATCTACAACATTATTTGTGAAAAGAAATTTTTAAGTCACAGTTCAACAATCATATGAATCCTGAAGGCATTAATTAATTCATATTGAAATACAGATAAGGATGATAGTAATAACAACTTCAGGATAGTGTACATCTGTTTGAAGCATTTGAGAGAATCTTTTGGTGTTCTTGAAGCAATTTTAGTTTCCTGCTTTCTGTTAAATGGGTTTTCAGTTTGTGTTTGCATAATATTATATTATGCTAATTAACTGATAAAAATGTGCATTACTAACTAAAACATGCTTCTCTTAATATTGTTAACATAGTAAAGGAATGCTCTACCTAAAACCTCCCACCTTTCTAGTATGTCTCTTAGCATTCAATTGCATATTTGATTAAGTGGAATGCTGTTGTGACTTTGCAGGTGCTGGAAGCACTCCTCTTCACTATGCTGCATGTGGTGGAAATGCACAATGTTGTCAGGTATGTTTTCCACTAGTTAACAAGATCTAAGTCTCATCACCTTGTATAGATGCTGAAGTTTCCATGTCCTTGTTTTGTTTGTGATTCAGATTTTGATAGCAAGGGGTGCCAGTCTGAGTGCTCAAAATGCAAACGGGTATGTTCCCAGATAACCTTTTACTTTTGGATATCTGTTGTATCTGCCTGCTTGACCTTTTGACTGCGTTGTACGAGTAAAATTTTCTTGGTATGGTGATTCAGTAAAGTAGTTGTGTTTCATTTATGCTTACATTGTTCATCTCATGCAAAAGATTGGTCATATCAAAATGAAAAATCAAACAGAAATGATGATTTTCAAGTGCTAGAACTTGGTTCTATGCATAATTCCATTCTGCCTTGATCTCTTGACAGAGTGGACTTAGTGAACCATAAAAAGGCATTGTAGAAAGGTTGTCGAGGTTAACATATCTGTCTTTAATTAAAAATTCTTGTGCTTTAGTCTTCCATATCGATTGAAAGTTGTTGACTCATATCCCTTTTACATCCTTTTTCTTCAACACAAGATGTACTCCCTTGATGGTTGCTCGCTCATGGAATAGAAGCGAACTGGAGGAAATTCTTAGCACACAAACTGAATTTGCTGGTGAACTGTATCCTTCACCTTTTCTGTCTCTTCCCCTCAAGAGCATTGTCAATGTTGCAAGGTAAATAAAGTTTAGATATTCCAATTGGTACTTAAGTTATTATATCTATGGATCCTCATGAGCCTTTTAAGCATAGTTAAATGCAGTTGATGACCATGTTATATTATTCTTTTTATGATGGTTATTATGATTTGTCTATAGTGGAAGAATTTAACAATAATATCTTTGGACATAATCTTTCTTTCATTCTCTGGGTGCTTATGTCTGTCAACTTGCTTTGAAAAAGCCTTGTTTGTGTTTATAGTGTATGCATGTGCAATTTCCTTTAACTCGTATAATCTATTTGTTTTGTGTGTTCCATTAGCTTTTCCACCAGAATGACTATATCATTAATCTCGTTTCAATCTTCGTTTCTGAGTGTGTAGAGAATGTGGGTGGAGGAACAATGATTTGCAGCCTGTATGTGAGGATCCATGTGTTGTTTGTCTAGAAAGGAAGTGCACGGTTGCTGCACAAGGTAAATCACTTTCATGAGCTAATAAGTTCTAATTTTCCTTTATATTCTTTACATCTTTGTTACTTGTCACAACTTCTGTGTTCAATCTGCTTGGGTAAGATATAGTTGCTTGAGGATATAAGTAGGCATCTTTGTTATTCCTATAGTCTGATGTACAAAACACACAGTAACTGTCTTGGCCTCGCAACAAAAGAGTTGATGGGTTCAAGGTTCAGAGCACCTATTAAATGAGATTTCTGTGTCTTGATAGTTACTGCTTGAATTATTGTCTGTTCAAATGATCCACATAGTCCCAGGATTATCAAACACCTCCGGGTACTCCATAAAACTTTTAGACTTGATGAAAGAATAAATTAGATCTGCAGGCAGGATAGTTTAACCGAAAGCAAAAGTAGAGTCTCCATCAACTTCCATTTTTCTAACTTATAACTTGAACTGGTGATCCTGTTGCTGTAGAGGCTGAAGCTGCTGCTTCTGGTAGAGTTTCAGTTGGATTAAATGAACTGCTCACCCATATTTTCACCTCTAAAATTCTTAACAATTTTGTGAATAACTGAATGTTCTGAACTTTACTCTGTATTTGGTGAGTTAATGGTCTTTAACCTTGATGCTTACTACTAATATATTTACATCTTCAGATGCTCCTTTTTGGCTTTCATCTGAAGTCCAGCATTATGGTATAATATATCTTCAATGTTGCAGGCTGTGGTCATGAATTCTGTACATGGTGTGCAATATATCTGTGCTCTGCAATATGCAACTCAGTTGTTGCTCAAGGTCCTCCTGGCTCAGTTGCTTGTCCGCTCTGCCGCCATGGCATAGTTTCGTTCATTAAACTACCAGAGACCAGGCCAGAAATAAAAGCAATTAGCCGAACAAGTTTGTCACTCTCATTTTGTGCATGTTCAGTTGATGAACCAGAACTTGCATCAATCACCACTCCACTCTGCAAGCCAGATATCCGCTGCACCAGAATGTCCCCACTTTCGTCATCATTCCGCTCTTTAAGCTGCCAGAAGTTCCCGTCTATGAACTTCAACGCTAGCCGTTGCATTGGAGCTCCAGACACAAATCCGTCATTAGTTCCATGCACCATGGATCGTAATCTACGCGAACATTTGGTCAGACATTCAAGATCAAGATATGGGCGATCCACATCTACTAATGAGCGCAGAAGATCTTGGATATCAATGCTCAATCAGTATGTAACTATAGGATCTGGTTGCTGACATTGAACGGAATCTCCATTTTCCAATTCTTTTGACTTGAAGAGAGAGCTATGTTGTTTACCATCCCTTTTTGTTCATAATCGGAAAAGGTACTTTTATGTATTCAATGTCCTTTCTGTTGTAAATAGGACATAGAATCATTGGAACATCCCCTTGGTGCTCAAAACATATTGTTGTTTGAGCACAAATCTTGTCTCTATACCTGTATAATACCTCCAATGCCCCAAATTCCAATTAATTCTTTATTGAACTTATTGAGTCATTATGTCCAAGAACCTAAACTGTATAAAGATGCATAGTTGATTAGTGGGATCCACTTTCTTGGTCAAGGATCAAACATTGTGACCACACCTAAAGTGCAGTATCTTCTTATTTCGGTTTGAGATACATTTCTAATGAAAATTTCAGTTTCCAAGTAGAGCATTACTATTACCGAACATCTTGTCATGGAGATCCCTGTACTGTACATATACACACTTCCTAAACTTTTTTATTGAACATCTCAATAAGGAGGCCAAGAACATGAGAGTTTGGCTCATGTAATATTAAACTTCTTGTGACACTTTCAAACATTTACATAGACAAGTCACTTTTGACTCTAATTTTTTCAAATAATCATAATTTTAACATTTCAGAGTAATCAGTTATAACCTTAACGTTAAAATTTAATTATATTCTAACAAAAAATTTAATTGCCTCTATTAAATGTCAGATTAATGCTGATATGATATTTTAAAATATTTTTGTGGTCTTTTATGTCACGCTTTATTATTTGTTGTTAAGTATAGGACCTACGCCACTAATTTAAACATGTAAACAAAATGATCATCCACCGGCTGCGTTTTGTTTGCAAATCCCTCCGACCCTCCCTCGTATTCTGTTTCTCCATTGATTCCAAACGCAGAATTTAATGGGCTTTTGTGGCAAATTACTTCGAGGTCTGATATGTACTTCTACCCCTACCAGCTGCTTGGTGGCAACAACATGGAATAAGCTGCTTAGAGGTGCAACGCGTAGCTGTTCGCATACTAAGTCAGACTTGCTCTTCCTTTTTATGTGAACATTCCTGGAGCATATATGATCAGGTCCATAGCCTCATCGCTTAGCGTAGAAAAGATTAGATGACATTGTCTTTGTTCACTACAACTTGCGACTTAGAGAATGCCAATTAAAGTAAAGGACCACTGGTTCAATGTCCCTTGACAATGCGCCGCTTGAACCATTTCTCGATGTGATGGTAATCACGTTACTCTATTAATCTACACTCAGAAACAACAAACAATAGAGAAACATGAAAAATCGAAGAAGTTGTCTGAAGGTATTGAAAAGAGAAAGAGAAAGAAGCTTTCGAAGGTTCTAATCAGACAAAAACTAAATGACTTAGTTTAAGACATATTCACGTGAGACACATTTTAGAAGAGTAAGTCAGAAGCATCTGAATACAATAAACAGTTGTTTTCGACTCAAGTCTAAAGCATCAACTCAAAGCATTGTCGTATTACATACATAAAAGCCAAAACGCAGCTTCAAATAATATAATACGCAGACAGAAGTAGGAGAATAAGTAACTCACTTGGAAGGCACATGATCCTTGTCTAATTCAAGCAAACTCCTCCGAAAGCTGCTCCATTCAACACCTATAAAGAGGAACAGATCACAAATATCAGAGACATAATAACAAAAACTGAGAGACTTCATTATTTTCATATTCATTGTATTCAACATCTGAGAGTGTAAGATTAAGAGTGGAAAAAGTTTGAGAGTGTGCTAGAGTACTTACCAGTGAGTACTAGGAGAGTTAAAGACTCTTGCAAGTGTTTCTAAAAAACATTTAAACTCTGTAAATTGTACTCTTCTTCTTCATACTAGTTGAAATCACATCTGTGAGAACCTTAGATATATATAGCATTGAAGCTATCGAACCAAGTAAAAATCTTGGTGTTCTTCACTTTCTGTAATATACTTATTTGCAAATTTGACAAGTCTTTATCAGTCTTTGCTAAAAAACAGATAGCAATAAATACAACTATCCTAACATAAGTGGTATTAGAGCATTCAGAAACCTCCTGGGGCATTTTCTTCACTACTAAAAGCACAAAGATCATCAAGAATTTTCTGTAAGTAAAAGTCTTTTATTTCTTTAAGTTACATTTACAATGGTAAGAAAAGAATAGATGTATTTACTGAAAAAGAAGACTTCACCGTCTCGAAACTCCATATGCAAGCTCTTCTTGAGTCCTATGATTGCTATGGGGTTATTGAAGATCAGTATGATCTTGAGACTGATCTAGTAAAGAGACTTAAAATACAAAGACTTGCACACTGCAAGTTAATGCTTCACTTATCACCAACAATGATAAGAAAAGTGCAGAATTGTAACACTGCACAGAAGGTATGGATCAAACTTGATGAAATTTATACAAAGAGATGTCTTCCTAACAAGATGACACTTCTCCACAATCTTGCTAGCTACAAGATGAATACTTCTGTCTCTTTAGATGACAATTTAGACTATTTCTTTAAGTTACTACAAGATTTAGAAGCTACAGATGAAAAGATATCTGAGGAGCATCAAGCTGTAGTAATTCTAAAGGCTTTACCTTCTGAATTCAATGTGTTCAAGAAGGTAACTAAGTATGCTAGTGGAGAATTGCTCACTATCAAGAAGGTGTTAGACTCACCAATGGAAGAAATAGTGGATGTTAATCCATTTAAGAAAGAGGCAGAAGTAATGTTTGTAGAAAATAATCATGACAAAAAGTCTCATAAGAAAAATAGCAAGAAAGGACAGTGACAGAAGGGAAGTGGAAAGGATAAGCACATTAAGGAAGGTGAGGAAAAGAAGAAAAAGGGAAAAGGAAAGAAGTGCTTTTACTGTGATAAAAAGGGACATTTTGCAAGAGACTGTAGAAAGAAGAAAAGAGATAAGACTGCAGAAAGTGGAGATGCAGAAAATGTGGAGAAACTAGAAGACTCAAGTGGTGATGAGATTCTGGCTGTCACCGAGGACAGTGAAGACCTGAGTAGAGAATGAATTTTTGACTCAGATTGTACAATGCATGTGACATATAGAGACTAGTTTGCTACATTTGAATCAGTCACTGTCAAGGTCAAAATGACAAATTCTAGGTAGCAAAGAATAGAAAGAATTGGAAGTGTTTCTATCAACATGTTTGATGGAAAGAGAAGGATCCTCAACAATGTTATATTTGTGCCTGGAATAAGGAGAAATATGATTTCTAAAAACTTGTTTGATAAACAAGGTTTTCATATCAGATCAAAAGATGGACTCAAAGAAATCCTAAAGGATGATAGAGTCATTATTAGAGGAATTGAAAAGGGTGAGTTGTACTATATTATAGGCTCAACTGAAGTTAATCAAGTTACTGAGAAGGGAAATGATGAACCAACCAAGCAATGGTATGCAAGGTTAGGTCATGCAGGGAACAAAAGTTTGTTCCACCTCTCTAAACAAGGATTAATCCCTGATTAAAACCTACAGAAGTTGGCATTCTGTGAATCATGTGTGCTTGGAAAGCATAACAGGTCTAGTTTTCAAAAGGGAACATAGAGGGCCACAGAGATCATTGAATATGCTTATAGTGATCTCTGAAGGCCAGTTTCAGTACCTACTGCAGGAGGGAATTTATATTTTATGTCTATTATTGATGACAAATCTAGGAAGTGTTAGGTATATCCGATGAAGAGAAAGGATGAAGCATTAGAAAATTTCATGAAATGGCATAAACTTATGGAGAATCAGAATGGGAAGAAGTTAAGATGCTTAGGGACTGACAATGGAATAGAATACTGAAATAAAGAGTTTGAGGAGTATTGCAGCAAGAAAGGAATCCTAGGGTACAAGATAGTAAGAGCCACACCTCAGTAGAATGGAGTAGCTGAGAGACTCAATAGGATTCTCCCAAAAAAAACTAGGTGCATGCTACTCTCTTCGGGTTGCTCACATTCACTATAGGGAGAAGCCATTAGGACTGCAACCTATCTAGTTAATAGGCTTCCCACCTCTGCTATTGATTACAAGACTCCACAAGAAGTTTAGAATTGTAAGAAACCTACCTTTACTCACCTTAGGACTTTCGGATGTGCAGCTTATATACATCAGAAAGAAGAAAAATTGGAACCTAGAGCAATCAAGGAAGTTTTCCTAGGCTATCTAGAGGGACTTAAAGGATATAAGATCTTACTACTCCAAAAGGGAGGCTACAAAACTATCATAAGCTGAGATGTAATCTTCAAGGAAGATGAATTCTCTCTGCTGAACAAGAGTTCTTCAAATTCAAATTTCCAAAGGGAAATTCAGGAGCAATTGAAATCACTGAACCAATCAGTCCATTTCTATGTGCCACCAGAAACTGATGAAGGTGTCATTACACAACCTCCTGATGTGGTGCCCATACAATGCACCACACATAATGAACAAGGGATAAAAGAGGCTGAAGGGTTGGGTCCCCACATATTCCTACGGATGGTTCACAAGAAAATCTACAAAACTATCAACTCATAAGAGATAGGCAACAAAGACAGAAAATCCCTAATAGGAGGTACAATGACTTAAACTTGGTTGAATTTGCATGCCTTATAGCTGAAACTATAGAATACAAGGCTCTTGAAACCTATGAAGAAGCCATGAGAAGTAAGGATGCAAACAGTGGAAGACAGCTTATGAGAAAGAATATTCTTCTCTAATGAAAAACATGACTTGGACCTTAGTCCCTAAACCTCCTAAAGCTAAATTAATTGAGAACAGATGGTTGTTCAAACTAAAAGAAGGAGTGACAAAAGTAGAACCTAGGATTTATAAGGTAAGGCTTATAGCTAAGGGGTTTAGACAAAAGGAAGAAATTGACTACAAGGAGATATTCTCTCCAGTAGTCAAATTCAAAACAATTAGGCTTATACTAGTTCTAGCTACCCTATATGACTAGGAAATCCATCAAATGAATGTCAAGACAGCTTTCCTATATGGAAAGCTTGAGGAAGCAATCTACATGAAGCAACTAGTCGGATTTGAGGACAAGAATAAGCTAGATCGTGTCTATCTATTGCATAAATCCCTATATGGGCTTAAACGAGCGCTTAGACAATGGAATAAGAAGTTTCATGAGGTTGCTACTAGTATGAACTTCACTAGAAGTTCATATGATTACTGCTTATACTTTAAGGATCTAGGAATGAGTAAAGTAATATTCATGTTAGTCTATGTAGATGACCTAATAATAACAGGAAGGTATCTGAATAGAATTCAAGAAATCAAGTCTGATTTATGCATTCATTTTGAAATGAAAGATTTGGGAGAAGCTCAAAAGCTTTTAGGAATGCAAATAATCAGAGAGAGGAGGGAAGGAAAGCTTTGGCTTGTTTAAAGGAATTATATAAAGAAGATCTTAGCTCAATTCAATATGAAACAAGCTAAACCTAGTTATGTTCCCTTAGGATCTCACCTACAAATGATATCTGACAAGATTCCTAAGACTGACGACGAAGAGAGGGATATGACTCACTATTCCTATGATGTAGGTGTTGGAAATATAATGTACCTTATGTTATGCACAAGGCCTGACCTACCCTATGCCATTAATATCCTAAGCAAACCATGGCCAATCCAGGTTTAGAACATTGGCAATGGCTCAAGGGTGTTCTCAAATACTTATATGGAACAATTAACTACGGACTATATTTCTCTAAAGCAGAACTAACTAATTGCAATTACTTGTCTTTATATAGTTATATGAATGCAGATTATGCAGTAGATAAGAACACAAGAAAGTCTATTTCATCATACATTTTCACATTATCAGCAAACACAATTAGTTGAAAATCACAACAGTAATTAGTAGTGAGTTTATTAACCACAGAAGCAGAATATTATGCAATCATTGAAGGTGTAAAGGAGCTAACATGACTATTAGGTATACTAAAGAAAATCAACGCAAACATTACAAAGCCAGTTATATATATGGACAGTCAAAGTGCTCAGTACCTTAGTAGAGATCCAGTCCTTAATGAAAGATTCAAGCATATAGATGTGCGTCTCCACTTTGTCAGAGACCGAATTGCAAAGGGGGCCTTCAACCTGGAGAAAATAACAAGAGACAAAAATCTATCAGATTTCGGGACTAAGGTATTAACGCAAAAGAAACTCAATTTCTGTAGGGATTACTTACAAATTAGTGAAGCCCCTTGACTCCGAAGGTCATTCCATCCGATCTCATAAGTGTGACGAAGGCAGTGAACGATGATTCTGAATTCATTAATTTGTGATTTTTGATTTATAGTGTGGGAAGGCGTAGAATAAGTTATAAGTTATAGGTTTATCAGTTTAGAGGTCCTTTAAGATCAAGAGAGCTTGTCAATTTATACAGTCTTTCCCTAACTAAAATTTAAAAATCAGATAACATCTAAAATAAATGAGCATAAAATCTGCTAATAACAAAATCTTAACTTTTAACAGAATTCGACTGTTAAAGTTACATGTTCAACGAAGGCAAAATGAGAAGAGCCAACTGTACAAGGAAAAACACACAGAAATTAATCAACTTACGGGAATGTAAAGTTAGAATCCCCGTAGAAAGTAAAATAAGGTTCACTTCCATACTCCCTTACAAATAGCACGGCATCCTCACTAGCATTTTGTGCAACCTCAACCGGAGACTTTTTTGTATTAATACAACCCACACATTGAGGAGGAGGATTTGGATTGTGCAACTCAACATGCTGCCCTGAGTACCATCCAAAATCCAAGAGCATATACAGAGAGTTTTTATGTAGAAGTCCACAGAACTGCACGATGCTGGAAACGGAAAGCAAGCAGTTCATATTCAGATGGTAATAAGAAGCTAAAACCAACCAATAAGCATTCTAATCCCAAATCTTGACATGTAAAACCGATCCAGAAACTGATGAATCTCAGCCAGATCCTCATACGTTCTTGGATCCATTTATCTCTTCAACTGTTGAATGCCTAAAGCCATTGTCGGGACCACAGTGTTGTGTCTAACCTTGATTGCTTTTATCATTTTTGTAAATTCCCTCTCATCACTTGTATCTTTGATTTCATGAAAGGATCTCAGATCACGGAAAGACTCCAGATACGAGTCTCGCACCTTAAAATTAGAGTTAATCAGAATGAGATGGCACGTTATAGAAAAACAAATACAAGCCTTCATCGAAAAAGCAACCACGTGTACCATGGACTAGCTAAATTCTAAGAACTAAAGAACCCTTTTTGGCCCAGATCATGTTCATTCACCCCTGAATATCCATTAACAAACTATTAGTAAAACCGATGCCGAAATTAGTAGGTGAAACTGAAAAAGCTAATAACAAGCGGCTGAAGGCAAAGGAAAGTCGAGGTTTGTAGGCATTTGCTAATTATCTTGTCATTCACTAACAAATCTGTTCTTTGATTCCAGCTTTAGGAAAGGGTGGTGTTTCTTGCTTTTCACTGGAAAGCCGTTTGGAATACTGCGAGGGAGGGCTGGAGGGACGAGGGAGGGTTGGATGGATTTCAGAGAAAGGGTAAACAAAAGGCAGAAGGTGGGATAAGTTTGTTTACATGGTAAATTAATTGTCTAGTTAAGTTAGATTTAAGATTTAATTAAAAGGATGAACTCACACTTAATAATAAAATACTCTTTTTGCCTTTACAAGTACCTACCCAGATTGAGATACCACATTGCTTGCGATCATCACATACATTTGGCAAACGGTTTATATTTTCTTTAAAATGGTTAAAGATATTTAAGCGTGAGGTATGATAAAAGATGAAACACATCATAAATTACTGTCAAGGACTTTGTGATTATTTGTGACTAATGAGTTAGCACCAAAGAATCATCAAAGTTAGAACAGATTAAAGCTACTGACTTCATGTAACAAGTGGAATCAATTCCAAGTTACGAACCCATTGCACGTTATAATTCAACATTTGTAAGTAGAGCTGTAGCTCCAAGTACATATCTGTGGAATATTAAGTCTTATCAAATCACATTTCTTTTTCTATTATACGGATCAAGTGACATTTAGCAGGAAAATGGGTCATTCCTGTCAAGAATCCAGATTCGTTCCATTTATTCGTTTCCAAATCTGGAAAATATTTCACTGAGCATCAACAACATAATTGAAGCAGACATAAGTTACGTTGATGGTGGACATGGCTCCATGAAGTAATCAAAGGCTGTGTATCACTAAACTACGGGTTGATTATACCCCAGAAGTTGCATGAAACTTAAGCTAAAGAAGTTACTTTTAGCAGCTGAAGCTAGCTTTTTCTGGGAGGAACTTTGAAGTGCCCTAGTGCAACAAACCTGAAAATTTCTGCATTAATTTGATATCATACACAACAAACAAGATGGTCATAAGGCAAATCGTTCACTATATTTGGTCATTTTCATGAGATAAAAGCCAAATTTCCTCAGAAAATATAACATGAGATGACTTTTGGAAAACCTAAACAAGTTATGTTATCGTATTGCTTTCTGCTCGTTTCTGCTTGATCATCTGTGAAACGTGAAAGGGAAATAACTTGCAAGAAAAGGGAGATCCATCTGATTCAAAATGCTTACTTCAGTTGTAATAAAAGTTACAAGCCGTGCCATTCCGCAGAAGCCATAGATACACGCTTCATGCGATTTCAAAGCTCAGGAGGAATAGAAAAAAAATGAAATGGTGGGATAGTTGGCCAAAAGAAAATAAAAAAATTCAAATATTAAGAAGAGAAAATGTGGCCATAACTTAAAAACAAGACGATTAAAGCCTTGCAAGGTCAAGAAAAAAAGAAGAAGGAAGAAAAAAGAAAGAAGCTCAGGCAGGACAGCACCGTCAAAACTCTGATTTAGGCTTTATTCTGCTCCAACACGAGAGAACATGGTTGTGGAACTCTCCAACTCCATTGCACTTCTTCACATGCAAGTTCAGAAACTTGGTTTTGCACCACTGAAAGAAGCATCTTGGCCAGCAACGAACAAAGAGCATGAGTAAGAAAAGACAGGGACTCTGGGTAGCTATGGTATTATAACCAAGAGAGCTGTGAAGTGATATAAAAGGGTAACTAACAAGAGATACTTGGTGAAGAGATGGATGCAGTTTATATAGTGAAAAAGGTGATGGAAATAAATGTGACACAGAAGATGCTGACATTCCAAAAACATGTTTGGTCCCAACCAGGAGTTAAAGAAAGTATCCAATAAATGGACCCAAAATACATGAACCAAGGGCATATAATGTACCATCTCTGAGTAGTGAGAAGTAGGATTATCAGTTAACAGATAAAAATGGTGACTGATTTGAGAGAAGAATAGGGGAAGTACAGAGTTGTAAGCAATGTGACTTAACCATCCCCACAAAACTGTGCAAGGCTTTCTCTCTCTCACTCATCTGCCTAGTATCTTTTACCCCCTCAGTTACGTAAAATAGGAAGAATATGAAGCATGAAGACTCGAATTTTCAAGCTCTTGAGAGAGAAAGAGAAAAGGGATGAACAATATGAAAGGGTAAAACATTATGCACTGTTGTGTCAATTTGTACATCAGCTCCCTTTTCTGTACAAAGGTTCCTATGCAATCAAATTTATTGATCTTTCTTTCTTACAGTTTCTTGTTGCATGACACTGTCAAGAACCATGCTTTTCAATGCCTAATTCAGTAATGCAATACTTGAGCTTGTTTTGTTAAGTTTTACTTGAAATGTATAACAAGCTTTTCTGCAGGGCAATCGAGAAATAGGGAAGCATTTACTGGGGTAATAATAACGAAGACCTTGCAGCATTCATTGCACCCAACGAACTCTCATGTGGTGTCATATTGACATTTCAACCTGCAAAACTAATGAGTAGATAAAGAGCATTGGGAAGAACGTATCAAGGTTCAACATTGTAAAAATTGCCAAGATAAGGCATGTAACGAAGGGCCGTGTAACCATGGTCACTTCACTACGAGTTTACCTTGTTAGGGCATGTTCAATTATCTGAGAAATTTGTCTCGTGGTTTGGGTATTAATTAGCAAGTTTTGTTGCTAGTAAGGGACCTAATGACTTGTGAACTCACACAATCTCCAAGATCGGATAGACTGCCAAACGATATCTTTTGATGCTATTGCGAGTCATAAGAAAACATAGAACAGCTTTGCTATGGAAAGCTGGCTCAGAACAGAGATTTGGATTTGTCTTTGCACCTTCTGTTCTTTTCCTGGAAAATCCTTTTCCTTTAAATTTTAAATCTTCTTTTTTCGTGAAATACAACTCTATGTATAGTTAAGACCGTGGTATAAGATTATTAGCAGCCAGTTTTCGGGTGTAATAGAGAAGAAAAAAGGAAAACAGCAGTCAGCAATTATTCCAGTGGTGACAGAACTGAAGATACTTGAACAAAGAGATAAACTTTGATCTCCAGTTCCATCACAAGAAGTGACTCACACTGCATATGCCTGCATAGTGCATAGCAAAGCGCGAGCTTGAATTTGGATGGAGTGAGGAACAAATTTAGAGTTAACGCGTGAGGAACATGGAAGACCACTTGGGATGTTACACTGGTCACCTTTTAAATCTTCATAATCATCACAACCTTTGTGATGTGACCACTCATTGGCAAAGCCTTGTCAGTCAGGCCCTCCTCCATCAGAAAGGCTCGCCCTTTTTCAGTTTTATTGCAGGCTGAAAGATCGTGAAAAGTAAAATGGATTCCTTCGTTTCCGTCTTCTCATCCTCTCAGTACATGTTTTTGCATGCAAACGGTCGATATGAGATTAAAAGATATGCAAAAGAAAAAAAAATGACGACTGCTTGCTTCTGTACGACCAGACTTTCCTGCAGAGGGGCAATTGTGTGCCTGGACCTGGAGTTTATTGCTTCTGCCAAATAAATGCTTCCACTTCTTTCTTCCCTGTTTTTCTACCCTCGTTGTGGGTCAAATTAGATTAATGACGAAGCACAGCCATGGATTTGGGTGCAAGGGATTGGGGATAATGATAGTTGCAGTGCATTGCAGTGCTTCTTTATTAGGTACCGGCTGTTTCAAATTTATTGCTTTCTTCAAATTATACTCGGTACATTTTGTCTCAATTAGTGCCGTACATGCAAGAACATATGCTGAAACCTGAAAAGTAAAACTTCACCAAACGCAGCTTATACAACATCAAAGTCCGAGTGAAAATATGAGAAAATGAATTATCTAATTATAAAATACAAAATATTGTGATTTTACTTTTTAATTGAAACTCGTGTTAATTTAGAATTGTAAAAAGTTTGTAGAGAAAACAGGAAATTAGGAATTAGAATGTATATTCATGACAAAAGTATTTTCAGAGCCAACAGAAAAAAAAAAGGAAAGGATAATTCGTAAGGAAAACCAAAATAAACCAGAAACAGAAAACAGAAAACAGAAAACAGAGATACGAGGACGAGGAAAGGAGACCGTAGCGATGGTACTTCTGTCTTCTTGTCCTTCTTCTTCACATCTTCCCAACTCTTACCAGAATTGCCCCAATATATTTCACCAACCTTCCTCTCGCGGCTTTCGCCTCCTCCGACCTGTCGGGTCAGCGTCCGACGTGTATGCACCGTGTCGTATCGACAAGTCGGCTCTTTTGGTAGCAGAAACGGTGTCGGAAGACGAGCTCTGGGCGGCTGCCCGGCTCCGCGTACGGTCCTTTTACGACTTTGATCCTTCTTCTTTTGGTATCCAAGTCAGTCGGCTTCATTCTCATTCTCTTAATTCTTTGCGCTTCTTGTTTGTTAACACTTCAAGTTTGTTGCTACTGCCAAAATTAAGTCAAAATTTTGGATGGGAATGTTATATTCGTTAACTGTAATTACATTTCCAGTGCGAAATATTTGATCTTCTAGAAATATTTATGCAAAAGTTGACTGTGTTAAAGGATTTGATCGAGTGAGTGGAATTGATGGTATTGATGTTGTGTCAAGTATTATTAGGATCACAAAATGTACTTGGCAGAGCGCGAATTTGAAGCGCTCAAGGAACGTATGGCTGGTAAGAGGACAGGGTTCAGAAGGGTTTCTTGCATAAATGCTACTCTTCCCTTATCGCAGCTATCCAGCTTGTTCGATGATTTATGCACGGAATGTAAGGTCTGTTGACTTTTTTTTGTTAACGTGTGTGTGTGTGTGTGAAATTTCTTTCATTTGGATGCCATTAGAATGTTCATTTCTCGGATCATGTTGTGGTCTGTGAAGGAAAAAACCAAAAATTTGTAGCTATTAGGATGTTCTTGGCTATGGTCTGATTGTGAGTGCCTCTTTGAGTCTCTGACTTTGTAGGGTGAGGTGGCAATATTGTGATTCACATCGTGCTGTGAAATTTAAGTGGAACTAGGATAAATCTGTTCAAGGTGTAGTAGCCATTGCGGTAAACCCGAAATACATCTGAAGATAGCCCGACTTGAGTTGTGTAAGATAAATCTGTTGAAGGTGTAGAAGCCATTGCAGTATCCCAGAAATGCATCTGAAGATAGCCTGCCTTAGAGTTGTGTGATATCAGCATAAAAGATATATGAGTTTGGTTAGCAAGAATCATTTGCCATGCCTGAGATTGTCTTTACTCCTAGTATGCGTCTTCTTGTCTTTCATGGGCCAACCTCTAATGCCAAATTTCTGATTTGCTGCTATTTTGATCTCAGACTGCCATTTGCTGTATTTTTCTTGTCAATATTTTCTCATTGACTGATGTTTCTGGCCACATTGCAAAACTAATCTGAAAGTGTTCATGTATAAATCATTTCTTAGTGTTTCAACTCAAGGCCAACGTTTACATATTATCTTTTCCCTTCTCTATATCTTTTGTAGTTCACAGATGATGGAGAACATCGAGTAGTAGTAGGCAGCCTTGATATTAATCAGTGCCTAAAACTTCCAGAAGAAATAACTGGAATGAGGCCAGAGGTACAAGCTGCATTGTGTACATAAGTTTCAAATTGTCTTTTTGTTGATTGTTATAGAGATCTCTATTCACCCCATTGATGACCTTCGTGCTTTTTCTTACCATCGATCAACAAAAAAGGACAAACAGAAAAGGATTTGGATTGAAGAACACTAACGAATTGAAATATCCCCACATTTTAATTGATCAGTCATCAAGAAATAATGTGTTAATTTCTTTATCAGAGTTTCTTTTCAACTGTTTCAAGTTTTAAGGTAAGCAGTTACATGCTATCTGAGTTTGCATTGCATTGATAGGGAATTGGGGCAGACTTTGCAAGGGCATACCTGAGCAACGTATGTGTGGCAAAGGAACTGCAAAGGAATGGATTGGGTTATGAACTCATCTCAAAGTCCAAAATAGTGGCACAAGACTGGGGTGAGAACTCAGTTTGACTTCCATTTTCTTTCATACCTTCATTACTCATTGAATTTGCAACTTAATGCTCTGTTGTGGTTTAAAGAGCAGAATTTTCAGCGATGACCAACAATCGAAGTATCAATATGAAAATATTAAGTGGTCTGTAGTTTGTGCTAAGTGGAGCTTTCCTCAAGTATTCATTATTATCTTGCTAAAGACTAAACCAAAGTTCATTACCTGTAACTTTGATGATCTGCTGCATAAATTTATTGATTGTGGTTTAGTGTTCTTTAAGCTTGAACAATTTTTATATTTCGAAACAATCTTAGACAAGTTTAGCTGCTGACATTTTCACAGGCATAAGTGACTTGTATGTTCATGTTGCCATCAACAATGAACCAGCAAAGAAGTTGTACATGAAGAGTGGTTTCATATACGAAAATGATGAACCTGCATGGCAAGCAAGGTTCCTTGATCGTCCACGAAGGCTGTTATTATGGTTTGGTCTACCTGGTACGCAAAATTACACAATAGTACAATAGTCAACACTATACTACAAGAAATACATTGTTGTAATTGTAAAATAGTCCATGTTAATAGTATTTCAAGTACATTTTTCGTAATTATAGCCTTTTATAGAACTGTTTACCGTTTAATATGCAGTCAGTGGTTGATTAAATTCGTATTTTGAACCTACAGGTAGTTAAAACAGGTCATCCATAATGTTTAAATTCCTTAGCAAATGTTCTCAACTATAGTTGGTGTGTTAATGCAATTTTGGTGGCAAGAATTGATTTTGATTAAAGTACCAATTATTTATAATATCACCATTCGAGATGTGAATGAAACATAAACCTAAAATTGAAAATTTTGAGTTAGTTGAAGGATATAAAGTTTGATAGACAATTATAAAAAAGTAAAGGCTACAACAGCAACAAGAAGAAACATTCGGTATAAATTTCGCTGAAATGTGGGTCTGAAAATTGAAAAGGTTCAATATTACACAACAAAATGGTAAGTTTTGATGAACCTTTTGGTAAGCAATGGATTACTTATTTTTCCATATATTATTACTAAAGAAAGCATCATTTTACATTAATGGACTCATATTACAAAGCAAAAGATCATATTACATAAATAGACTCATAGTACAAAGATGGTTGTTTTGGAGATTGGCTAAGCTTGGATTTTAGTTAATACTAACTTGAACCATCATTCGTTGACTAATTAAACTTATTTGAGTCATTTCTTTATTGTTCAATCTCATAAACATAAACATTGTTCAATGTTTTAAAAATCCAACCAGAAGTTAAAGTAGCAAGATGTTTAAAGTATAAAAAGTTTAATATATATAAAACTGTCATAAAATTGGTTTAAATTGAATAAAATTAAAAAGATTGAAAAATGATTCAAGAAAGCTAGCTTTAGTTATAAAAAAAACTAAAGTTTAATTAAAAAAGATTGTTAAATGTAAATTAATCAATTTTTTTTATTTATAAAATTAATTCATTTAAAAAATTGATTGATTAATTAATAAACTGATTGATTTTTAACGACAAAGATTATTAAATTAAATCAAACTGAAAAGTTAAAAATTAAATTAAAAATTTGAATAGTTTAAGGTTTTATTGTTAAACAGTTTGACCTAAACATTGGTTATTTTCTATTTTGATGATATTGTGTCATTTCTTAGGGTGGGAAAATTTTACAACACATTTATTAGTTTTGGTGAGTTTAATTTTAGTTCAAGTTTAGTCATTGACAATCCGAGACTCACTTACAATTTAGTTTAAAATCAAACTTAAAAATTATGCATAAACAAAAGATACTACATTTTCGTTAGCCATTAAGATATAAATGGTTATGTAGTTGCATAGAACAACCTCTTTATTAATTAGGAGTAAAATTACGTACTATTAGACTTTTATAAATTTCGCGTCTTAGCATAATTTTTATTGAATGTTGTTATTATTTTTGCAGTTTAGGATTCTTTCAATGACTGAGAAGCTTCGTTTTTGTTTTTTTTGCAAAATCCAATTTTAACCTTGAACAATCAAGCTATTCGCTAGACTTAGGATTATATTGAGTTATTTGTGTACAAATAGCAAGATAATTACGATAATTATTGGAAAAAAAACAACCACATGCATAAAAGAAGTAGATGGAGAATCAAGGGTCTTCTTGACACGTGAAATAAGGTTTCGTGATTCCATTGGGTAATTCTATGTAATTAATTATATCAATCTACGGTTTTCATAAACTATGTCCATTGACTTTAAATTCATTAAATTAATTAGGTCTATATATTTGAAAGAAAGGAAAATGGTAAGTTTACTTGTCTTTCTGGTTAGTCCGAAAATATATGACGCAATGTATACTTATTTAATTATTTAATATATTAATCTTTAATAAGACTTACAAATAATTTATATTTGTGAATAATTTAATTTTACTTAAAATTGCAATTAAACTAAATAAATTAAATTTAATAATTATTAATAAATATAATTAAATTTAAAATATTTTCAAAAAATATATATTTCAAATACAATTTTATTTAATAATTAGAATATATGTAAAAATAACTAAAATTTTAATTTTTAAATTAATTATTTAATACAATAATAATTTTATTAATAATTGTTTAATAAATATTGTATAAGAGATTAAATAAATTTATTTATTTAAAATAATTTATCTTTAAGTTTTATCTAATATTTAATTATTATTAGTCATAAAAATATAATTATATTGAAATTAACAATCAACTTTTTGCTTTTATTTAAAATAAAAACAAAAACTAAAAACCAAAATCAGAAAATTGAAAACTGAAAACTGAAAATTAAAAATTGAAAACACAACAAAAAAAATTGAAGTGAACCAATTGTTAGACTATTTAATGTCCCATGTGATTATAGATTTGAGTCCCATGAAAAGCATCTAAGATAATGGTTATTGAATATTACAAAATGGATTTCAAATGGATCAAAGACTCTTTTCCTCTCTCTTCCAATAATGAACCAACATGATGGTTGGTGAATCAATATGATAGTTGGTGAAAGGATATATAAGTTTTAGAATACTTATGAATTAGGATTCTGAATCATTGGAGAAACCGTTAAAGAGTTCATGAAGAAGAGAGGAAATAAACTTGTATCGAGTAATGTCAACATCTTACGAAAACAAAACAATCATGGATGTACAGGTATGCAAAAATCAATCGATCCATAAATATCTTTTAATTGGTATCAGAGTGTGGTATTGTTTGTTGCATTTCTAGAATATGATTTTCATGTTATTTTCTGTATTGCTCGCTTTCATACGCTGCACATTTATTTTGATTTTGGTTTTGTTCTTTAATTCCCATGCATTTCCAAAACTGATTTTTAGTATTAACGGTGGAAATGAAAATGAAAACCAATGTGATGTGTCGAAGAACTGGAATGATGTCATCTTTGAAATGTGTTTATGGTTGTTCAAAAGTAATGAAAATGTATGTGTTGACTAACCTTCAGTGTTGATATAACAATGCATAAGAGAGCACAAAAAATGAAACAAACCTTTGGTGTTGGTATGAATGGAATGGCAAATGATTTTCGAATGTTAATAGAATCAATGTTCTAATGTTTTGCAAACCCATTCTCCCTGGTTAACCGAAACATAATATCTATGGACCGAAACAACGCATAGAGGGACACATAAAGGGAAGGTTTAGACTGAAAAAAATTCATGAGTTTGTTTTTGTTGGTTAACCACCGAATATGTACATAGTGGATGTGAAGATTGCTAACTTTAAACCAAGAGAGGATTCTAGAAAGGAATAGCAAAAATCCATAAAAGAAAAAAGTGGTTAAAAAAACAAAAGCAACGTTCTTGAGGAAGACGAGGAAGATGAGCATCATATGTCCAATAGGGAGGACACTGGTGCAGGCAATTGCCTTGGCCCCTTTGGGCCAACTAATGGCTTGCTCCTTTGGGCCAACTACTTAATGTTTGAGCATACATTAATGGTGTGTTTGTTTGGACCTTTAGGCTATTAGAGAATTAAGATTGGGTTCTTAAATGGTTATGACCTAACTTTATAGATTTTAAATTTGGGTTATATTATGCAACTTTGATTATTAAGTAATTAAATTATGGACTTTAATCATAAGTAAAATAATTTTGTGATAGGTCATAATGGATTATTTAATTCATAATTGATTTATTTTCTATGTATAATATAATTTTGAAAATCAGTGCCATATTATATGTTTTATTTAGTACTTTGAATATTTTATATTATGCAAGATTTGGAATTAATTTTTCCTATTATATGTTGAATGTAATACATGATATTAAGGAAATTTAGAATAGTTTGTTAGTCACCAAAGTGATCAAACTAATTAAATTAAATTTTATCATGTATAATAATTATCCAATTAAATATTTATTGTATGGAAAGCTTGTTAGTCACTAAAGTGACCTAGCTTGAAAAAATTAAGCATTTAATTGTGATTTGTTCAATTGTTCAATATGATATAATACTAAAATGATATAAATTATAACGCTAGGAGGTCACTCAAAGGTGGACCATTGCTTATAATTAATGACATTAAAGGGACTTTATCAACATATTTGGTTAATATGATTGTATATCCAAATATAACATGCATGTTGATTAGAATATGATTGATTGTCCATTATAGTAAATTATATACATGTGTCAGAATAGGTTATCACTATGAATTTAAATTTCACCAAAAGGAGAATTTAAATGCATATTCACAGTGTTAGTTAGTTTGAATCCATTTAGGTTTACTCAAAGCATTAACGCGTGAGATATATGTTATGTTTGCAACATCAACTAATTTATTTGCTTTAGAAAATGGGCTTTTCAAGTTCAATGATCTGAATTATACTGATTGGTCCTAACAAATCCAGTTTCAATTAGGTGTAATGGATTTGGATTTAGTTATAGTTTTAGACGTAAGGCATGCAGCCATAATTGAGACTAATTCTGAAGCTGATAAGTCTTATTATGAGGCTTAAAAACGGTCTAATAGGCTGGGTTTGAATTTGATGCAAATGACGATAACAGAAAATGTAAAGCCATCAATGCCTAAAATGGACAATGCAAAAGAGTTTATGTTGAATCTTAAAGAATACTCCCAATCTGATATAGCTGAAAAGTCTATAATAGGGACTTTAATGAGTGAGCTGACGATCAAAAGTTTAATTGGTCACAACCCATTCACGATCATGTAACTCATATGTCAAACCTAGCTACAAAGCTGAAATCCACAAGTATGGATGTGAGTAAGTCCTTTTTGGTACAGTTCATTATTAGCTCCCTTCCTCTAGAGTTTGGCTAGTTCCAGGTGAATTATAACATTATTAAGAAAAAATGGAACCTTCAAGAAATAAAGGTCATGTTGGTTCAAGAAGAATGGAGATTGAAGAAAATAAAGGAACACTTTGTAGCCCATTACTAGAATTAATACATACTGACATCTGTGGTCCTTTCGACGGTCCTTCTTGAAGCGACGAAAAATATTTCATTACCTTTATTGATGACTTCTCACGATATGGATATATTTATCTGCTACATGAGAAGTTTCAATCTGTGGACATCCTAGAGGTGTTTATTAATGAGATAGAAAGACGGTTAGATAACAAAATAAAGATAGTAAGGTCTGACAGAGGTTGTGAATATTATGAAAATTTTGATGAAAGTGGACAATGTCTACGTCAATTTACAAAGTTTCTCGCCAGTCGAGACATATGTGCACAATACCCAATGCCTGGTACACCATAACAAAATAGTGTGGCTGAAAGGCGAAATTGTACTCTTATAGAAATGGTTAGGAGCATGTTAAGTAATAGTATTATACCTTTATCATTATGGATGCATGCATTGAAGACCGTTGCGTATATGCTAAATAGGATTCCTAGTAAGGCAGTTCCTAAGACACCTTTGAATTATGAATAGGAAGGAAACCTAGTTTATGACACTTTCACATTTGGGGTTGTCCGGTAGAAATAAGATTGTATAATCCACATGAAAAGAAGCTTGATGCGAGAACCATTAGTGGTTATTTCATCAAGTGTCCCTAAAAGTTAAAGGGGTATAGATTTTATTGTTCTAATCATAGTACAAGAATAGTTTAATCTGGTAATGTTCGGTTCATTGAGAATGGTCAAATCAGTGGGTGTGGAGAACTACGAAAAGTGGATATTCATAAAAATCCAGTAGAAACTACTCTAAGACGAGTAGACACTACCACATCAGATGTGATTCCACCGGTTGTTATTCCTCTTGTTGTATCACGAATACGCAACATATCGAAACAACAAATTAATATTCAAATTCCACTAATGGAATATATTAATGACGAACAAACTAATGGTGATCAAGTTACAAATGATTAAGTAATGTCACAAGACGTAACACTACGAAAGTCTGTAAGGCAAAGAAGACCGGCTATTTCAAGTGACTTGAAATTTACTTACTTGAACATGAATGTGACTTGAACATTGATAAAGATCCAGGTTCGTTCAAACAAGCCATGGAATGTAATAATTCTGAAAAATAGTTCAATGCTATGAAAGAAGAGTTTAAATCAATGGATGATAATAATGCCTGAGAATTAGTTAAGTTGCTAGAAGGTGTAAAATAAGTGGGTTGTAAATGGGTCTTTAAGACCAAACGAGACTTACAAGGCAACATTGACAGGTATAAAGCCAGACTTGTTGCCAAAGGATGGTGTTAACTATAAAGAGACCTTCTCTCCAATTTCAAAGAAAGACTCCTTAAGAATTGTTATAGCACTGATAGCTCATTATGATTTAGAGGTTCACTGGACGTAAAGACCGTCTTTCTAAATGGTGACTTGGAAGAAGAAGTATATATGGATCAACCGGAAAGTTTCATGACCACAAGAAAGGAACGATTAGTGTGTAAATTAAAGAAGTCAATATACGGACTGAAGTAAGCTTCCCAAAAATGGTATTTTAAGTTTAATGATATCATTACGTCTTATGGTTTTGTAAAAAATACCATTGATCGGTGTATCTATATGAAGGTTAGTGGGAGCAAGTTCATTTTATTAATCCTATATGTTGACGATATTCTTCTTGCTGTGAATAATATCGTTTTGTTACATGATATAAAGAAGTTTCTTTCTAATAATTTCGAAATGAAAGATATGGGTGAGGTATCCTATATGATAGAAATAGAGATATTCTTGAATAGATCACAAGGAGTGGTAGGATTGTCTTAGAAAGGTTATATCGCGAAAGTATTAGAAAGATTTCAATTGAAAAAATGCTCCGCAGGGATAATTTCAATTCAAAAAGAGGACAAATTTAGTCTAATGCAATATTTACAAAACGATTTGAAACGTCAAGACATGGAGTCTATTCCTTATGCATCAGTAGCTGGGAGCTTAATGTATGCTCAAACATGCACTAGGTCAAATATTAGTTTTACTGTTGGAATACTACAACAATATCAAAGCAATCCTGAAATAGACCACTGGAAAGCTGCAAAGAAAGTCCTTAGATACTTATAAAGCACCAAGCACTATATGCTCACATATAGAAAATCAACCCATCTCGAAGTGATACGTTACTCGGATTCAGACTATGCTTGTAGCACCCCCTTACCGTAGGGTATACACCGAGACGCCCGTAGGTCATTCCGATGCATATCCTACAATAAGGGTGCATTACGAACAATCACTACTATAATCCACATGGCATCGTATAAACATCAGTGTCACAATCAGAAATTTTTTAAACCAAAAATCTGCTTTCTCATTTCATTTCATAGAAACCATAAATGTACATATCTGTCATTGTTTACTATCTGTACATTACTCTAAAGAAACCTAATACAAAACGTCTAACTAGGTCATCCTAAAAAACAAATCCCAGCTGACCGACCTGTGAGTCATGACTTCTCTTGCCAACACGATCTACACGGCAGGAAAAGTCCCTCTGGAGCTAGGAGTCTACTCTCTCGGTTCTGAAAAATAATTTGCAATGTTGGGTGAGTTTGCGAACTCAGTGAGGAACCATCATCGATGGTTCACCCAACTCATGCATAGACAAGCAATTCACAGAATAACACACAATAACACATTCAGAAATATCACATAATTATTTTTGCACAAGTATAAGGCGGTTCGCCTTTCACCCAATCCCATATTCAATCAATGCATATGAAATGTGTATGTGACACTTTCCCATTTTATTACGGTGTTGTGATCGAGCGCCTGAACTGTCCCAAAAATGGACGCATTAATCGGTGAGCCTGAGGCTCTAAAATACGGTGGGCTCGAGGCCCTGATACGTTGAGCTTTAAGCTCTCGGTGCCTGCTCTTGTCACAACTGTCATTATCTGATCATACCTTTATGCATGAAATGCATATGTTTCAATTCAACAGTAATTGCAACACAAATTCATCCACATATCACATTAATCAT
>JANIJH010000008.1:704122-738151 GCA_024520975.1 Erythroxylum areolatum
TAGTGACATTGGAATGGTTAAATTCCTATTGAATATGGATTAGTTTTATTTTTGAATAAGATTGAATAAAGTGAAAAAAAAATAATTATATCGGTTTTCGAATTGGTTTAGTCTTAGGGTTCCAACGCGACGAGGATTTTCAAGAATTTTCATTACCGGATGTCGGACTTTGTTTGCTTCGATTTCGATTTCTTTATCAATTCACTTCGCTTCGAAATCTGTTCCTTTCGAATTCCATGATTTGCATTCGATTTTGTTCCGCATTTGTTTATCTGATTGCTCCGAGTTTTCGAATCGAATTTGTTTCGTTTTCGTTTCCTTCAATTTCGCTGTCGGATCTGTAATTCGTCTTCCGCTTTTCGTGTTTCCGCTTCGTTATTTTGTTTCGCTTTTGCTTTCGGCCCATTTTCGTTCGGATTCCGTTCTTTCGTTTCTGCTCTTTGCTATTCGTTTTGTTTTTTTTTATTCGTTCGCTTTCTGTTTTCCGTTTTCTTCGGTTGGGGTCCGGTTCTGAATCGGGTCTCAACAAAAATGGATTAAGCTAATTACATACGTTGCCAATATTATGTCTTTTTTACTATCATGATTTGACAAATAAGCCATTTTAAGAAATAAGGCAATAAACGAGGATCGAAATGAGGCAACAGACATAAGTACTTGTGATGAGTTTTTTTGTTGTTGCTTACGAGGTATTTTAGGAGGGTCCTAATTATAAGAAGACACTTTTAAGCCATCCACATTCAGACTAATCTCCGCTCGAGCTGAATAGGTCCATTGCAAGAGGCAAAGCTCTAGCCCCAAGTTTTAAACGACTGCATACATGAGGATGATTCGAACTCATGATTTCACTTAAGCCAGGAGAGTCCGTTACCAACTCATCTGCGCCTTGGGGTTACTTATGTTGAGTATTTACTATTTCATATAGCTCGTACATATAAGGTAGCTAGTCTACCTTCAACGTCCAGTGACTCGAGTTTATCCTCTATTAATCCATTCGTCAAAATAAATAAATAAATATGATTTGTATATAATTAATGTTAGAATTTACAATGGATTTACGAGTCCATACGAGAAGAAAAGTTAGACCACATACAAATCTAAGTGAAGTTCTATTCTAAAACTAATTGGTGATAGGTAGAGTAGCTCACTAGATTCATATGTTAGTCTTCTTTCATCTCTTTTTTCAATGTGGGACAAACTCCCACTTCTTATATTTCAACACACCCTTTCATGTGTGGGTCTAATACGTGACATAATATATTATTTTGAGGTGTTAACCAATAACATAAGAGCAACCTGGCTCTGATATCATGTTAAAATTTACAATGAGCCTACGGGGGATCATACTGATGGAATCTCACTTAGACTTATATATAGTTTAACTTTCCTTCTCGTATGAGCCCGTAGGCTCATTGTAAATTCTAACAATTAATATGGTTAATTATAAAAAATCTCAATTTTTTAATTTTTAAATATTAATCAAAACCTTTTATAAATAGTATTAAAATATTCTATTTTTTATTTTGTAACAAGAATAATGAGATGATAAAATCTTTGTTAATATGACTACATTAAATTAGTATTTTCACTATGTAATTACTACATATTATATTTATAAAAGGGTGTATAATTATTTTAAGTTTTTTAAAATATTTTTAATTTATTAAATAATAAAATTTATACTTAAGTTGATGTAATTTGCTATGTAATCTATATTAACAAAAAATATCAAATTATTTTTATTAAAAATTAAAAATATTTTAGAGATAAATTTAATATACAAAATTGAATAATATTTGATAATATTTTTACCATTAACCTACTCCATGTTATCGCCGATAATTAAAAAATTCAATCAATTAAGTTAATTTAATTATAAAAATTTTAAATCATCCAATTTTTATATTTGGTTTTTAACTTTCATAGTAGATTTACTTTAACAATTTTTGTTATTAAAAATTTAACAATTTAGTAATTAATAAGTCAACTTTTATTAATTAATAAAATTTTATAAATTAATTAATTTTATTTTAAATTTTAAATTTTATTTAATTTTAAAATTTTTTGATAAATAAAACTAATTTTTAATTATATTTTAACTTTTTAATTATATTTAATTTTTAAATATAACGGCAATTTTAAATGGGTCTTGCTGTGCAATTTTGTGACGTCACATTTCCTGTCTGACACGAAAGCACCAGCAACTATCTAACTGTTGTAAGCACATTTCTCAGTTTAACACTTTGGCTCCAACACTACCAGTTGACTTTTTTCAAAGGTACCCATCTGAACTGTGATTTCTGTAGCAAGTTTTGGCTTTTGATTTGTGTCAGGAATCAGGTTTGGAGTGTTGGACAAATGGGTGTCACTTGTTCTTTTGTTTAGACTTTCGTTTCAATGATTCTGAACTGGTTCTTTTGTTACTCATTAGATCATTCTTTTCCTGGTTTTCTTCTCCTGATTTTTATGCCTTTTGTGTCGAAACGGTTTTTGGAGCTTGCGAAGTTCTAGCTCTAGAAATGCATTAGCAGCGGATTATTTGATCATCTACTATGGGATAATCAACTTTTTTTTTTTGGCTTCTCAATGTTGGCCTTGATCTTTTCTGTTTCCACACTCTTTTCGTTGTTCTTTTATAAGGAGTTCACCAGTCCTCTAAATGCGTTTCGCGTATAAGAATACGTATTAGGAGGGTACAATTGATGTTTTCTTGATGTACTTGATGAAGCTGGGGAGATTAACAGCTAAGTAGTCCGGTAATGGTTGATTACAGAGTAGAAGTGGTAATCTTTTCATTTTCTAACGACATCCTAATCATTTTTATGTGAGGCTTCTGAGATAGGAACTGAATTATCTGATATTTGACTTTCTTCAGCAAGCAATTATTGGTAAGAAGGTACATTACCAACCATGCCTCCTAAAGCTTTAGACTATGAATCGTTGAATGAAAATGTGAAAAAGATGCAATATGCTGTTAGAGGAGAGCTATACCTTCGCGCTTCTGAGCTTCAGAAGGAAGGGAAAAAGGTACATACTTTACTTTCCCTGCCTTTTCAACGCATCAATACATATCCGTGTATGTGTCTCGAAGAATTAGTTGGATCTATTGTTTGGAGGCATTTCTAATGTTACATTAGTTCTTTTGTTAATTCTATATGGGTCTTCAATTGTTTTACCTGGATGCTTCCTAGATGTGTTTCTAGTTCTCACAGGCATTACCTGTTCTGTTGTTCCTCATTTTTCCGGTGTATATTGATTGATTGAGTACTTCTTGTAATTGATGTATGTGCGGCTTTTGCTAATTGTATTTGAGTTTCTTACTTGATTTTAGTAGGTTTGCTGCATTACATTATATTTTAGCACCATGTCTTATCTGCCCATGCAACTACTTCAATTGTTCTAATACTTACAAACGCTGTCAGTAAATAATACATCATACCTTGGCAGAAGGTGATTTCAAAGATTTATAGCATATCATCTTGTGGAATTTGTTGATAGTTGCCTATTATCTGATGCTAGCCAATCCATGAATCTTCTAACGTTTTGGTGTCATCCCAAATTCATAAGATGCCACTTTGTATTTAATTTTTTATATTTTTATTTCTTTAAGAAACTTGCATTCCATTATCATGTTTAGTGTGATTATGTGTTTCTAACTCTTCAAATTTGTGCTGATAGATTATTTTCACAAATGTTGGCAACCCTCATGCTCTAGGTCAGAAGCCGTTGACGTTTCCCCGTCAGGTATTGATGCAGTAGAATGTTCTATGTTTCTAAACATATGAAGTAGAACACATAATTGGCTATGTAATCTGGTCTGAAACAAGGAATATTTGTTTACAGGTTGTTGCTCTCTGCCAGGCTTCATTTCTCCTAGATGATGCTAATGTTGGACTGCTATTCCCTGCAGATGCAATTGCAAGGGCTAAGCATTATCTTGCAATGACCTCTGGAGGTCTAGGTATTCTTTTTCTGGCTCATATTGTGCATACTGTTTCAAAAAATGCTTCAAACTATCTATTTCGGAAACAGCCTCTTAATTCTCAACTAGTTAGGGGTAAGACTGCGTACTATTGGACCTTTCTAGACGCAGCGTATCAGCGGAATTTTTACGAGGTTGTTGTTGTTGTTGTTGCTTCAAACTATCTGAAATCATACTTCAAAAGAACCAAGGGGGTATCATTGCCTTCTGTGTATTTTCATGTTGTGACAAATATTCTAGCCTTTCCCACCATCTCAGTTTATTAAAAGCCTGGTCTTTATTGATTAATCAAAAGTAATATTTTCTAAGTGGCTGCTGACTTAATATCAGCTTGTTCTTAATTTTCCCCTCATCTTACATTTACAGTCGTGAAATGATATGTGTTCTGTAGCATCCAAGCTTGTAATGCTTGACTAAAGCAATATCATATTGATAACTGATTAACTGTATTCTTTCTATCACATGTAGGTGCTTACAGTGATTCAAGAGGTCTTCCAGGAATCAGAAAGGAGGTGGCATCATTCATTGGGAGGCGTGATGGATATCCAAGGTGATACTGCAATTTTGCTCCTTGTTCTCTTTTCTGTCTCTATTATTCCCATCCCCCCAAAAAAAAAAGAAAACAAAAAAAATTGTAAAAACTTTCTTGTTCAGATAATTTGTTATTAGCCCTAGAGCCAAGTTTCAAACTGAAACATTTCGTGATTTATTGACAGCGATCCAGAACTCATTTTTCTCACTGGTGGTGCCAGCAAAGGTGTGACGCAGATCTTAAATACAATTATCCGTGGTGCAGGAGATGCGGTATATACTTATGTACAATGAATGAAAATTTGTAATTGATAAAATTTTTGTTTTCCTCATCTGTAGAACATAGGTTTCTTTCAATCATGAATGGACGGGTTGCTTTTTCTGCTTCATCCTTTTCTTGCCATTTATCCAATCCTGATTCACCATCTTCTGATAGTTATCCTAAATATAGTTTTCGTATTGCAGATTCTGGTTCCAGTTCCTCATTATCCACTTTACTCTGCTACTATATCTCTATTTGGTGGTTCTCTTGTCCCTTATTTCCTGGAAGAGACGGCAAACTGGGGTCTTGATGTCAATGATCTCGGGCAGTCAGTTGCAGAAGCTCGCTCCAAAGGAATTACTGTGAGTATGCTTTGACAATTGCTGTTTGTGCCTTCAATGTGTAGAGGTATAGGAGTATGTTCAAACCATAATGTCAAACTTTGGAAACGGGTGAATGGATCAATATGATCGAGCTGATTTCTTCATTTGTACTATTGAGGTTTCAGTTCTTAGTATCATTGGCTTTTCTTGAGCATTGATCTTCCGAAATCAATTCAGTACCAATCTTTGTGATCTTCCCTATCTAATGAATGGGGGTCCATTTAAAACCTTCACCCTGCAACCATCCCCAAATATTTGTTTCAATTTGACAATGACTATCATTTTATTTCCTTCTGTTTGCATATTATATTGTAAAATCCAAGTTTCTTTTGGTGTGCGCTTTGAAAACTGTTCTCCTGACTGCAAATGTCATGCGATGCTCACCACCACCAAGTAAATATCTTATGTCTTGTAACATGACCAGGTGAGAGCTATGGTGATTATTAACCCTGGAAACCCCACTGGTCAATGCCTTAGTGAATCTAACCTGAAAGAAATAATGAACTTCTGTTACCATGAGAACTTGGTGCTTCTTGGAGATGAAGTTTATCAACAGAACATATATCAGGATGAGCGGCCCTTCATCAGTGCTAGAAAGGTACTTTTTGGCTGCTAGATCTTAATATTTGTTCGTAGGAGTTTCAACTGGCTTAAACACTTTATTTGCAACCTCTGAAGGTTTTGATGGACATGGGGCCACCGATAAGCAAGGAAATCCAGCTTGTTTCTTTCCACGCTGTTTCCAAAGGATATTGGAGTGAATGTGGGCAGCGTGGAGGGTATTTTGAGATGACTAACATCCCTCCACAGGTTTGCTTCCTTATATTTCTTGAGTAATAGCCAGGCAATGTCATGCAAACATGATTGATGCATTCTTTGGAATAGAATCTAAATCCAATAAACTACAGAATAAGTTAAACGAGATCGAGTATCATATTTTTAATATTAAGGTTTTTGTTATCTAGATTTTGTTCTATAAGGTCATGCTCGAAGAATATTGCACTGCTTTATTCAATTATATAAAGCAGATTTATGTTATTTTCCTTGTTTTTTATCCTTTTGATCAAAAATAGTTGGCTCAAAGCCTATATTCACAAACGGTACATATTAGTGATCCTTAGAGTCAAATAGCAATTGATTTGTAGCCTCCAATTTATTGTTGTTCATTACTGTTTGATGCTGCAGACAGTTGACGAGATTTATAAGATTGCATCAATATCACTCAGTGCAAGTGTTCCTGCTCAGATATTTGTAAGTTGGATGTGAATGTTTACGTATTCCATCTGTAACTTTCTCCAGTTTTCTTTCTGTTCAAATTATCACTGCTAAAAGTTATTTCTTTCTGTTTACAGATAGGACTAATGGTCAACCCTCCCAAAATTGGAGATGTTTCATATGAGCAGTACGTTAGGGAAAGGTATGCATGCTGAGATTTTGTTCATTTGTAGCTTTTTTTCATGCTAATCAGATTGTTTTTTTGAAAGTTTTCGACACAGATATCACTTGGGAGTAAAATTTTATTAACAGAGCAAAATTTCTTTCCCAATCTCTAATAAGAATCAAAGAGTCAAGTGAAATTTCTATGTTTTATTGTGTATAACCTCAAGGATGTTTACCATATGAGTGACTAACAACTTACATGAACATCAAAACTTGCAGCAAAGGTATCCTTGAATCATTGAGGAGAAGAGCGAGGATAATGACTGATGGATTCAACAGCTGCAGAAATGTGGTTTGCAATTTTACAGAGGGCAAGTTATTTTGCTGTTAAATGTATTATTCTCTTGCTTTTCATGGACGACATTAATCTTATAGTTGATGGCGCTCTATTGACATATTGAATTGTTATCAGGTGCCATGTATTCTTTTCCTCAAATCCAATTGCCACCCCTCGCAATAGAGGCTGCCAAAAAGGCTGGAAAAGTTCCTGATGTATTTTATTGTCTCAAGCTTTTGGAAGCCACTGGCATTTCCACAGTCCCAGGTTCAGGATTCGGACAGAAAGAAGGGTATATGCTTTGAACTTTATTCCTTCCATAATCACTTTTAGTCATAGTAATAAAAGGCTTTTCTTGGAACAAGATTTAGAAAAAAAGATTGAAACTTTTGCCCAATGGAATTTCTCTTTCCTTAACTGTAGTTGGCACACAATGATCTCTTATTGCATTCCTGGGCTTCAAGTGTTACATTCTACCCCAGAAGTTTGCATTTGACAGCAATAGGATTGTATATCCTTTTTATCTTTTTGTTTTTAAGAAAGAATTTCATATTCTGCTTTTGTTTTCTGCTCTTACCTTTTACAAATACCATTAATGACTGCCTGTCCTGTCCTAACAGGGTCTTTCACCTGAGAACATCTATTTTACCAGCTGAGGAAGACATGCCAGCAATCTTGTCCAGTTTCAAGAAGTTCAATGACGAGTTCATGGAACAATACGACGACTACAGGGGTTATTCAAGGACGTAATTTATGCTTTACATGACAACTTGTATCATAGTCAGCCATTTGACATATGCTTCTTGAATTATATTTGAAGTGATGCACCTTTCTTCATAGCTGTTTTTTGCAACATCTCAAGTTACTGCTAACTTTTTTCACATAGCTAGGAAATTAGCAGGCACTTGCCATTGGAGTCCAGATCAAGACCAAGTTATTTACTATTACATATGGCTCGTACGTATGAGGTGGCTAGTCCACCTTCAATATCCAATGACTCAAGTTTACTAATAAATAAATAAAAATGATTTGTATATAATTTATAGGATTAATTAAAATTTTTTCAAAATTTATAATAAAGAGCATTAAAATATGCTAGTTTTTAATTTTTAATAAAAATAATTAGACAGTTAAATTTTTCATTAATTACATTAAATTAGAATTCTTATTACTTAACTATTACGAATTATATTTATGTCACATAAATTTTATTATTTAATAAATTAAAATAAACCATAAAATAATTATTTACTTCATAATTATGATATTTTTATTTATTAAATAATGAATTTGTGGTAACATAAACACAATATTATGTCATCTATATTAATAAAAAATTGAACATCAAATTATTTTTATAAAAAATTTAAAATTAAAATAATTTAACTTTATTTTTAAACATTAATATATAAAATTAAATAAACTTTAAAATTACCTTTTAAATCAACCTGTTCCGTATTACCACATTTCACTGGCTCTTGTGACGTCATATTTCGACTGCAGATTTCCTGTCTGACGCGAAAACACTAGCAACCATCTATCAGTTGTAACTTGTAAGCACATTTCTCAGTTTAACCCTTTGGCTCCAACACTACCAGCTGACTTCTTCAAAGGTACCCATCTGAACTGTGATTTCTGTACCAAGTTTTGGCTTTTGATTTGTCCCAGGAATGGGGTTTGGAGTGTTGGTCAAATGGGTGTCACTTGTTCTTTTGTTAAGACTTCCCGGGTTTCGATGATTCTGAATTGGTTCTTTTGTTACTCATTAGAACATTCGTTTTCTGATGGTCTTCTCTTCATTTTTATTCCGTTTGTGTAGAAAAGCAAACGGTTTTTGGAGCTTGCGGAGTTCTAGTTCTAGAAATGCATCAGTGGCGGATTATTTGATCATCTACGATGGGATAATCACTCTTTTTTCTTGTTTCTCACCGTTGGCTTCGAACTTTTCTGTTCCCATACTCTTTTCGTTATTCTTTTATAATGAGTTCACCAGTCCTCTAAATCCGTTTCGCGTATAAGAATAAGTATTACGAGGGTATAATTGATGCTTTCTTGATTTGCTTGATGAAGTTGGGGAGATTAGCAACTAAGTAGTCCGGTAATGGTTGATTACAGAGTAGAAGTGGCAATCTTTTCATTTTTAATGACATCCCTAATCATTTTCTTGTGAAGCTTCTGAGATAGGAACTGAATTATCTGATATTTGGCTTTCTTCAGCAATCAATTATTGGTAAGAAGTTTCATTACCAGCCATGGCTCCTAAAGCTTTAGACTATGAATCGTTGAATGAAAATTTGAAAAAGGTCCAACATGCTGTTAGAGGAGAGCTATACCTTCGAGCTTCTGAGCTTCAGAAGGAAGGGAAAAAGGTACATACTTTCCTTTCCCTGCCTTTTCAATGCACCAGTAAATATCTTTTTATGTGTCTCGAAGAATTAGTTGGATCTATTGTTTGGAAGCATTTCTAATGTTACATTAGTTCTTTTGTTAATTCTATATGGGTCTTCTCTTAAGAGCACCAGATAGTTTCAACAGAATAATTCTTTCTGGTCGACTATGCTGTTGGAGTTGGAGTTATCATTTGTTTTTCTTTGTTTTGTGATGCTTCAATTGTTTTACCGGGATGCTTCCTAGATGTCTTTATAGTTCTCACAGGCGTTAATTGTTCTGTTGTTCCTCATTTTTCTGGTGTGTATTGATTGATTGAGTACTTATTGGAATTGATGTATGTGCTGCTTTTGCTAATTGTATTTGAGTTTCTTACTTGATTTTAATGGGTTTGTTGCATTACACTATATTTTTAGCACCATTTCTTATCTGCCCATGCAACTACTTCAATTGTTCTAATAGTTACAAGTGCTATCAGAAAATAATACATTATACCTTGGCAGAAGGTGATTTCAAAGATTTGTAGCATATCATTTTGTGGAATTTGTTAATAGTTGCCTATTATCTGAAGCTAGCCAATCGATGAATCTTCTAACATTTGGTGTCATCCCAAATTCAAAACTTTTATTTCTTTAAGAAACTTGTATTCCATTATCATGTTTAGTGTGATTATGTGTTTCCAACTCTTCAAAATTTTGCTCATAGATTATTTTCACAAATGTTGGCAATCCTCATGCTCTAGGTCAGAAGCCGTTGACGTTTCCCCGTCAGGTATTGATTTATTAGAATATTCTATATTTCTAAACATATAAGTAGAACATGTACTCCATGATAATCAGTATCACGTTAATGCATAATTGGCTATGTAATCTGGTCTGAAACAAGGAATGTTTGTTCACAGGTTGTTGCTCTCTGCCAAGCTTCATTTCTCCTAGATGATTCTAATGTAGGACTGCTGTTTCCTGCAGACGCAATTGCAAGGGCTAAACATTATCTTGCAATGACCTCTGGAGGTCTAGGTATTCTTTTTCTGGCTCACATTTTGCATACTATTTTTAAAAAAGTGCTTCAAGCTATCTGAAATCATACTTCAAAAGAACCATGGGGTATCATTGCCTTGTGTTTATTTTCATGTTGTGACAAATATTCTAGCTTGTCCCACCATCTCAGTTTGTTAATAGCCTGGTCTTTATTGATTAATCAAAACTGATATTTTCCAAGTGGATGTTATTACTTAATATCAGCTTGTTCTTAATTTTCCCCTCATATTACATTTACAGGCCTGAAAATGTTCTGTAGATTCAAGCTTGTAATGCTTGACTAAAGCAATAGCACATTGATAACTGGTTAGGTAACTGTAATCTTTCTATCACATGTAGGTGCTTACGCTACTGATTCAAGAGGTCTTCCAGGAATTAGAAAGGAGGTAGCAGAGTTCATTGGAAGGCGTGATGGATATCCCAGGTGATAATGCAATTTTGCTCCATGTTCTCTTTCCTATCTGTCTCTATTACTACCATCCCAGGAACACAAAAAAACTGTAAAAGCTTTGGTAAGATAATTTGTTATTAGCCCTGGGGCCAAGTCTCAAACTGAAACATTTCGTGATTTATTTACAGTGATCCAGAACTCATTTTTCTCACTGGTGGCGCCAGCATAGGTGTGATGCAGTTCTTAAATACAATTATCCGTGGTGCAGGGGATGGGGTAATATACTTATTTACAATGAATGAAAATTAGTAACTCATAAAATTCTTGTTTTCCTCATCTATGGAACATAGGTTTCTTTCAATCATGAATGGACAGGTTGCTTTTTTTTGCTTCATCCTTTTCTTGCCATTTATCTAATCCTGTTTCACCATTTTCTGATATTTCTCCTAAAAATAGTTTGCATATTGCAGATTCTGGTTCCAGTTCCTCAATGTCCACTTTACTCTGCTACTATATCTCTATTTGGTGGTTCTCTTGTCCCTTATTTCCTGGAAGAGACGGCAAACTGGGATCTTGATGTCAATGATCTCAGGCAGTCAGTTGCAGAAGCTCACTCCAAAGGAATTACTGTGAGTACGCTTTGACAATTGCTTGTTTATGCTTTCAATGTGTAGAGGCATAGGAGTATGTTCCAACCATAATGTCAAACTTTGGAAAACAAGTGAATGGATCAATATGAAGGAGCTGATTTCTTCACTTGTACTATTGAGATTTCAGTTCTTAGTATCATTGGCTGTTCTTGAGCATTTATCCTCTGAAATCAATTCATTACCAATCTTGGTGATCTTCCCTATCTAATGAATGGGGAGTCCATTTGAAATCTTCGCCCTGCAACCATCCCCAAATATTTGTTTCAACAAAAATTATTCAAGGGTAGATTAATACAATAGAAACCTCTGGTTAATTGTCCGCCCATTCCCAAAAGTACATAACATAGTCCGTTTGAGGAATTGGCAATGAATATCTTTTTATATCCTTCTGTTTGCATACTATATTGTAACATCCAAGTTTCTTTTGGTGTGCGCTTTGAAAACTGTTCTCCTGACTACAAGTGTGATATGATGCTCACCACCACCAAGTAAATATCTTTTGTCTTGTAACATGACCAGGTAAGAGCTATGGTGATTATTAACCCTGGAAACCCCACTGGTCGGTGCCTTAGTGAAGTTAACCTGAAAGAAATAATACACTTCTGTTACCAAGAGAACTTGGTGCTTCTTGGTGATGAAGTTTATCAACAGAACATATATCAGGATGAGCGGCCCTTTATTAGTGCTAGAAAGGTACTTTTTGGCTGCTAGATTTTAATATTAGTTCGTAGGAGTTTCAACTGGCTTAAACACTTTTATTTGCAACTTCTGAAGGTTTTGATGGACATGGGGCCACCGATAAGCAAGGAAATCCAGCTTGTTTCTTTCCACACTGTTTCCAAAGGATATTGGGGTGAATGTGGGCAGCGTGGAGGGTACTTTGAGATGACTAACATCACTCAACAGGTTTGCTTCCTTATATTTCTTGAGTAATACGCTAGGCAATGTCATGCAAACATGATTGATGCATTCTTTGGAATAGAATCTAAATCCAATAAAGTACAGAATAAGTTAAACGAGACTGAGTATCATATTTTTAATATTAAAGTTTTGTTATCTAGATTTTGTTCTATAAGGTCATGCTTGAAGAAAATTGCACTGCTTTATTCAATCATATAAAGCAGATTTATGTTATTTTCCTTGTTTGTTATCCTTTTGATCAAACATAGTTGTCTCAAAGCCTATATTCACAATTGGTACATGTTAGTGATCCTTAGAGTCAAATAGCAATTGATTTGTAGCCTCCAATTTATTGTTGTTCATTACTGATTGATGCTGCAGACAGTTGACAAGATTTATACGGTTGCAGCAATATCACACAGTGCAAATGTTGCTGCTCAGATATTTGTAAGTTGGATGTGAATGTTTACGTAGTCTATCTGTAACTTTGTCCGGTCTTCTCTCTGTTCAAATTATCACTTCTTAAAGTTATCTCTTTCTGTTTACAGATAGGACTAATGGTTAACCCGCCCAAACCTGGAGATGTTTCATATGAGCAGTACGTTAGGGAAAGGTACACATGCTGAGATTTTATTCATTTGGAGCTTCTTTTCATGCTAATCATGTTGTTTTTCTGAAAGTTTTCAACACGGATATCAATTGAGAGGAAAATTTCTTCAACAGAGAAAAATTTCTGTCCCAATCTCTGTAATAAGAATGAAAGAGGAAATCGCAATGTTTTATTGTGTATAGGTGTGTTATTTTCCTTTTCACCTCAAGGATGTGACCATATGAGTGACTAACAACTTACATGAACATCAAAACTTGCAGCAAAGGTATCCTTGAATCATTGAGGAGAAGAGCAAGGATAATGACTAATGGATTCAACAGCTGCAGAAATGTTGTTTGCAATTTTACGGAGGGCAAGTTATTTTGCTGTTAAATGTATTATTCTCTTGCTTTTCAAGGACTAAATTAATCTTATAGTTGATGGCGCTTCTACTGACATAATGAATTGTTATCAGGTGCCATGTATTCTTTTCCTCAAATCTGGTTGCCACCCCTCGCAATAGAGGCTGCCAAAAAGGCCGGAAAAGTTCCTGATGTATTTTATTGTCTCAAGCTTTTGGAAGCCACTGGCATATCCACAGTCCCAGGTTCAGGATTCGGACAGAAAGAAGGGTAGACGCTTCTAACTTTATTCCTCCAATAATCACTTGGATTAAGAAACGGCTTTCTTTGGAGCAACATTTAGAAAAAAAGATTGAAACTTTGCCCAATGGAATTTCTCTTAACTGTAGTTGGCACGCAATGATCTCATAGCATTCCTTGGCTTCAAGTGTTACAATCTAACCCAGAAGTTTGCATTTTACATCAATAGGATTGTATATACTTTTTATCTTTATGTTTTTAAGAAAGAATTTTATATTCTGCTTTTGTCTTCTGCACTCACCTTTTACAAATGCCATCAATGACTGCCTGTCCTATCGTCTCCTTTCCTGTACTGTCCTGTCCTTACAGGGTCTTTCACTTAAGAACAACTATTTTACCAGCTGAGGAAGACATGCCAGCAATCATGTCCAGTTTCAAGAAGTTCAACGACGAGTTCATGGAACAATACAACGATTACAGGGGTTATTCAAATATGTAATTTATGCTTTACATGACTTGTATCATAATCAGCCATTTGACATATGCTTCTTGAATTATATTTATTAAGTGGTGCTATTAGAACTCTAGCTTAATAAGCCAGAGATAGTGTATATTATTGATTATAATAGAGGATACTTATTGCTATTACAAGGTGAACTACCGAACACCTTCCTTCCCAGAGCTGAATATAGCTCCTCAAAGAGAATATATTCTCTTTGTCTACAATATTACTCTTTTCAGTTCTCACTTCTTTCTCTCCGAATGCCCATTCTCTCTCTATACGCCTTCCCTCCCCCTCCTACGTACACTGTTATTTCCTTGTACCTATTCAGCCCGCATACTCTTAACTAACTCTAACATCATTCCTTTCAGCCCCTTTTTTTTCTCCTCGAGTACACTCTCCATATTCTAGGCTTATTGTTATTGTTATTATTATTGGTCCTAACATTGCCCCCTCCCAAAAGAACAGCCTTGTTCCCAAGACTGAAATGAGGGAATTGGCTTCGAAGAACACATTCGTCTTTCCATGTAGCATTCTCTATCGATTTACCCTTCCAATGAACTAACCACTGTCGATTTGAATGTCCCTCCTTTGTAATAACTCTGCTGGCTAGTACATATTCAGGTTCAACAACATCTTTTAATTCTACCTCCATTCCTTTTGGCAAGTTTCCTCAACCGTATAGTGTCCCACAACTTTTTTTAGTTGAGACGCATGAAAAACGGGATGAATTCTAGAATGTAGTGGAAGTTTAAGTTTATATGTGACAGCTCCATGTTTTTCCATAATTTGAAATGGACTAAAGTATTTGGCCGTTAGTTTTTTATTAATTCACCGGGCCACTGTAAGTTGTTTGTGGGGGCGGAGTTTAAGAAATATCCATTCTCCCATCATGAAGGATAATGAAGTCCTCTTCCTATTTGCATACCTCTTCATCTGATCTTGAGCTCACTGAAGATTGTATTTGAGATGATGTAAAGCCTCATCTTTATCTACCAATTCTCTTGTCACAGCCTCTACCTTCGTTTCACCTTGTAAATATCGAACTGGTCTTGGAGGTTTCTACCATAGACTAGTTCAAAGGTGTGGAACCTGTGAATATATGGAAGGTAGTGTTGTACCATAGTTCAGCCCATGAAATCTAATAGGATCATTGTTTGGGTTATTCAGAAGCAAAACACCTCAGATAGGTTTCTAAACATTGATTGAGAACTTCAGTTTGTCCATCCATTTCCGGATGATAGGAGGAGCTCATTTTAAGTATAGTACCTTGAAGTCTAAATAATTCCTTCCCAAAATAACTCACAAACAAAAGATCACGATCACTTATGATTGATAATGGAACTCCGTGTAGACGTACTACCTCTTTTACAAATACTACAATCACGCTTTTGGCAATATACGGATGCTTCAAAAGAATGAAGTGGCCATATTTGGATAACCTATCTACCACAACCAGCATTGCTTCGTATCCCTTAGATTTGGGAAGTCCCGTGATGAAATCCATTGAGATATCTTCCCAAATCTGGTTGGGAATAGGTAAGGGTTGTAGCAAACCCCTAGGAGAAGTGGCTGCATAGTTCTACATTTGACATGTGTCACAAGACTTAACAAAGTCTTGAATAGACTTCTTCATACCAATCCAATAAAGATTGTTAGCAATCCTCCTATATGTGCGTAGAAAACCTGAATGGCCTCCTATACGTGAAGAGTGAAACTCCTTTAAAAATAAGGGAATGAAAGTGGATTGATCTAAAATTACTAACCTTCCCTTGTATAAGAGAACTCCCTGGTGCCAAAGAAACCCTTTCTTTGCAGCTGGATTTTGCTGCAATTCCTTTATAATATCACTTAGAATAGGATTCTTGTCCACCTCTTGCTGAAGAATTTGACTATCAGCCCACAATGGATATGAGATAATGCTCCTCAAATCAACCTCTTCATAAATTCGTGACAAAGCATCAACAGTTTTGGTTTCTGGTCCCGGTTTATAAATTACCTCAAAATGATACCCAAGTGTTAGAGTATCCTATATTGACTAAAATAAAAATGTTAAAGGGTTTATAAGTGGTAATGGTTAACTATTCAAACAACTAGTTCTAGTTATTTGGATAATGGTTGACTCAAACCCAATTCTTATTAGTGGACTCTACACTCTGCCCATATTAAAAATTCAATATGGTATCAGAGCAGGTTTGGTCCGGATTATTAATTTTCTGGTTGTTCGTCTGGATGTTCAATTCCAGCGACCTAGTCTGGTTACCACTGTGTATATTTCAAGTGACAACTGGATGTCCAGTCTTAGTTACACTTGAGGGGAAGTATTAGAGTATCCCATATTGACTAAACATGAAAATGTTAAAGAGTTTATAAGTGGTAAGGGTCAATTATCTAAACAACTAGTTTTAGTTATTTGAACAATAGTTGACCCAAGCCTAATTTTTGTTAGTTGATTCTACACTCTGCCCATGTTAAAAATTCAATACTAAGTAGCTTAGCCATCTGGCATTATTGGTCAGTAGTGGATACTCTTTGTTGTAGCAAATGACGGAGACTTTTTTGGTCTGAATAAATGACAAAGGGTCTGCCCAACAAATAATGGCGCCAATGATTGACTGTTAATACCAATGTCATCAATTCCTTCTCATAAGCAGATTTAGAAAGATTGCCTTCAGATAAGGCTTTGCTGAAGTAGGCAATCAGCTTTCTATTTTGCATCAATATCGCACCAATCCCCTTATCCGAAGCATCACACTCCACCTCAAAAGTTTGAGAAAAGTTTGGAAGAGCTAATACCGGAGATGTAGTTAGAGCCCTCTTCAAAGTATCAAAAGATTCCAAGGCTGCTAAGTTCCAATGAAACCTATCTTTCTTTGTTAATTCGGTAAGAGGTTTGGCCATCTTACCATAGTTCATAATGAACTTTGGATAGTATCCTGTCAAACCAAGGAATCCCCTCACCCCCTTCACATTATGAGGAACCGGCCAATTCACCACACAAGAAGCCTTGACTGGATCCACTGCCACTCCATGTGCAGAAATAACATGACCCAGATATGCTACAGTTCTTCTTCCAAAACTACACTTCTGCTTATTAACTACAAAGTGAATTGCTTGTAAGACCTCCAAAACATTTGCTAAGTGTAAAAGATGAGTATTCCAATCAGCACTATATATGAGGATGTCGTCAAAAAGAACCAGCACGAACCTCCTAAGGAAAGGTCTGAAAATATCATTTATAACTGACTGAAATGTGGCTGAGGCGTTGGTCAACCCGAATGACATCACGAAGAACTCATAATGCCCATCATGTGTGCGGAAGGACATTTTATGAATGTCCTCCCTATTGACCCTAATTTGATGATAACCAGATTTGAGATCTAGCTTAGAAAAGAATCCGGTACCATTCAGCTCATCAAATAATTCATGCACCACTGGAATAGGGTACTTGTCTGGTATGATGACCCGATTTAGTGCTCTATAATCTACACACATTCTTCATGAAGCATCTTTCTTCTTGACTAAGATCACCAGGCTGGAATAGGCGTTAGAACTAGGGCGAATGATACCCATTTGCAACATTTGCTGCACCTGCCTTTTAATCTCATCCTTGTGATGATGTGGATATTTGCAATGTCTCACACTTATAGGGCCTTGCCTCTGCTGTAAAACAATAGCATGTGAGTGATTCCTTTCAAGAGGCAACCTTTACATTTCTAAAAATACCCTCGAAAACTTGTCCAACACCTAGTACAGCTCCCCATCCTCTTTGATGGTAAGTTGAATCTGTTGCTCTTCCATTATAGGTACTACTTCAACCGATAAGAAATCACAACTTAAGATAGCAAGGAGACCGTGTAAGCACACTGAATCTTCAGGATACACACTGTATCTCCTCGGTGTGGCCTGAATCCTTCATTACCATATAGCTGCACACTTTGTCCTTTATGTTGAAATTGCATGGTCATCTCCTTCCAATCAACTATGACCTTTCCTAATGTTTGTAACCAAGCAACCCCTAGGATCACATTCATTCCTCCTAAATCCAGGACATAAGCATCAATCTTTCACTCTATTTCTCCCACCCGAATAGGAACTTCTAAACACTTCCCTTTAGTAGTCACCCTATGGCCATCTCCCAATTTGATTCCTAGTGCTTTGCTTGACCCCACTGTCAACCCCAAACCACTGACCAGCTCAAGTGAAATGAAGTTATGGCTGGCCCCGTTATCTACCAGAATCACAATCAGAACTCCCTGTAACTTCCCTGCCAATTGCATAGTTTTAGTCTCGAGTATCATTGCTCCATTCACTCCAAACACCCCAATGGTTTGGCATTCCAGAGCTGTATCACCCTCCTCCTCAGTTTCTGCTTCCAATGCAACAATTTCTCCATTTTCATTCAAGGTTTCGTTGTTATCCAAAATTAGTAATCTCAGTTGTTTTTCTGTACACTAATGAAGAGAATGAAATCTCTCCCCACATCTGAAACATAGACCCTTAGCCTTCCGATCTATGAGCTCTTAGTACGAGAGATGACGCAATCTCCTATTTCTCTCCGTCGGTCCCCTCCTATCACCCTCCGATCGCCTTGTTGGTGTCGCCATGGGTGGAGTGGCCATTCGATTCCGCGCATGGGGTTCGGGTTGAGACCCGGATAATTCTCGGGTTCGTCCTACCCCAACGCTGCCCACACACCTCCCACGACCCATCGGGTTTGGAGGTTCCGTCTCCCGATAGTTTGGGTTGACCCGAAAATTGCCCCTAAAAGGACTCTCTCGGTGTGGAGTCCAGATGTGCGTTTGAGAGCTCGAGCCTTCGTCACCTCCATACTCACCATTTACCTCGTCTTCCACCGCCCTCGATACTTTTTCACCGGTCCAAATGTACATACTCTCCTTCGTATATCAGCTCGCAAGCCACTCATGAAGTATCCCATAAATTGCTCCTTCGGTAGTTAACCCACTTGTGACGAGATGAACTTAAAGGCCTCAATATATTCCTCTACCAAATCAGTTTGCCTCATATTCGACAGCTCTTCAAAAGGATTATCAATTCTTCTCCCTCCATAACGATTGATTAGAGCTCTCTTAAATTCTCCCAGTCTAACTCCTCCTCTGTCTCCTGAAGAAGGTTAAACCAGTGTATGGTAGAACCTTTCATATTCAAAAGAGCTAATTTCATTTTTATCGGTTTTGAGGTATTATGAACCTCAAAATACACTTCCACCCTAGTAATCCACCCCACAGGATCAGACCCATCGAACATGGGTAATTCCACCTTACGGACCGACATTCTATATTCTTCCATAGTATCATAGGAGTGCTCCATCGGATTTGATTGCCCAGGACGTGTATTGTATTCCTTTCACCAGCCACATTGTGCCCCTTTCCTGAGGCATTGCCACTCCCCTGTCCTTCCTCCGGTCACTTGCCCATCATTTTGCTCATTTCCAGCAGCAAAGCTCGCTGCATTTCTCACATTGTCATCCGCATGGATGACTGAATATCTTCAACTCCAACCTCCAGATTTGCCATGGGATTCCAACAATTCTATCTTGACAGACATCTTGGGCGACATCAAGGTGAGTTGCTCTAACTTCTCAAGTTTTCGAAAATGAACTGATCCTTTCTCCCGATATTGATATCTGACATATCAGACTAATTTTAGAACTCTAGCTTAATAAGCTAGAGATAGTGTATATTGTTGATTATAATATAGGATACTTATTGTTATTACAAGGTGATCTACTGAACGCCTCCTCAAAGAGAATACATTCTCTTTGTCTACAATAATACTCTCCTCACTTCTCACTTCTTTCTCTGCTCACTAATGAATCAGGGAAAGAGCATGATGAATTATTCAAATAAGAGAAATTAATACTGGAAATGCTAAAAGTTTGAGGATTCATGTCTTTAAATGCCTTAGTCATCATACAAAGAATAAGAAACGCAAAATCTACTGCTGGATTTATCATTCCTTATGGTTAAAAAGGTCGCTGAGATCAGTACAGGAAGGGACAAATTGGCCATTGACACACACCATACCAAGTCAAGGAGCACTGTTGATGATCCCTAGACCTAAAAGTTAAGCTTCCACTTAGTTTAAGAGAATTCACTTGTGTTACACTAACTAGTGTGCAAAACCAGGGCCGCAACAGTAACAAAACACAACATTTCTTTAGATTTTGTTATATTTGAAGCAATTTAACATGAAACGCTTTCATCTGTTAATTCTTTTATAAATAGATTTGCATTCAGCCAATCTCATTCCCGATCTTACCAATTCCTTATTTCAATAGCATTGGAAGTAAAGATGGTCTCTATTTTCATCACTATTCAAGTCTAGCATACAAATAAAAGAATTTATAATCTAATTTGAAGTAACTGACTCGTCTTTTGTGAACATTCTGTTTTTGACTAATAACTACATCAAAAAGGAGTATTTAAGAAGATCATTGCTTTATCAGATTTATGTAACATCATGAAAAGAGGGTTCATTTCCCTGCAATTATTCATAATCCTTCATGAAAAGAGTGATTCACATATCCTCCTACAAATTTTCTTTTCAATGGTGCAATTATCTTTTGTTATCAATTGACAAACTGACAATTGTTGCTTATTATTTATTTGGATTTTCCTCTATATATATAATTCCATTTTAAAGAATTCATAGCCATTCTTCATCATCTACCAGCAACCTTTTTTGAACCAAAAAAACATTGATTTCATTGATCCTCACTCAAACACTAGACTGAGCCCCTTTGCACGAGGTTCTATCAATAACCTACAAAGCTAGCTTACACCGACTTTTCTTCACTCTAGAATCTGTGGCTATTGCCTTTGGAAAACGTATAGGTTGGTATCAATAATTTTATTTATGAAGATTAGATACACTCCTTAAGGTTTTGATTTTATTTAAAACGCAAACTAAAATTAGTTACACAGTATTTTAAGAATCATATTTATTGAGTCATATCGATCCAAAATTATTAAATTTGCATTTAAATCAATAAATTCTTCACTTGATTATCATTTATTATATTTTTTTCATTTGATATATTATAACTTAAGTCCATTGTGGTAAATTTTGCCAAATTCACTATTTGTTGAGAGTCTAGAATTTTTGGTTTAATATAAATCCAACAAAAAGAAGAAGGATTGATTTATTATTATTATTAGTTTCTTATTTTAGTGATAATTGGTATTATATTATCTTGAATAATTACACTGATTTTTCAACAAAATAAGAATTAATAATGACGAGAAAGAAGCAATATATGGAAAAAAAAAAAAGATCATATGAATGAAAAGAGTTGTCAACTGCTTATTCCATTTACTTTTAAGAACTTGATCAACATAACATACAAGTTCAGAAGGAAAATTTCATATTTTCCAATACCCCTTTTTATTCAATTTGCTCCCCTGGAATTTTAGACCCTGCAAGATTCAAGAAAAATAATAAGTAATTATCAAACCGAAAGTTGACGTAGGGAATTAATTATGAGAGGTTTACGGGTTATAGTCAATTTGAATTTTGCCAGCGTTAGTGTCAGCAATCTGAGAGAAGGCTTGCTGAGAGAGATCGAGGGTAGCTTGACAACCAGGAGATGGGCATCGATCAACAATCTTTACGGTGACACTGCCCCCCTTACACGGCTGGGGAACGCCTTGGTTTGTCGGGCCTGTGCAGCTAACTCTGTACATTTTGCCACATGCTGCTCCATTGTTCCACAGTGCGTCGCTTGCAGCTGCTATCATCACACCTTGATCTTGGAATCCATAGCAAGCGGATGCTATTACAATGAGCACATACCAAATAAAGATCGTTAGTTAGCTACTTGATTGCCGTGTCTGCTAAGATCAGGAGGCAATTTTCTTAAAGGTTTAAGGATTATTATCGTATTAAGAATTGATACTCACGAACATAAACTGTATAGAAAGTGGCAGTTCCTGCAATGGCAGATGCCATTGGAACGAGGCTTATCATGACAAGCCCCAGGAAGACCAATCCACGCGTTGCCATTGTCATCTCTCCTATATTTCAGTAATTATGATGTAAAACTCAAGCACAACGATAGACACAACACTAATAGCTTGTCAGTGCATGGTCTTAATGTTCCCTATTTATAGAAGACCGAGTGCTGTTGGCAATCCTAACACGCATTCTGCGTAGAGAAACTGTGACTTTTATGCAGAATACAAGTTCATCGATGTCCCTTTCTTCTACTTAATTTTCTGGTCCAAGACGGTACTATTACTTTTCTGCTGTGGAATGATCTGATAAATCAAGTTTTTCCATAAAGAAACTTCATGGCCTAATTTAAACGACTTGAAAATAAAATCCTAATGAGTTCTCAAAAATTCTGCCATCGTCCATCTAATCTTCAGTCCTTTACATGACTGCCTAGTTAAATTAAGATAACTTCCTGATTTGATATTTACCATTGTTTTTTCTTCAGATCTCTTGAGGTGGGGTGATAATGGATCGAAGAAGCTGCTGTTGCCAAGTCCAAAGTATGAATTTTCAACTCATCTGGTTCCTCAAATTACGTTCATTAATGTATTAAAGAAGCATAAATGTCGGAAGTCAATTACACAAAAAGTCAAAATCTATATCCAAATAAATGTCACAGGCACAAAATCTTCCCTTGGCTGCTTGACTTTTTTGCAGATAAGTGTTAAACGAACCAAACTGCACATGCAGATACATACGAAATCTGATATCCATGGAAATTAAAGTCACTTGCGTGCATGGTATAATCAACAAGAATATACTCGAATTCTCAATGTCTCTGTCAGTAAAACAAAATCCTAGACTTGGGTTTTGCAATTCGTAAGAATTGATTAATTTCAATACAATGCAAGTAAATTGGATTTCGTATACCGTTATCCAAATTAAAATATGATATTAATGTGGGGACTTAGACTTACACATGATTGGGCTTTCACAATATGGCTTACATTTGCCTTTTGGGTCGGACTGTGGATCCGTATCATTAAACAAACAGGCCCCCCAACCAAGTTTCTGCCTCTCCAAGATGGATCGAAGACCCATATTGTTTATTGGTCATAAATGCATGATGCCAAAATCTTAAATAATGCTATATAATATTTATTTTAAAATAAGATTGAAAAAATACATTTTTTTATTCATTAAAAATTAAATTTAATTAAAAATTGTTAAATAAAAAAATTAATTTTTATAGTAAATATTATTAAAGTCGAATAATTATATATTATATTGCACTCAAATTGGCTTAGGAAATTAATCAGTGGTCAAAGGTTGATGAGAAAATCTCGTACGACAAATCTATACCGACCTGGTTTTTGGATCCGAAACCCCTGAGTATCTAATTACATTACTCGCTTCCTAGGCCATCCCTCGAAGTCCCACCTCCGTCTCCATATTTATCCATCTATCTGCAAAAGCTCCTCCCTTTTCTTATCCATAGTTGCCAATTCACATATAGATCCAATCTAACGTTGTATCTGCTTTCTGAGTCGTTGAGAATCAATTGTCTCTCTAATTTAGCCATGCCGTCTTTTCACGATCAACACCGCCCCCACCAACACCACCCACCGCCTAAACCCAACCAAAAGTTCCTGTCTTTAATACTAAAGGCGGTGATAATGACTTTTATAACGACCCTTTTCTTCCTATTCCTCGGTGTTGCCGCCATCCTTCTCCTACTAGCCACCGCCGTCGTCCACCGCCACTCCAGCCCCGCAAATTCCGATACTGGTTGTTTTCTGAAGGACTTGAAGAAACTTCCACAATTCAGGTTTCCCAAACGAACATCTGACGTTGAATGTGTTGTTTGTTTGGAAGGGATTAGGCAAGGCCAATGGTGTAGGAAACTGTTGGGTTGTGGTCACGTTTTTCATCGGAAATGTGTGGATACGTGGCTCGTAAAGGTGCCTGCTTGCCCCGTTTGTAGAACACGAGTTCGGTTGGATGTTGGAAATCAGCCAGAGGATAGGTCTTTCTGGAGTTCCAGATGGAGGAATGAGTTGAGTGTTTGGTAATTTTTGTAAGTTTTTTTCTTGAGTTTTTGTATCAATTATGGAAGATTAGATTTTTGGTTATTGAATGAATGGTTCTTTCAAGTCTTTGATGGAATTGAAGAATGATTGCCGTTGTTGATACTTGTTGATCTTTACCTGGGTTCATGGATGTGAATTTAGGACTTTGTCTGTTTAATTCATGATTGATAACACCAGGAGCGATGAATGGAAACATATAAGTTTAGCAGTTTTTATTGTTTGTGATTTTATTTGTGCGGTTGAAATCAAACTGAGATTTCAGGTTTCGACCCGAAACAACAAATTGCTTAATGTGTTGGAGGTTCAATTGTTATGTTTCTGTTTCTGTTTCTAGTCGTTTGTCGCAATTGTCAACCAAAAGGAATATTGATTTAGACATCTGAATTGTTGGGAAAAAACCAAAATGTCGTTATCTTTCATATTACCTACAAAATCAAGAAGGAAATTGACTAAAAGGGAATCTAGTAACTTAAATTTTTGTTTGGATAGACGTGAAGACTACTGATATTTATCATTCAAATTGATGTTGATAAGCTGGAAATATTCTTTTGTGATGTTACCCCTTAGATTTGGCCTTGTTTTGAATTACTTGTAGATTGAAAGAAGTTTTACAATGGTCTAAGTCTATTTGTAAGAGCCAGATATTCAACTTCATATTTGTATTATGGTCGTTGAACACCTGCAGGAACTTTTACTTGATACTTGCAAGAACCGAGAGAAAACATTCTTTTGGCTGCTTAAAGCAGTCGCATGCAATGAGGTAGGTTTGATCATTGAGTATACTATAAGGCCTTTTAGCCAGTAAACACTTTGGTTGGATTCATCCTCCAAAAGGTTTATCGGAAAATCTTAATCGTCAGAACCAAAGGGCAAAGAATCTGGGGAGATTCATGGCATAAACTTCAACTGCACTGTACTTTGCTATTAGGTTCACTTCATATAAGATTGTCGCCCTTACTTGGTTCTATTTGATGTCGTATGCTATTTTCCATGTGTGTAGGTTGACATTTTGAATTGAAAATTGTTCTGTTGTATAACTTGGAATTTTGTTTATTCCTTCACAAACCAACCTCTATCTTCCCTTATTCAAGGTGTCTTTGGAACATCCAATTCTGGATTTCATTGTGGTTTTCTTTGTGGGTTGAACGTGTAGTTTACACGGGGAATAGATTACGGTAAGTCCCCATTCAGTGAGGACTGTTGAATGAAGACCTGATGGATATAATCATGATGTCAAACTTTCTTATGAAAGTGAATTAAGCAGCTTGACTGGATTTTGAATATGGTGTATGCTCTTTTAAGAACATCCACCTTTTTCTACATGCACAAGAAGCGTGTTCCTCAATTTTAGTGTTTTTTCTTCCATCAGTTCACCTTTAGTTCAACTATTATTCTTGCTTTCCTTTACTGATGATCCCAACGTAAACCTTAAAATCTTGCTTGTAGATTAGTTACCGCCCTACTTTGTAATACGAAATGCCTGGTTTTCATGCAAATGCCTGCTTTTTGAAAATTGAAACTTCAGTTACGGTGAAAATGCAGGTATGAACTGATGAACCCTTGATTTCGCCCATACTGTGACTAAACCATTTTTTCCATTTTCTTCAATCTTTGCTACAAGCTATCTGGCGATGCCATGTTTTATTCTGGCTTAACTACCCATTACTTACGCGTTGCATATTGCACCAACCACCTGAGCAAGTGTGGTTGTGAATAAATGACATTTATACATGTAACCGATCGTGAAACCAAACTTGATCGTTTGGACAATTATGGTTATCGATCCCTTGTGAACTGTATCTATGTTTAATGATGTCTTCACAGCCGTTCCATCGAACGAAGAGCCAATCGCAAGTTCAGTAAAATACATTTGTTATAAATGTGAGGAATAAGAAGCAAGCATTGGTGGTGATTGAATTCATTCCTCGGCTTTACATAACTTTTGAGGTACCTTGCATTGAAACCGTATAACATTCAGATACTGACGATCAAAGAATCTCCATATTTGCTAATGTGAAGAGCTGCAATTTTGCTGATGAGACGACGAGTTTTGAAAACTAGGAATTAACTGTGAATCAGTCATGTTGTGGTGTGGTGCCCATAGGCAAACTGTCCTCCATATGCTAAGGGACTGCCCTCAAGCTAGAGGTGTCTGGGACACTACCAGGGTCCCATGGCGTGCCACCTTCTACCACGAACAATCTGCCTATAACTGGATCAAACATAATTGTAGTCCATCTATTGGGGATGTCACTACTGCTTGGCGATTTATACTCACATGTTGGATCATCTGGTGTTCCAGGAATAAATGTGTGATTGAAGGGGCCCAAGTCACCTCCTCTATGCAAGTCCAACAGGTCAAATTCCTGCTTAGAGATTATAACTTGGCGTTTGTCAACCAGTCTCAAAGACAAACTCACCCGCCGACCTCCACCTTGATTGCTTGGATTCCCCCACCTGCGAGGTGGTTAAAGCTCAACGTGGATGGCAGTGTACTAGGGAGTTCGGGCATGGCGGGTATTGGTGGCTTAATTTGGGATAGCCATGGTACATGGCTAGCCGGTTTCTCTTGCTGTGTTGGGATCATTACCATCATAGTTGCGGAACTCCAGGCTCTCCGATTTGGTATCATCTTTGCCAGGAATTTTCAGTGTGATAGATTGATTATTGAATCCGACTCAAAGGACGCGCTTCGATGCCTAAGTTATTCTCAAGAGGATCTACAGTTCCATCCCTTATCCAATATGACCTATGATATCCACTCCTTTCTAGCACATGGCTCAAGGTACAATACCGCACATGTCCTGCGTGAAGGTAATCAATGCGCTGATCAATTAGCCCGTATGGGCTCGAGCTCCGTGCGTGACGAGCAGGTGTGGCACGACCCTCCCTTTGCATTGTATTCTCTTTTGCGCACAGATGCGCATGGGATTGCATTCCCTCGACATTAAGCTTGGTTCCCCCTCTGATGTACCAAAAAAAAAAAGTCATGTTGTGGTGCTATTCAATGGTCGCTTGTGGTTTAGCTATTCTAGGAGCCAAGGCAAAGTCTTCCAATAGTAACTGTTTCCTTCGAGCTGAAGTTAGTTGCATGTTCTCACTTCATTTCTTTTTGGGAAAATCGTTGATCTTCCATTTTATAAAATAAGTAGTTAATTTGATCATCCATTCACTAAAACAAATTGTTGATATATTATTCAATATTTTTTGGGTTAAGTTTATAATTAAGAATTTATGTTAAAATTATGCTTAATTGAAAATCTTTTTGGATAGTTTAAAAAATTATGGTAAAATTAAATAAATTCTAAATTTTACGTTAAAAATATAACTATAAGTATTTCCAAATGCTTAATTAATTAAAAATATAAGTATTTAAAATTATTTAACTCAATATCATGGTTTAGAAAAAAAATCTTAAAATATAATATTATAAAAATATTTTATATAATTAATTAAATTAAAGTACTTATCAGAATTGTATTATTCTTGCATTGAAGATTGGCTCATTTTTTAACTTATTTGCTTCATTAGAGAAACAAACCTAACGTTGCCCGAATTTTAAAGGCTTTGCAAGACTGCAATTGGACAATACGGATAGACATTAGAGCATCTGTTAAGGACACGAGGTGAAGAAAGAAAGAAAGATTGCGTCTTTGTCTTAGATGGTGACCGTATCTTCTTCTCTACCATCTATCAATGGGAGTCTGCTTCTCTTTTCTCAGTCTCCGTCTCCGTCTCCGTCTCATAGGCATCTCCCCTCTGCAACTACTCTCAGGTGAGTTAGTCAACTGAAATCTTCAATACCCATTTTTGCAATTTGGTCTTTTGAGATGTCTCCATTTGACTCCCTAGAAAGTTCAATTAGCAGAAGACGACCCGCGAATGAAAAGGTTACGGCTTTGTCGTATTTAACGATCTGCCGCTGTTTGCTTCCTCTGGTTATTGAAATGGGGTATAGAAATAGTCAAGCTGCGCTGAGAGAGGGTATTGGTTAGCAATAAAGATGGTTGTTTTACCCATTTCTGAGTTATGAAAACTAGTTTAATGGGATAAGGATGTGGAATTCTGGAGTTGAAAGGCTTTTTCCATGTTTACCACTATCGTTGGTCATATGTGGAACTCTTTGACTTTAAAGTTACGAATTGAGGAACTTAGAGGCAATTCAGAATGTTGCATTTGCCTAATTCTCATCTTTTTCTTGGCGCAATAGTTAACTAAATTAGTGATATTCAAATTCTTGTTATTTCTGACAAACAAGTATTTATTTATCGTTTCTCGGAATCAAAACAAATTTCCAACGAATGGGTTTTGGAAAATCATGTACTTGGCGCTTTGGTGTCTAAAATTTACTTTGCTTATGGGGAGAAAGCAAATTAATAAGAAAAAGAATTAATTTTGCTTTTTTTTTTCATTGCCTCTGCTGAACTATATGTGCTATGCCTTTTGCTATGTATTTAGAAATACTATAATTGCATGTCATTTGGGCAGTAAGCATTTACAAGTCTAGAACTGGTGGGATAGATTCTTGCTTTTGATATTTGTGAATATACAGAATTTCTCCATATTTGAAAAGATTTTCTTTTCAGGTGGGGATTTACGAGGGACCAACATGCAAGTTCAGTTACGAGTAGAACCAAGAGTCAAGCATTTCAACTATTGGCAAATCCTAATGTATGCATCAAACCAAGGCTTCTGTTATATGCCAATATATTTGGTTTGAATATACTCAAAGGTCTTTGTAGGTATGTGATTGGTGATTCAATCAAATGAGTGCCTTATGGTAGATAATTGTATTTTCTTCTGCTATTTGATATCATTTAAATTAAATAGCTAATGATCTAGTATTTTTGTAGCCACTGAAGCTTAGCAACAAGAACAAAACTTCACTCTGTACTGTAATTGCTTAATTTGATGAAATTGCTATCGAATGTGTCAACATAAGTGGTACTTTCTTCTGATGTATGAGATTTGTTTAGTTTTGATTATTCTCTTTCTGGTCTATCTGGTAGGTCTCTGGAAATATGAAAGATGAGATTATCATGGTTGATCCTTTGGAGGCCAAGCGACTAGCAGCTAAACAAATGCAGGCAATCAAAGCAAGAGAGAAGTTCAAGGTGAAACAAAACTATGAAAGACACTTGGATTCAAATGACTTTGATTGCTTTCAGAAAACAATTACCTAATGATTTTCTTCACAACAAACGCTTACCCTGAATCTCTCATTGGGTTTGTAGCACGGTTAAGTAGGATAGAGTCCCAATCCATATGTGCATAAATACATTCTTTGACAGAATCTTCTTAGTTCTATCTTCCTGGGAAAGAGGAAAAAGTTAATTGACCATACATGATTTTCTTGTATCTTGTCTTTTGATACTCTTCAGTTTGATAGATCATGTTCATGTTCTTAGTAGAAGCATTGTTGATTAGATTTTATCAACATTCTGCACTTCATTCTTCCTTGTTAGCTTTGGTAATACTGAGAGCGTCAGGATTCAGATATCATCAACAATGATAACTGTTGTTCTTGTGCTAGAAACGTCGTCAAATTGAAGCAATAAATGGTGCATGGGCAATGATTGGTCTAACAGCAGGCCTGATTATCGAAGGCAACACTGGAAAAGGTATACTGCATCAGGTAAGTTCAGTGTTCATTCAGTGCGTGTTCCCTTTATCAGTTTCAGAATTTTCATTTCGATATGTCACAATAATGGCTATTTAGTGATTCAATTTAATTTGCTTATCTTAGTTGGCTGGATACTGGTCCGCCATCATCCACTTCTTTGTGCGGTAGGCATGCCAGTACGATTACAAAGCTGCCGTCTTGAAAATTTTTTCGTAATATTCTTTGAAATAAACCTGGAACATCTTACAATTGTTGATTCAGGTCACAAATTGTAATATTTACTTTCTTACAAACTATCAAAAAATTAAATGGTATATTATCCTTCACCTATTTGTCCCCTCCATGTTGTTCCTGCTATTTGCCTTTTTAGTGTCAAAGCAGCTTCTTGATACAGAAACACCTGTGTTAGGAAAGTGGCTGGAATTATTGATCTCAATAATTAGCAACTTCAAGGCGTGAATTGTTCTCGCTTTGTTAACATGATATCAGGATTGTGCATATCTATATTGCCTCCTTTAATGAGTATGTCTATGCGGAAGCAAACTGATAGTGTAACTCGTGTTCAGATGTAGTTGTCGTTGATTTTGTTTCTAATTTGAGCGCACTACTTAATGGATCGAAGGATACACACACACCCTGTGGGCTCTCTTGATCTAGTCTTTCAATTACTGGATAACTCTTGAAAGTTGAAAGTCTATCGACATCATTAAGAAGCCTTAGACCGTTCGTATCAGTTTCTCAAAACAAAAGGAATGAGGACTCGGCTCAAACAAGAGGTCAGACAATAATTTCCTTCCACGATGCTTGGAATAAATCAAGCCAACGTAGCGATTATCATGGCAAATGCTAAAATAGTCATGATAACCAAATTGTGGGGTCTCAAGCAATGGTGAGATTGGTTGCAGCTGTCTATTGCCATGATTGTGCGTGTGGGGCTTTAGTACGAAGAACCAAATTGTCAGAGATACGCAATCTACGTTGAATGGCCGCAATAAAACGAAGATAATCCAATGGAGCGGTAAGCCAATGCGTGCTTCTTTTAGCCTCCTCTGTCAAGAGAAGTTCATTACTCCATTGTCAACGTACCAAAAAGAATATGCCCTGCTAATTGATAAACTAAGATCACCCCTCAAGTTTCTTATCAGATAAACATGGAAAAAATCAAGTTCTGTTGGGATGTGATCCATTGAAGATTTCCTTGTAATCAAAAGTCGCTTCAAAGTTTCATTACCTTTGACTTATCTTGTTTTATCAATCTCCAAGTATTTTCCTAGTGCATTCCTCGTTTCTGGTTTCTCCATTTTGACTAAAAAGAGTTAAAACTTCAAAGCACGTCATCCTAAACGATTGATTCAATCCTTAAAACAGCTTAACCAAAAACGTAAGAAGGTAACAAGAAAAACACGTATTATAGATTGTTCTGTGGCAATGGAAAGCAAGTTTTTGTGATGGTGATTGGTTTTAACCTCAAGAGTTGCCACTATAGTATTTAGACTTTTCTACGCATAAAACGTTGGACCGATCGAAACACGCACATTAACCAGAAAGAAGCCTTCGTTTCTTTTAACTGTTTGAAGCACCGCGTATAAGGGGGGAAGAAGAAAAAGTCGGACACGGTGGTGATGTTCATACGAGTGCCTAATTGCCCAACTTGGACTAGACATAGAGTTGGTGTCCAACTGGGTCTATTGAGAACAAGTTCAACTATTAAAATCAACTCTTTAGTTTGGAAAACAGAATGACCTAACGTGTTTAAAGAAAGACCAATGCATTGACCAAAAGGTAAGAATTTTGGACGAGGAACTTAGAAAAGATAGACACCCCCCTAGAATTAGTCTGCACGTAATAGAAAAGGTCTTCTTCCTAAAACTTTTATTTTATGCTTTCACAACAGACAAAACTCACAGCCAACCCTTTGCTTCTCTTTAATTCTTTATTTGTAAATCGCGCACATCTTGATTATGAGAAGGAGATACCTTCTGTTATGTTATCATCTTCTTTGCAATCAAAATCTACATTCAATGGTCTCATTAAGTGACTGCCTTTTACTCTATCCTTATCTTAGGAAAGATCTTGGTGGGGTCGCGTCGCTTTCCAAGTTAGACACACATACATAAAGATAAGAGTTACTTTGTTTATTGAGGAGAAGAAACATTACCAAATTACAAGTCAGGAGGCGCGATCATGCAATGGCACGTCAAACCTGCCGTCTAATGTTATTGGGTGCTACAACATTATAATCCTCAACTTGCAAATCGCAATACGTGAAGGCTCAGTAAGACTATTTATTCTTTGGCCTTTTGCGTGTGACATGGATGATAGAAAGGAACATTCAAAAGTTCAAAGCCGAGAATTAGCAGCCGAGACATTGCTTACGGTTCATGATTTGTATTAAAGAGAAAAATAGGAAGACAACTTGGATTGAGCTGCCACGGGGTCTCCACCACCGAACTTTCCTACCTTGGACTTGGACCACCGGTTAAGAATTTCCCACAACTCCACGTGTTCATATAAAATGATTTATGCATGTAATATTTAATGTTCCCAACTCCTAACAAACAATATATATATAATTATATGGAGGGAATATATGGTGACATTCTAACCAACAATTGTCATCGAATTGATAACAATACCCTTCAGAAATTTTATGGTTTTTGTTTTTAGCCGTCTCTTTCAAGCTCGCAGCTACTTTGTCATGTCGGCCATGTAAAATCTCTACTAGAGAAATCACGTCCCACAAAAAGGTGGTGCGAGTGGAAACTTGTAGAATTGCTTATCCTCTCCAGCATTTACTTTTATCGAATATGATTTAATTGACCCCTTTTTGTCGCTGTAATCTTATTCACTTCTTCACTTAATTTCAATATATGTTTATTGCCGTGCGTTTGGTGCAAAATAATTGCCACATGAGAGGAAAATCGGGTGGTGTCAAATGAACCCTACTGCTTGGCATGACTGCTAAAAAGTGTTTTCACATCAAAATTACCAGCTACAATGCGTTAAAAATTACCTACCTTGTAACTTGGAAAGTTCAGAGTGTAATAATGTTGGAGTTAAAGGATTGATGATTTAGCAATGGAACTTTCTCAGATTGAATAACTCTTTTATGTTGTCTTATCGGTTAGCGTGAATACTTAATTCAATCAATGAAGTGGGCCTAAATTATGTCTAATTTAACCCTAAAATTTTGTTTGAACTCTTATCTTTATGACGTGTCTCATCCTGCTTATAATTATTATTTAATCCCTCCCATTCAAAACACTCTCGTGGTGGGTCTCAGCTGTATTTGCCGGTTAATGACTACGAAATTTCTAAGATAAATACATATATTTCTGAGATGCAAGTATTTATCTTTTTAATTTAATGTTAAACATTGTAAAATTTTTAATTTAGTGATTGTTCTTTCAAAATTCATACAAACCATGTCAAAATATTTTTTCATTCACATGATATTTAGTCAACATATTAATTATATATGTAAAAACAATCCTTTTAACTTATTTATACGAGTCTTAAAAGATTAGCCACTATATTAAAAAACTTTTAAAAATTTTGTACTAAATTAAAAGTAAGTACTAGACATTTTTAAATAGGTCATCTCTATATTTTCTAATGTAGCGAAAGTCAATTTAATAGTTGTTAGTTGTTGCTGGAGAGTCGCCAATTACATTAGTTTCGAACAATTTGATTATTTAGAATACATAGAGATGCTCAATTGACGAGACTGGCGCTTGATTAATCTCCCGTAAGTCGTAACCACGAGGTTTGATTTGAACAATCTTTTTCACATTATCTTATACGAAACTTCAATCCTCTTAGAATTTAAAGGATCAAATCAAAAGATGGATAATGTTTTGAAGTTGGTTATTAGAATTGCGGTTGGTCTTTGCTTTCATATCATCCACACTCATAGATATAATCATAGGAAAAGTCGAACCACTTTATCTTATTACAACGTCTTTGATGTGTCTACTTATTGCATGATGACCTATGTTGCATCTCATGTCCAACTAACACGATCCCAAATCATCAATCCTTTATACCATTGTTACAAACTGGTTACAAGGTGAAATGCAGCATGTGAGCATTAGAATAAGGTTTCAAAATTTTAGGGAGTGCTTGTTTTTATTTTTATTTTTGATCTTCTTTTTTGTTTTTAAATTCAGTAAAAATTTTTGTTTATTTAAGCTTTTAATTTCTGTTTCTGTTTTTGGTTTTGGTTTCTTCCAGTTTTCAAAAATTATAAAAATCATAAAAAATGATTTTTGTTTCTTATTTTTATTTTCTTTATAATCTGATTTACTATTATTTAAATATATATTATTTAATTATTTATTTTTAATAAAATTATGAATAATTTAATTCAATATTATATTTATATATTTAATAAATTTAAATTTATTATCAATAAAATTATGAA